>JADBJO010001339.1:211289-228789 GCA_016801955.1 Conus betulinus | reverse complement strand
GTGTCAGCAGTGACTGAGCGTTGTACTGTCAGTGTCGTCGTTATTGTCACCGTACATTGAGCATGGTGTCAGCATTGACTCCAACGCCAGGCGTCCTATGCTGTTTGTGTTTGCAGCTCTCTCGTTCCAGCTCTCTTAGCTCACTGTCACGTGAGATTCAGCAGCTAACTATGAAGGTAACACCCAACACAGGCGGCACTCCTAAGGGCTAGGCGCTCACTCTCGCTCTCTCTCCTCCTGTATCTTAACTATCCATGTAACAGCTTCAGCGTTGCTTCTAGGTAGTGGCTTAAGCTGGAATTCACTCCACATGGGTAATAAAGCCAGCTTTCTTCTAATGAATATGAAGAGACTGTATTTTGGATAATACCATATCTTTCATGAAAAAAAAAGACAGAAAAGAAATGGGAAAAGGAAAAGATTAACTTTGAAACAAATGCAGAATCTGCTACTGCTTCCCCACTTTTTTCAAATCACAGTACATCGTCCTGCCAACATCAGTCTGATTGGAGCATTGTGACTGGCCAGCTGCTGATCTTTTGACCTGTCGTACTCGTTGAAACGTGTTCCAGCTGTTGATGATGGTACACATTCAGAACATGGTCAATGTGTAAGCCACCCAGTGTCATGAGGTAGATCCTTCACAACATTTAAAGCCCAGTGACACAAAGGAGAACAAACAACATTCAGACCATCCAATGACATGAAGGAGAACACACACAACATTCAGACCATCCAATGACATGATCGTGACACGGAAGAATCATCCAGAATCCTCAGCATCCAAACTTGATTTATTGAACAGTTAAAGAAGTGTAAACAAAACAGTCCAGCTTCATGAAATAGTGGAAGAATTGATGCATACTCTCTCGTTCCTTGAAATAGTGAACCATCACTGAATTGTACACTCTCCTGGTTTATGAAACAGTGAACAGCCCACAGAATTGAATGCCAGGATGAAGTTTCATCTGACATTGAACAGTTACAGAAGTGGATTCAGTATACTCAAATTCATGAAGTGGTGAACAGTGTCGGAATTGGATACAATTCACTCCAGTTTCATGAAGTTGTGAACATTCACAGAATTGGATACAGCACACTGCAGTTTCAGTTAACAGCTTTTAAACATGTTGAAAAACATGAAACAGCTTTTAAATATGTTGTAAATGTGAAACAGCTTTTAAACATTGTGTAAACAAATAAGAATGCCATAGCATTTTTGCATACTTGCTGGATTCAAGTAAAGTACAGACTCATAGAGTGTTTTATAATTTGAATAAAAATGGAAGACCATAAGTCAACTATCCTTGTCACATTTTGTTTCCTCAAGAAGGCTTATCCGACCTCATTTTTTAGATTATAATTCTATACCACTCCCCACTTGCGACCACCCCCCACCCCCCACCCCCCTCCCCAGCCCCACTATCCCTCTGATCAGCAATTTTTTCAAATGTAGTTAAAATCTAGGACGGGAAACTCATCACACACCACACTTGAGAATTTGGCTTCTGCATACATATTATTTGCACTAGATATGCAAACCTATACATTTTTAGAAACTAGAGATGTTGTAGATTCTAGTGAAATAACTGAAAATACTGTGGGTTGTACCTACTTGGAGACTGACCTCAAAATATAAGCAGGCAAAATTTCTGAAAAAGTTATTTGAAAAGTAAGTCAAATGTTAGGAGAGACACAGTTTTTTCTTCTGTACTACCTAAACACTTCAGACTTGAGATAAAATGAAGACAAATATGTGCTGGAAACATGGGAAAAGCTGATAATTCTCTTGACTTGAGCTATGTATAATGAATTGTGCCTCAAATGATGTACCTATAATTCAGCATCCGGACAATCGAATTTCACTATATAAGGAAATGGGGTTTGTGCAGGCTTGTCTTGAAGCTAGATAGGTAAAATTTTATGTTTTTGTAAACTAGAGAAAATGAGGAATCTGAAAAAAAAAAAAATAATTACAAGACAGTACCCTGATGGCAGCTGAAGATATTCTTCACAGTGTAATCCAGAACACTGGTGAAAAGGTAATCCAAAACGTCAGCCACATTGTTTGAAACACCACAGTTTTCCTGCTTGAATCTCAAAACACTTGAAACTTGGGAGAGAAAACAAGAAGAATATGTCCTTGGAAGACACAGAACAAAGTTAGGGCCTTGGTCTTCTGTGGAAGGTTGAAAAGCACTTGGAGCAGAGTCCCACGTCACATCCAGAACATTCCCAGCCAGAGCGCACATGAGTAGGATGGCCAACAGTACAGTTCCTCTTTCTTCAACTCCTTCACTCTCAGCATCTCTCTCCTCTGCAGTAGTGCTTCCAGATTCTGGATCACACAAGAAAACATATATCCTAAGTCTTCTGTTCATTTCATTGTTTCATAATGGTGCAAGAGATGTTACAGAGAGCTTGACTCAGTTTCCACTAATTAGTCTGATTTTCAGAAAGAAAAAAAAAAAATGACCAGCATTACTTATTCATTCTATGAAAAATGAAGTCATGCATAAAATCATAAATAAGAATAAAATCTGAATCACTAGCATATAAGGAGGGGGCAGGGCTATAGCTTTCATTGGAGGCACGCCCACTCGTGACACGCCCACACTGTTTCCAAACTAAGATAATAAACAAACAAAAGTTATAATTGTTCTCTTCAAATCACCACTTTTATTGATCTCTAAAGTGCTTTCAAAACACCTACAATCACCCAGAAACGATCTTCTAGTTTGATCAGGCCGAAGCCTATCACTCCTGTAAGTAACCATGTACCCTGCCCCCCTTCCGTCCCCCCTTCCTTCACGTGGCGGACCAACAAATGTAAAATAACCAATGACGGCACGCAGCATATGTTCCATCACTCGACAAACAAAAATAATCAAAGTTTATCCACTCACACCTGCTTCGCTTTCGTTACTACAGCCTTCGGCAACTGATTGTTCACTCGTGCCACTTCCACGCAACTCCTGCTCGACTCGGTCGCTCATTTTACTCATTATTTCAGTCAAAACCGACGAAAAACTTCGAGATAACTGACTGACAAGGCTTGCCGGTGCACAATGGATACCAGTGAGTCATGTGAACTGATCAACCCGGATGTTTAGCAGTGGTGGTATAACGGTTCTCTCGTCTGAGCCACGATCGTGGCCCAACGCAGTCGAGCGGTAAAGCCACGATCGTGGCCCACCGCAGTCAGCGGGTTAAATGCTTCCTTATCAATAAATCTCTTTCCTTATCAATAAATCTCTTTTATGTCTCAGCAGCGATGCCCATATTTACCTACTTTTATGACCAGGACACGAAAATGTGGAGGAAGAATGATTGGTAAAAAATTTATTTTTAAAAAAAAAAAAAATCAAAACTTTGTGGATTAGGATATCATCAATTTCTGCTGCAAGTAAAACAGACGATTGTTGTCACTTTGCAGTCCAGTTGACCCTCCCCTTTAGAAACAGCAGAGTGCACATCATTGGACAGCTCACTGGTTCTCAGCCAGCAGTTTCATTCAAAACTCCTGGGAAACCTTCAGGGAAAAGAAAAATTCAAATCTTCAAAGAAAGGGTCAAGGTCATACAGAGAAATTGTTAAGACTGCAATGTCAGCTGCAAAATTCTGTGACATGGAAAAGACCCCCTGTATCCAAAACATCATTGAAGAGAAAACTTCAGTTCTTTCTTGTTGGAAAAACGGCAAACCCCAGGGATTGCAGTACAAGAAGATTGGCAAATGCCGGCATACTGACATAAATGATGATGTTTGGGACTGGTTTTGCTATGCTAGTCAGTGAACTATATCAGTCAGAGGAAAAAAATAATGAAAGGGAATGAATGCCCTTGTATTGTTTCTCCAGTTAGGCACCGTTACTTCAGGTCATGAAGATATGTAGTGACCTCCCATCCACCTTCCATTGAAGGCCTCCTCCCCCTTTTAAGACCTTTTTGGTTAATGAAATTTTCAGGGTCATAAATAAGGGAGTGGGGGGGGGGGGGGGGGGGGGGGGGGGGTAACTTCTGCGCTTAAAAGGGGGAGCTCATTTCTACAGCTGCAATACCTAGAAGCAACTCTGCCTTGAGAATTAATCTGATGCGGACTGTCGCCAAGAAGGTAACCCACACAGTCTGTGCCCACCTCCATCATGAACAGTCTGACTCTGTTAACAGTGCTTGTGAGTGTGTACCTGCTGTACATAACAACATCACTAACCAGTGTACACAGACTCTAATGGAATGGTTGGTGGGAGTTTGAGCACTGTATGAGAGAAATAGGACATGCCTCACCTCCTGTTTAAATGGCCTGACTGAAATGGTGGTTGTCATTTTCTAGGCATACTATGGAGTGCGAGTTAGAGAGTGATTGGTTGTAGCACAGTTGGGTAGAGCACCAGACTCATAATCCAAGGGTTGCGGGTTCCAATCTCCACTGGGCCGTTTCAGTACAGGTGGATTTTTCCCTCTGAGTTAACATTGGTTCTGACTCCATTTCCCATACAGTCCTTCAAATGAGACTATAAACCGAGGTTTCATGTGCGAACGCACGCATAACGTCTACACACACATAAAATCCCATCACCAGCTCTCGGAAAGAGAGAAGGCTAATTTGGCCGTTGGTATGGATGATATGTTACACATAGCATGCACTTTCCCCGAAGATGGAGTATGGCTGCCTTAATGGCAGGATAAAAAACGGTCATACACACAAAACTCCACCCCTTTGTTGGGTAGATGGGATTAATACTTCCCTGTCCCATATAGGAAGTGTCTGCAGGAGTATCAGCCTGCGTACGCAGAAGAAGAAGAAGAAGACTGGTTGTAGCAGAGTATACATGTTGGTGTATAGTTATGTACCTGAGCAATACATACACATTGGTTAAGTGGAGAGGGATAAAACTCTGCGTGTGTGTGTGTGTGTGTGTGTGTGTGTGTGCGTGTATGGATGGATGTGTGTGTGTATGATAGTGTATGTGTGTGTGTATGTGTATGCTAGCTGAGGTTATGGATGTATCTGTGCATTTGTAATTAACTTCGAGAGAGAACATTACCAGCATGCAACCCTTTTAGACACAACCCATGTGTGCGTACATGTGCCCCCTTTTGAATAACCGTGTAATCCGTCGCCTCCGTGTTTGGCAGATAAACGCTAGTTTTTCCTAGAAGTGTGGTAACGTCTCACTGAACGTTGGTACTGTTTTTGCCAGTTTGGGTTTGCATGCTTATGTTGTGGCTTCCCTTTGCCTGATGTGCATGCTGTTGTCGTGGCTTTATCCATGATTCCTGCGGAGACTGTTGTGTCCATGGACGGCCATGTTGTGTGTGTTCAGTCGTCAGAGAGGGTCTGTGACATGGCCGTTGACATCTTTTCTCTCTCTCTCTCTCTCTCTCTCTCTCTGTCTCTCTCTCCATGTTTCTGGGTTATCTTCTCATTGCTTTTTTCTCGACTGTATGTCATCAGCCTTTTCATCCCTTTCAGTCTGTGGTTTCCGATTATCATCTTGTTCCTTCTTCTCTTCTTTTTTTTTTTTTTTTTTTTTTTTTGCTGTCCCAACCTCTGCGCCACCTCAGAGGCAGTGCACTCACGCCGCTCATTCCGACACCCTGTCCACAGCCATAGCCCGGTCGGCCCCACCGCAGCCCCGGCACCAGCAATCCACAGGGAGCAGTCAGTGTCAAGTCGTCAAGAGGCAACCCACCGGAGGAGACACTGCGCTGCTGCCAAGTCACTTCGATGGTGTTCAGTGGCGTCTGTTCTGATCTAACATACGCAGGACACCACCTACTAAGCCTCCTACTGACGACAATATTGCTTAGTCGCGGAGCCGGCGTGAGTGAACTCTCCCTCCGGAGGGCGCCACCACGTCCGTCCAACGACAGCCCCCATGGACTCGCCGATACCGGTGACCCCCACGGAACCAAACCAAGGTTACAGGCGTGGAGGACATCGAAATTGAGGTCACCATGAGAGCAGGGCATGAAGGGCCAGAGACATTTTTTATGCTGATTAATGAGAATGAGGATGATTAAGATGATGCTACGGATTTCCATTTCGGTCTGGGACTACATGACAGGGCTGTACTCTACGCTTCCTTTCATAATATATCCCGGCATCAACCAGGCCCGAGAGATACAGGCACCTGCAGTGTTAGTCAAGAAATTTGAGCAACACTCTCAGGAATGCATCCATTAAGTGGATGAAACTCGACTGTGTCGTTCCAGTCTTCCCAACTGAGTCCAGTCCACAGCAAACTCAACTCTGGGTAGGAGTTGGTTGGGGCAGAAAACCCACATGACTCTGATGGGATTCGAACCCACGACCTCCCAGCCAGGAGTCCGCAACGCTAACCACTTCGCCACGGCGGCTGGCGTTTCTTGCTCTCTTATTCCTCTCCTTATCATCTCTTCATTCCTCTTGCTTTCTGTTTCGTACCATCGTCTCATTCCTCTTTCACCTTGTTTCTCATTATTTTCTCATCCCTCTCACCCTGTTTCTCATAACCTCGTTCCACTCTCCTTGTTTCTCATTATTTTGTCATTCCTCTTATTATCTTTTTCTCATTATCTTCTCATCTCTCTCTCTCTCTCTTTCTCATTCATCTGTCTCCGTAGATCATTTTCTTCCCATTTCTGTGTTATTCTGTCTTTCTCATTATCTTTTCGTTCCTCTCTCTTTCCATATTAATCATTCTTCTTCTCATTCACCTCTCTCTTTCTTTCTCTTCCTGTTAGTGTCATCTTTTCGTCTCTCTCCTATTCCACCCCTCCCTCTTCCCATGTCTTCATCTCACTCTTGAGTTTCTCTCTCTTCCACCTTACTTTTCTATTCCCAGCGTAGATGTAGAAGTTGTTTTTCCAGTTCTGAGATTGTGTTTGCTTAAGTAAATTGTTTTTGTTTTCATATTGTTTAATTTTCAGAATGAATTTCGTTTCAGTTGTGTTCCCCAAATGGACACTTTGGTTGCCATTGCATTCTGTCAGCATAGTGTGTGTGTGTGTGTGTGTGTGTGTGTGTGTGTGTACACAAACTTCAAATGGGCATAAAAGAGCAAAAAAATGTGTGTGTAGTACAATGTGTTAGTAAATGTACTTATGTGTGTGTGTGTGTGTGTATATATATATATATGAATGTATACATAAGTAATCATCAGAAATCAGCATGAATTTGCAATGTACAGAGCAATTACAGCAACAACAGCCAGAAAAGAAAGCAGTGCCTTACTGTTTTTTTTTTTTGGCTGTGCATCTAACAGAACATCTTGTATTGACTGATTAGTTTCACAGCTGGCTTCCCATCGTGTGCCTGGCCTGTTAGGGAGCTGAGAGTGTTGGTCCTTGTCTGTTGGGATCAATTCCGCTGTCCCCAGCAGGGTGCAAAGAGTTTTGGTCCTCGATTGTTTTGAACTAATCAGCTCTCCTGGTATGATGTGAAGAGTATGGTCCATGGTCGTCTTGCCTTAGTCAAGTGTAATGACTCTTCCGTTTCCACTTCAAGGATGCTATGTATTTTCAGAGTAAGAAAAGGCCCCCCCCCCCCCCCCCCCCCCCCCTTTTTTTTTCTCTAAGAAGAATGTATTTGACAAGGAATGGTTGTATTTATGTATGGTTGACAACTTTATGATGGAATATTCTGGAGCAAATGCATGTTGAAAAGTAATTATAACTTTTGATGGGACTTTTGGGAATGGTTGCATTCACAGATTGACTACTTTGTGATGGGATGTTTGGGAAAGGATATGTTCACAGGTTGACAGCTTTATTATGGGATGTATAGGAACGGTTACAAGCACAGGGTGATACGTAAGAAAGTTTACATTCTCAGTTGCAACCCATGAAAACAAGTAGAAAGCCCTTGTTTTGAAGTGTTTCTGGAGGAATAGGGGGCGGCAGCAGAAATATCCAGACCACAACTAGAAAGAGGAATAGACGTTGCAGCTGGCTGGTACCTCAGCTGCCTCCCGAAGAACTTGCTTGACCCCTGCGCTGATGTGTGTTCCCAGGCCCAAGAACTCGGGGACGAAGTCCCCAAGTCCGGGGGACCCCCCGGCTAGCAGCCAGCCCGCCAGCAGCATGCCCATGATGTTCAACCCCGCCCAGTTCTCCCAGGCTGGCGCTAAACCTGCCGCCGCTGCCACAGGGGCCGGGGGGTGGCATGAAGTACGGACATCGACGTGTCTACCCCAAGTGATGCTGGCCCGGCTCTTAGGTTCCTGTGGCTGGCTGTTTGAAAGGGGGGGGGGGGGGGGGGGGGGGGGGGAGAAGGGGGCAGTATAGAAAACGAAGAGTTTGATTGTGCGTGATTGTGTTTGATGCATGTGTGTTTGTTTCTCTTGTTGTCTGTCTGTCTGTCTCTCAGTATCATCTCTTTCTGTGGAACAGATGGGAAGGGGGAGGATAGGGGGATCTAAGGAATAATCTACTGACAAAGAAACTTTGGAGAAGAAGGATTTGAAAGGGGATGTTTCTTTCCTTTTGTTTTTTTTTTTTTTTTTTAACCTCTTGAATTGATTTATTTTAAATGTACACATTTATTCAGTAGTGATGAAGACAGGAGGTTCAGGTTCTTGATAATGTTAGTTTTAATCTCCGTGTTTATTTAGGATCAAGAAAAGAAAGGCGTCAGGTTTTATCATGCCATTCTTCAAAGAGAACTGCTGTGTTGTGGTTGAGGCTGGCTTTGTTTGTTTTAGTCCTCACTTTTATGCTTAATTTCTCTGAGTTTATTTTGCACTATTTTACTGTGTGTTTTCATATGACTTTGTTTGACAGTGTTCCTTTTTGTGTGAACCTCTTTCCAGTCAGCAGAGGGTTCACATGGTAAGTTTGGGCATTAAAGGCATTTGTGTCATCCTTTTTTTTCCCCTGAGAAACAGCAAACTGTATCCAGTGGCTGACAGGGTTGGGACTGAAGGTATATGCCGCAGAATCAGTTCCTTACGTGTCCACGTCCTGTCAGTGACTGATACAGTGAGTGTGGACGTTTTAATAGGAAGCGTGCCCTGGCACAGACGTCTGCTTACACATACACAGATGTCTAATACATGTACAGAACGGTGACCCTTGGATTGACCTGCCAGATAAAACAAACAACAAAATCGAAATGTTTAGATCCCATTTTAGGCTGTGATCAGTAAGACAAACAAGCTGTAGCTGATGACATAAAACTAAATATCAAATGTTTAGATCCTCATTTGAGCTGTGATAAATACACAGAGACACAGAACTTTTTAAAAAAAAATTAAAAAAAAAAAAAAAAAAGGAGATGATGCTGGTGCTTCTCACCAACCTACGGTGGTCTCATGTTTGGTCCAGGAGTGCAGGGACCTTGATCCGCCGTGTGCAGAACAGTCCCAGCAGTCCGCTGTGCGTAGAACAGGGTAGCTGATGACTGTGGCAGGGGCAGAGCTCTCCAGAGAGAGAGAGAGAGAGTGGACCTGAAAGGGAAGCGGAATTAGTTCTGTCATCAGACTGACTGTGATCCATTCCTAGGTTTACCCTGGTGTTTCTTTTTTTTTCTTTGTTTTTTTTACTCTCTCCTTAGTGGTCCTAAAGTAAGATGGGGGATGGCTGACACCTAACCTCAAGACAAATGTCAGTTAAGCAGTGAAGGTGGTCGATATTTGACTTGTAGACAAATGCCCCAGTTCCTTTCCTGTGATAGTGAAGGTGGTCGATATTTGACCTGTAGACAAATGCCCCAATTCCTTTCCTATAATAGTGAAGGTTGTTGATATTTTGACCTGTATACAAATACAAATGCCCCAGTTCCTTTCCTATAATAGTGAAGGTAGTCGATATTTTGACCTGTATACAAATGCCCCAGTTCCTTTCCTATAATGATGAGGTGGTCGATATTTTGACCTGTAGACAAATGCCCCATTTCCTTTCCTGTCAGTGCGATAGTGAAGGTGCTTAACATTTTCCGAGTCCTGTAGACAGATGTTTGACCGAGTCCTAGTCTGTCAGTACTGTAGTGAAGGTGGTTGACATTTGACCTCTGGACAGATGTTCCGAGTCCTAGCCTGTCAGTACTGTAGTGAAGGTGGTTGACATTGACCTCTAGACAAACGTCTTTAGTCCTTTCCTGTCAGTATGGTAGAGAATGTGGTCAACAGAGTGACCTCTCGGCAAAATGTCCAAATTTCTGTCCTGTCAGTCAGGTGGTGAAGATGGTCCTTTTTTTTTTTTTTTCAGTTACTAGACAAACATCCTAATTCCTTTCCTGTGGGTTTGGTGGTGAGGGTGGATGGTAGGGATGGGGCTTGGATCACATGACTTGGTTGTTCTTGACATTGATGTCCATGAATGTGATGGTAGAGGTGTAGATGATGGCGTGGTTTTCATTGATGTCCATTGAGTTGTAGATAGAAGGTGTTAACGATGATGTTGTCATTGATGTCCATTAAGCTGTTGGTTGAAGGTGTAAATGATGATGATGAATCAGTTTTTATTGATTTTAAGGGTTCTGTGGTAGAAGGTGTAAATGATGATGTAGGTTTCTTTGATGCTGTTTCATTTTTTTTTTCTTGTTTTGGTAGAAGGTATAAGTGACCACATAACATTTCATTGATGCCCGTTGATTTGTCAGTAGAAGGTGGAAACGACAAGCTCCTTGTGTCATGATTATGATTGCAATTAAACCCCGACAAAAGAAGAAGATGTGTATATTTTTGCTCTGCCATGAATTTGTGTGTGGGTTGGTTTGTCTGTTGGCACTCTCCTGGTGTACTGTACGTCCACGTCTCCTTCGGCCTTGATTCACTGTTATTATTTGGTGTTCCTTATTTTGGTGTAGGTACTCTGTGACCCCATTACTGCCTGGTGTTCATGTTGCTGTCTGTTCCATCAGTCTTTCACGGAGTGCAGATGATGATAAGTGGTCCACCCTGGGAGGAGGGGGAGGGGGGGGGGTGGGGGGGGGGGGGGGGGGGGGGCAGGAAGCTGTGTCGCTCAGATGTGTGTTGGAAAACGACCCCATGTGTCAGTCAGTAGTGGTGGCGCACATTTGTGATAGAGGACTGACCGTGGATTCACAGCCGTTCATGTGATAGGAAGTGTGTGGAATGTTGTCGGTGAAAGGATTTGCCTGCTTTGAACAGTTCTGTATCATATTCCGTTCATACTGTGTGTCGTCTGCGTTCAGTGCAGGAACAGCGCTGAGCGGTAGTGGCTGTCCTGATTGCCAGGCCTGGCATTGTGCACAGCGATGGGCATAGCATTTACTGAGAGTGGAGCCAGCTGCTGGGTAACGTGCATGTCAGAAGCGGCAGGAAGTACAGTTGGCTTCGTTGATCAGCCCAGCACATCCACCCTGAAGTGGACGTGTGGTGTTCTGTCTGTGCATCGTGCTTGTTAGCAAGGGGCTTCAGGGTCACGGTCTGCCCTCACAGTGCCTGCCTGTGTGTCAGCTGCGTAGAGCGTGTAGTGCATTCATGATCACAGCAGTCCGAGTGTCGGTGTGATTGGGTTGGGTGGGGCCTGTCTTGTGGCGGCAGGGTCAGTCAGGCCAAATGTGATGTCGTTCATCCCAGAATGCAACACTTCTGCCGCCTTTTGTTTCATACATCGGGCTTGTGGGCAATTGTCTTGTTCTTCTTTTTTTTTTTTTTTTTTTTTTGTTGAATTCAGATTACTATTATTTGATGCCGTTCTTCATTGGTCGGTGGCTGTCGGTTGAAGCTTTATCTGTTTTGTTGTCTTCCTATTTCAATCGTTTGTGCACACATCCTGTTTTTTGTTTTGTACTGTGGTTGTCGTTAAGTTTGTTGTTATTGTTCGTGTTGGTGTCATTCCTACGCTTTCAGGATGATGTGATGTGTGCGAGACGGGGGGGTGCTGAGCACTTGGTGATCTCACTGTGGACTGATTGAGGTGATGTTGCATCGACTGAAGCTAACCAGACGCCATATCATTGACAAGTCATCCACATCGAGAGTTGCTGTCTGGCTTTCTTCGAAAATTCTAACCAGAAAGAGAAGCTTTACTAATGATTAAGCAAATAAGGGATGGAATGAATTAACCTATGATTAACTTAGAAAAGAGTGATCAAAGCGCATCAATCAGAGCAGAAGAAAGTGCTGTAATATCCCTAGCAGGAAAAGGGCTATTCAGATACCAAGTTCACCATCAGCAGAAAGTGACGTTATTATCAATGTACTAGACTGCCCCTTCCTCTGTTAAGCAACTACCCTCTTCCCCCCGTTTTTTTTTTTTAACCATTTATCCTGTGTTGGAGTGATACTCTGTTCCTCCTGTTCAAATAATTGTTAAGAACGGCGAATGATTGTGAGGTAGGAATGAAGAAGGACTGAGGGGAACAGTGAGAGGGGGGGGGGGGGGGGGGGGGGGGGGGGGGATTGGGGTTGTGGGAGAAGAAGAAGAAGAAACTTTCGAGAAGTGCTGTTGAGAGAAGAGGACGACGACGACGAATTGTTGGGATCACCAGTGGTGTGAAATGGGTGTGGAGAAGGATAGGGACAAGCCCAACCTCCTCTGTGTTACCAACTTTGCAAACTTTAGTTTGTTTGCTTAATTTGAGGTTTTTCCCCCCAAAGACATTCCTTTTTTTTTTCTGCTTCATACATATATTTTTTTCATGCAGTCCTCTCATTTGCGTGGTCACTGCTTCTGCAGTGGAGAGTGATGTCCCTTTTCTGACCTGCAGAAACAGTGTGGTGGGGAAACGGCACCTCCCCACCTGCAAGACAACTACTTCTGGGCAAGCTTTATTCAAACGTATCTGGCTGCCACCACCGAGTCAATGAGATGTCAGAGGGAGAGAGGGGGACAGTGAGCAAACCAATCAAAAGTTAGCTTGATTTAAAACCCACATGGAAGCCCACCTGAGTTCTTTGCTTAGAGCGATGGATGCCACCCAGTTGACTGAAGACAAATTCGTCTGTGGCTTTCTGGCTGAGAGTTCTGTTCGCATCAGCAAAAAGGCAGTGCTTTACACAACCAAAGGAACGCAGGCTGACATGGACAAGTACCGATGTAATCATAACCATCTTGTAAAAGTTCATTTTCCAGTACATAGCAAAATGGAATCACTTTTTTTTTTTTTTTTTTTTTTGACATGCCGCGATCTGTTGTCCTTCTCTGTGCAAGGGAAGCTCAGGAATAAAGGAATAAGTGGCTGTAAGGGTTTTAGTGTAGAATACCTGTGCATCTTTTCATCATGTTTCTGTCGTTTTCACCAGGTTTCTGTTGGTTTGGGGTCTGTTTCTTGATGTTTGTTTTGCCAAAGATGTTTCAGTGCCGATTTGTGTCATGAAGTTTTATAAAGGTCATACCTGACACTGAACATCTGTTCGGGAGATGACTTGTATCATGATCGGAATAATGCTGCCGGCCACAAAAATCTTCATACCCTCCTCAACCCCTCCCAAGATACTGGAAACTCTCTCTCTCTCTCTCTCACACACACACACACACACACACACACACACACACTCACACACACACACTTATATCGCTGTAAATGTTTGACACACTCACACACACACACATATATTTGTAATATGCAGTAGGCAGTTTGTTCTCTTGTCATGTTCAAAGACGAAAATGTCATATTGTGTACATAAAAATACCAGAGATGATGGCCATCTTGTTTTCTTGATGTCCCAGTCTGCATATGGTCGAGCGATGTTGTCCAAAAGTTACAAACACATGTTCAAACAGATGTCATTGTTTGTTAAGTTCCGGGCAATATCGCCAAACACCTACTTGACACTGTCTGCGAAGACAGACTTTTGAATTAGGAATATTGATTTCAGGTTGTTTTTTTTTCCCAGATTGTTTTAATCTTCGGCTTTGGGTGTTTTTGTTAAACAATTTTTTTTTTCTACAGCAAATCTTTCTGCAGATTGAAAGATCAAGGGCAGAGGTAAGACCATGCGAAAAAAAAAAAACATAAAAAAAAACCCCTGTCTTGAGAGTTGTTTGGGGCTTAGACAATGAAACAGAAAAAAAAAAAAAAAAAGCGGGGGGGGGGGGGGGGGGGGGGGGGGGGGGGGGGGGGGGGGGGGGGGGGGGGGGGGTGGATGTGGCGATGGATTTATTGCCGGCATGAGCACAGGCAATGCTGTTTGGAACATTACATCACCCTATCCAACATGGGGCGCCTGTCAGTGTTTTTTTTTTTCTTTAATCTAAGTTTTAAGTGTTGCAATAAAGAAAAAACTGTTGCTGTGTTTTGTGTGGGGGGATGGTTAGAACTGACTTGTGGTGTTGATGTAGTTGTGTGTGTATTAGTTGTCATGTTCTGTTGATTGGAAAGGATTTGTTGGAAAGTGTCTTAACTATACTGCACCTTTTACTTCGTTCACAAACTGACTCTCTCCAGTCTGTCTACCTGCATCTTGATGTCGGTCTTTCCTTTGTTGTGTGTGTGTGTGTCTTTCTGTCTGTGTTCTTGTGTTGGTGTGTGTGTCTGTGTTCTTGTGTTGGTGTGTCTGTCTTGTCTGTGCAGGTCCTGTCGCATGATCTCGCTGTGTCTCTGTCAGACTGTCTCTCTGTGTGTGGTCGTCTTGTGAAGTGATGTGGCCCTTTCATCAACAGGACGTATCACTTGCTGTGGTGTGAGTGGGACTGATGCCATCTCATGTAAACTGCATTATGTAAATGGTCATGTATTCGTGCATATTTAAATTAAACTGAGAACTATTTCAATTGCTGTGTTGGTCATGATGAAAACTGTGTTCTGTGTGTGTGTGTGTGTGTGTGTGTGTGTGCAAGAATATCATTAGCTGTGCGTTAATGGAAGATTGAATGTGTGTACACAGACACACACACACTCTCTCTCTCTCTCACACACACACACACATGCACACACACACACACACACACACACACACACATACTATCGCAGGTACACCTCCCACATGTGCTTCTGTACACATTTTTCAACCGATTCTGTCCAGGCTTAGGAAAAAAAAATGGAAAACAGATTGCATCATTACTGAAAAAAGGCAAAGAACAAATGAACACACAGAGGTGCAGAGCATTACTTATTTTATACACAATGCACAAAACAATACTCCCATAATTGCAGTTAGCCTCTCTCTCTCTGTCTCTCTCTCTCTCTCTCTTTCACCTTGTTTTGTGTTTCATTTGTATTTTGCCTTCGTGGGAAAAAAATCATGAACTCTCTCTCTCTCTCTCTCTCTCTCTCTCTCTCTCTCTCTCACACACACACACACACACAATTGCTCTCTCTCTCTCTTTCTCTTTCCTCTCTGTCTCTCTCTCTCTCTCTCTCTCTCTCTCTCACCTTGCTTTGCTTTGTTTTTTTTTTCATTTTGCCTTGGGAGAAAAAAAAAATCATTTGTTGCCTTCGTGAAAAAAAAAAAAAATCATTTGAAGTAGCATGTAGTTTTCTTTCCCCGAGTGAATGGTTGATGTGACAACATGTCACCATGGACAGACAACTCATGATCATCATGTTACAGACTGGTTTACCAGCAAATAGAACTGGAGTCAAGGCACACAAGAAGTGCTCTGTAATGCGGCAAAAATGTTTACATGAAGAGGTACAAAACATTTTTGCTGTCCCAATCTCTGCGCCACCTCAGAGGCAGTGCACCCACGCCGCTCATTCCGACACCCCGTCCACAGCCACAGCACAGTCAGCCCCCCCGCAGCCCGGCACCGGCAATCCACAGGGAGCAGTCACCGTCAAGTCGTCAAGAGGCAACCCACCGGAGGAGACACTGCACTGCTGCCGAGTCACTTCGGTGGTGTTCAGTGGCGCTGTTTCTGATCTAACATACGCAGGACACCACCTACTAAGCCCCCTACTGACGACAATAATTGCTTAGTCGCGGAGCCGGCGTGAGTGAGCTCTCCCTCCGGAGGGCGCCACCCACGTCCGTCCAACGACAGCCCCCATGGACTCGCCGATACCGGTGACCCCGACGGAACCAAAACAAGGCCACAGACGTGGAGAGGACATCGAAACTGAGGTCACCATGAGAGCAGGGCATGAAGGGCCACAGAACCTGAGACATTTTTTTTTTTAATGCTGATCGATGACAATGAGGATGATGATGATTAAGATGATGCTACGGATTTCCATTTCGGTCTGAGACTACATGACAGGGCTGTACTCTACGCTTCCTTTCATAATATATCCCGGCGTCAACCAGGCCCGAGAGATACAGACACCTGCAGTGTTGGTCAGGAAATTTGAGCAACACTCTCAGAAACGCATCCATTAAGTGGATGAAACTCGACTGTGTGGTCCCAGTCTTCCCAACTGAGTCGCAGCAAACTCAACTCTGGGTAGGAGCCGGTCGGGGCAGAAAAAACCACATGACTCTGATGGGATTCGAACCCACGACCTCCCAGCCGGGAGTCGCGACGCTACCAGTGTTGCCTCTCCTGGCAAATACGATGTCTGGTGCCAAACAGTTCATGCTGATCCCAAAGCTCCTCCGGCGTCAACCAACGCACATTATCAGCACTATCACAGGAATCGATGGAGGCCAAAATCAAACGGACATACACAAGGAAATGCCTTGATGTCCCACCCAGTCTCACCGACTTTGTGCTTTTCCGTTCCGGAGGAAATAGAAAGCTACCCCTGAAAACCATTTTTGTGAAGTGCCGGGTAGGAAGGGGGGGGGGGGGGGGGGGGGGTAGAAGGGCAAAGTTCCTAACCATGCTTGTAAACTCGGGGGGACAATACTGTGAGATCAATCCCACCCTAGCTGATGACTAGCAGAAAATAAAAAGTTCATGAGGCAAAGGATGTGGCTTTTAAAAAAAAAAGAACAACTCAAGATCAAGGAAATAACAGGACAAACACAAATGAACATACAGTGGTCAAAGACAAAAGGAAAAGCAAAGTGAGACAGGCTAATAAAGGATTTGAAGAAACAAGAGGACGCACAAAGAATCTGGAAAGCCATCCAGCACAGAAAACCATCCAGCACAGACAGCAGTCCAGTACAGACAGCCGTCCAGCACAGACAGCCGTCCAGCACAGACAGCCGTCCAGCCAGACAGCCGTCCCGCACAGACAGCCATCCGGCAAGGCCAGCAAGGGCCAATGGACTGAGTGGAGGAGAAAGTGAACTCTAACGAAATCTCAGCTGGAATAAAAACATGGCGTACCACTCATCTCACGATCAGCTTCATCCTCAGATGGAATTCCAACCTGGAAAAAGGGAGGTAATCAGATGATCCCACGTACTCTTCCTGTCTGGGCAAACAAACAGTGGAGCATGTCCTGGATTCATGCATAGCAGCGCTGACCCATGGACAGTGCAAACGGAGACACAATCCAAGTTCTTAAAAAACTTCGTCACAAGAAACTCCAGCGACGACTTTCTACATGGCAGTAGGCCACAAACCATGGTCTGGAACAGCTGCGGCATCAACGGCATCGAAGCACAGTTCACTGGATGGAGTTGATGATTGAGAGTGCATGGTTCTGATTGAACTCACTGAATCGTATGAAAGCAGAATGAGAAAAGCTCACATCCATAAAACGGAAAGGTATG
>JADBJO010001339.1:198789-201289 GCA_016801955.1 Conus betulinus | reverse complement strand
ATGTTAAAAGAAAATCGATCATTCTGTAGATTTGAAAAAAAAAAAAAAAATGAAAAATAGTCCAGATTTACTGAATGTGCACATTTTTCCACGATTGGATTGTGAACCGTGTTGACAAAATGACATGGCTTGTGGACGATTGTGCCACGTCAAAGCGTAACAATAACGCGCAGCCATTCTTTGGAGAAACAGGTGGGGCTTACCTGTAGGATTGAACTGAAGACCTACCACAGTTAGGTTAGATGCTGTAGTAGTAAATTGGGACATAATAATAATAATAATAATAATAATGAGGACAATTTCTATAGCGCCCATTCTAACAAGGTAGGCTACAGGGTACTTTACAAGTTTTAATAATTCAACATCTAAAAATAATGTAGGACACACACACACAGACACACAGACATACACACACACAGACACACACACACACACACACACACACACACACACACACACTTCTGCGTTCACGAGTCATAAACATACACACACACACACACACACGCACGCACACAGCAATCTCGTGCACACACACACACACACACACACACACACACACACACACACACACACACACACACACACACACACACACACACACTGGAACATCATGTTGCATACATAAACACACTCTGTGACACGGAGAACAGCTCATTTGTACACGAGCTAAGTGTGCAAGTGACCCTGACCGATTCTCCCCCCCCCCCCCCCCCCCCCCCCCTGTTCGACACTCCACCTGCCTGATAGCCTACTCCTGCTGCACGACACCTCCCACCCCTCCTCCCCTCCCCTCCTCCCCGCCAGTCCTTTGCTGCTGGCCTTTGTGACTATTTGGGTGTATGTCATCACGAATGGTCTGTACTTGTGGTATGGGAACGACAAATTTCCTTCCCGTAACCCCCCCCCCCCCCCCCCCCCCCCCCCCCCCCCCCCCCCCCCCCCCCGACAAGAGCTTCTCTCTGGCCTGGATGGGTGGGGAGGGGGGTGGGGAATATTGAGCAGGGAGAATGTTCCTTCCGTACCCTCTCCCCCTGAAAAGAGCGAGCTTCTCTCTGGCGTGGATGCGGGGCGGGGAGGGGGGGGGGGGGAGGGGGTATTGAGCAGAGAGAATATTGGAAAGGCGGACGATCATGCAGGGAGAGTATGAAACAACGACAAGTATGGGGGTGGGGGGAGGGGGGTACCGACAACAACAAGAATGGGGGAGTATTGAGGTGGGGGGGGGTGTGGGGGGGGGGAGGGGGGGGGGGGGGGGGAGTAGTATTGAGCAGGGGTTGAATTCAACCGGAGTGAAAGATCTACTCTCGAGAGAGGGAACAATTTGATGGCTGTGATGCACTCTGTTTCATACACTATGTTTTTTGTGTTTATAGCTTGTTGTTTTCCGTGTGTGCCGCCATTCCATCGTATGTTTTGTGATAGATGTTCAAAGTCTGTGAGTTGTGGGTGGGAGCATTTTCACTTTTACAGTCTCTACCTTCTATCGAAGACACTGAAGCCGAAAATTTGGGGTTATTTCCAAATAGTTTGGATTTTAATCTCTCTCTCTCTCTCTCTCTCTCTCTCTCTCTCTCTCTCTCTCCCCCCCCCCCCCCCCCCCCCCCCCCTCTCTCTCTCTCTCTCTCTCTCTCTCCTGTTCCGCTGAACGAAAGAGACAAAGAGTATGTCAAGTCTCTGACAAGCAGTAAAAATGAATACATGAATCGTTTCCAATCAGCTATGACGGTTCAACAAAGTGGGTAGTTTCACTTATAATCCGGAAATGTTCAGCAAAATCTCAGCGTAGCGTAACTTCCCTTGAAGACGGCGTCGGTAGTGTATACCATACCATACCATACCATACCACACCATACCATACCACACCATACCATACCATACCATTACTGCTACAGGCTGGATTAGGCTATTCAGCCATTAGTCTGGTCTTTTTCACAAAAAAACTGGTAGATCCTACAATCTAAACTTCTCGCGTGGGTGATGACAGCGCAGCAAACTGAAAGTCCACTTCATCGAGTATCTACGCTCTGCCCAACGGCTATCCAGACTGGCCTTAAAAGCTGTCGAGAGATGGTGCAGTAACCACTTTTTCTGGGAGCGCGTTCCAGGGATTCACCACTCTATAGGCGAGAAGGTGCTGGCACAGTGAACCATCGCAAATCCTGTTCCTGAGCTTCAGATTGTGCCCACGCGTCTGCTTAACACACTGTTTTCCAATACAAGAAGACTCTTCGCGTTGTACAGCCTGTGAGTGAGCTTATAGGTTTCAGTCATGTCGCTCCTGTCCCTCCTGTACTGCATGCTGGGGATCTTCATTCTGGCAAGTCGCTCTTCATAAGGACAGTCCACCAGACCTGGAACCATCTTTGTTGCTCGCCTGAGAACACCCTCAATGAGGTCCTTATCTTTAAATTCAATAAAAACACAAAACGCCGTCATTTTTTTCATCGCAAGCTTTCGAGCCACTGCTCTTCTTCGGGCCGCATGACAACAAGTGACGCAA
>JADBJO010001339.1:177500-180300 GCA_016801955.1 Conus betulinus | reverse complement strand
CTCCTGTCCTTATTATTTCGGTTGAAAATAAATGCATTCAGAACAAAATATGTCAAGAATATTCGATGTGCTTGCGGCGCCCTTGATAATTTGTACAACACACACGTTCTATACTTTTGCCCCTACTTTGATTCCGATTTGTCAGAATTTAGAAAGGATGCTTCAAAGTGCATATTCCAGGATACCATGTCTCTTTAAATTTTGTACGAATTCTTATGTTAAGCCCAGTTGGCTCAATCCTGTATTGCTGTTTCATGATCTTATTTTGTACAGTTG
This sequence comes from Conus betulinus, assembly GCA_016801955.1. NCBI lineage: Eukaryota > Metazoa > Mollusca > Gastropoda > Neogastropoda > Conidae > Conus > Conus betulinus. Next base: position 180,024 of record JADBJO010001339.1, on the reverse strand, counting down.
TTTGTTTTTACTTTTGATGTCTTTTTTTTTTTCTTTTTTTTTTTTTTTTTTTTTTTTTTTTTTTTTTACAGTTTAATTCTTACTTAGACACACACACACACACACCACACACATACACACACACGCACACACACACACACACACACACACACACACACACACACACACACACACACACACACACACACACACACACACACACACACACAAAGACAGAGCTGCTACGACTGACGGACAGAAACCCGAAACCTGCCCTCATCTCCTAACACGGAGCATGATGTTGTACGCTGACGGTCACAGTGTCCACACATACTGTCCATGACGTCTCCACTACAGTCCCAACGTGAAGATGATGAAAGAGTTCCGTACATCCCGACACATCACGTCCACGGACAACACGTCACGAACAGCACGTCACAGACAATCCGCCCCACACACAACGCGTCACGGATAACGCGTCACGTAAGACACGTCACAGACATTATTACAAGCAACTCGTTGATAACGCACCACGATCTACACGTCACAGACAATCACACGTTATATAATTATACGTCACATACAACGCGTCATGGATAACGCGTCACGGAAGACGCGCCTCAGACAATACGTCGCATTTAATACGTCATCTACACGGTCACCGGCAACACACACCACACACAATGTGTGACAGAAAACGTGTCACGGAAAAACGTGTCGTAGACACTGTGCGTCCACGCTCAGCTCGTCATGGAGAGCGCGTCACGAACAACACGTCACATAGACAATACGTCACACGCAACTCATGATGGGTAATACGTCACGTACAACACGTCACAGACCACCTCCTCAAATGATACGTATCTCTGTGACAAGGTTGTTGTAATCTCTGCAGTGGTTAGAACGGGACCTGTGAAGTGTTAGCATTTTTTCCCTGTAGAATTCAACCTGGTAGACACTTTGTTAAACATTATCAGCATTCTTCACGTAGAACTGAACAGGTTGACATATTGTGAACTATCATTAACGATGCGCTTGTAGAATTTAATCTGGTAGGCACGTTGTGAAGCATTCTTTAACCATTTTTCTTGCAGAATGTAACCTGGTAGACATATTGTGAAGTATTATTAACATTCTGCCTTTAGACATATTGTGAAGTATTATTAACATTCTGCCTGTAGAATGGAACCTAACAGACACTTTGTGAAGTATTGCTAACATTTTGCCCGTAGAATTGAACCTGGCAGAGACTTTGTGAAACATTGTTAACATTCTTCAGGTACATTCTTAATATTTTCTTGCAGAATTAAACCTGAGAGACGTACTGTGAAGTGTTAGTAAGAATTTCTTGTAGAATTAAAACCTGGCGGACGCTTTGTGAAGTATTATAGTAACATTCTCCATGTAGAATTGAACCTGGTAGACATACTGTGAAGTAATATCGGCCCAATTCTCCTGTAGAATTAAGCTCGACAGATGCATTGTGAAGTGTTAAGAACATTCTACGTGTAGAGTTGAACCTAGCAGACGCGTTGTGAAGTATTATGAACATTCTTCCTGAAGAATTAAGCCTGAAGGACATACTGTGTGAAGTATCATTCAAAATCTTCCCCCGCAAAATTAAACTGGGTGGACATATTCTGAAGTATTAACACTCTTCCTGTAGAACTAAACATGGCAGACACGATCTGAAGTATGACGAACATCTTAATGTAGAATCAGACCTGGCAGACACGTTGTAAAGTATCAGTAACATTCTTCTTGTAGATTCAAACCAGACAAGCATAATTATCGTGAATTATCATTGACAATCTTCCTGTAGAATTACATCCCGCAGATACGATGTAAAGTATTACTAACATTCTCCGAGCAGAATTCACGCCATCTGGCAGACGCAGTGTGAAAAATTATTAACATTATTGCAAAAAAAAAACAAAAAAAAAACAAAAAAACAATTAAACCTGGTAGACGCATTGTGAAAAATTATGAACATTATTGAAACACACACACACACACACACACACACACACACACACACACACACACACACACACAACCTGGCAGAGACATTGTGAAAAATTATCAACGTTATTGAAAAAAAGAGAGAAAAAAAATTATATATATATTAAACCTGGCCGAGACATTGTGAAAGATTATTAACATCATTGCAAAAAAAAAAAAAAAAAAAAAAAATTAACCTGGGAGACACGTTGTGAAAAAATATGAAAAAAAAACATTATTGAAAAAAAAAAAAAAAAAAAAAAAAAAAAAAAAAACCTGGCAGACACTGTGAAACATTATCAACATTATTGCAAGAAAAAAAAAAAAAAAGGAGAAGAAGAAACAAAAAAGAAAGTAAAAAAGAAAATTAAACCTGGCAGACACGTTGTGAAATATTGTTTTTCCTCCTGTAAAATTAACACATGACACGTTGTGAATCATTACTACCCCCCCCCCACCCCCCCCCCCCCCCCCCCCCCCCCCCCCCCCCCCCCCCCGCACCCCACCCCCCCACCTCCCTCAGAATCAAACCCGGAAGATCTGC
>JADBJO010001339.1:170000-172500 GCA_016801955.1 Conus betulinus | reverse complement strand
TGGTTGAACTGTCTGCTTGTTGACAACCACTGGTTTGACTGGTTGTTTGTTGACAACCACTGGTTGAACTGTTTGCTTGTTGACAACCTGTGGTTGAACTGTCTGCTTGTTGACAACCACTGATTGAACTGTTTTGTTTGTTGACAACCTGTGGTTGAACTGTTTGCTTGCTGACAACCACTGATTGAACTGTTTGCTTGTTGACAACATCTGGTTAAACTGTCTGCTTGTTGACAACCCACTGGTTGAACTGGTTGTTTGTTGACAACATCTGGTTGACATGTTTGCTTGTTGGCAACCTCTGGTTGAACTGTCTGCTTGTTGACAACCACTGGTTGAACTGTCTGCTTGTTGACAACCTCTAGTTGAACTGTCTGCTTGTTGACAACCACTGGTCGAACTGTTTGCTTGTTGACAACCTCTGGTTGAACTGTCTGCTTGTTGACAACCTCTTGGTTGAACTGTTTGCTTGTTGACAACCTCTGGTTGAACTGTCTGCTTGTTGACAACCTCCTGGTTGAACTGCTTGCTTGTTGACAACCTCTGGTTGAACTCTCTGCTTGTTGACAACCACTGGTTGAACTGGTTGTCTGTTGACAACCACTGGTTGAACTGTTCGCTTGCTGACAACCATTGGTTGAGCTGTTTCCCTTGCCGACTGCCGCTAATGGAACTGTTCGTTTGCTTGTTGACAGCTGTTTGCTTGTTGACAGCCTCTGGTTAAAATGCATGCTCCCTGACAACCACCGGTTGAACTGTTTGTAACAGTCACTGGTTGAACTGTGTTCTTGTCAACAACTGCTGGTTGTTCTATAGGTTTCCTTGTTGACACGCATATATAGCGAAATCTTAACTTGCGTGCTATAATCCGCCGTGTCCGGCGGCGCCACCGGCCTAGTTAAATCACCACCCCCCCCCCCCTCCCGCCCCCCTATAAATTAAAAAGGGTTAAAGTTCCGTTGCCGAAGTGTAGTGTATTGCTTCATAATGGACAGGTTCCCCTTCTGCCGCCTTTACCTGCCCTGACTTGAATCAGGTAGTCATTTACTGCCGGGAAAGTAAACAAGGATTAAAATACGATTCCAGCAAGTTCGAACCCACAACTGTAAGCTCCCTACACCAACGCTCTGACCATTCGACCCAAAGGGGCCCCTCTTCTGACCAATGACCGTCAGACTTTCTGACCAATGACCGTCAGACTGACCAATGACCGTCAGACTTCTGACCAATGACCGTCAGACTCTTATATTACCTTACCACAAGACTGAGAAACACGCCAAGAGACGAAATAATTGATGACGTGTGTTTGTCCGTGACTGTGCGCTGCACAGACCCCATAGGGTGTCCATGGGCGTACAGTGCACAGAGCTGTACACATGTGTGTTCATGGTTGTACACTACACAGGTTAAAATGATGACTCAGCAGGCGAAGACGAAATTGAACACAAAGCGGAATGTCAGCCGTCAACCAGAACACACGCAGGCAGAGAGAGAGAGAGAGAGAGAGAGAGAGAGAGAGAGAGAGAAGAGGAGAAGGGGGTAGGGAGGGTGAAGAGACCTAGGGGATGGGTGGGAGTGGGGGGTGGGGGGGGGGGGGGGGGGGGGGGGGGGGGGGAGGAAAGTCCAGGTCGCGTTCGACAAGCAAGCTAAACAAACCGGTGTACCTGCCCCCAAATCCCTCCCTTCTCTTTCTTTACACCCCGCTACACTTCCCTACTGCTTCTATCTCCCGCCTGCGTCATTAGTGTCATCGTTATCATTATCGTCATTATCATCATCATCATCATCATCATCATCATCATCATCATCGTCATCGTCGTCGTTTGTTATTTTTAAGATGAAGATGATGATTTTGATGATGATGATAATGACATTTTCTTTTCTTCTTCTTCTTCTCTTCTTATTCTTGTCTGTTGGCGTTTTCAGCAGGAAGGAGTTCTCTCTCATTCTCTCTCTCTCTCTCTCTCTCTCTCTCTCTCTCTCTCTCTCTCTCTCTCTCTCTCTCTCTCTCTCTCTCTCTCTCTCTCTCGTACGCGCACACACACATAATAAAAGCAAATCTGCACCTGGCTTTTGTCAGAAGATCAGCCAGTACCAAAACCTAGTCATCACACAGTCCAGTCCTTGACCCATACTGTGTCTGACTCGGAGACAGATCCAATGTCCGCTTCTTTTTATGTTACAGCACGACTCTTCGTTTTTCTGTCGTCAGCTAGACTTTTCACTCCCAAATCCTTGCGCTTTACTAATGACGTAGGAACACGAGAAGTCCTCAAGCCATGCGTAATAATACTACATTAGGTGACAGGTGCTTCTCGCATGCCGCCCCGTCCATCTGGAACACTGTCCCTGCAGAAATAAGAGAAAACTGATAACTTTGACTCCTTCAAACGCTGTCTGAAAACCCACATCTTCCAGAAAAGTTTACAATTAGTTCATGTCGCTGTCAATCTGTGTGTGTGTGTGTGTGTGGGTGTGTGTGTGTGTGTGTGTGTGTGTG
>JADBJO010001339.1:150000-165000 GCA_016801955.1 Conus betulinus | reverse complement strand
GATTGGTGGACGGCAGCAAATGAGATGTCTCATTGATCACCTTCGCCTGGCTGGCCCCGCTTTAATGCGCACGCACCCCAAGTGTCCGAGGACAGCAGACGACAATTGGCGAGGCGCACTGTTTGACATCGTCTGTCTGGCTGTTCTGTTTTAGTGGAGCTGACTGTCTCGCGCCGACGTTGGAAGTTCCTGGAAAGGTGAAGTGTTCCGTGCGACACTGGAACAACGATGCGAGGTATCTATGTTCAGTTAAGTCGAGAGAAAGATACCTATGTATTACCCCGGATTTTGAAAACGCACCGCCATCACCTGTCGACGGGACAGAGAAAGTGAAAGAAGTGAAGCTGTATACTGCGGTGTGTATTTCAAACGGGATTAATGTGACCCAAGGTGTGCTTTGCCTGGTGCTGGTTCGTTTGTGGGATGCTAGTGAGTTGTTTTTTAACAGTGAGTCCGGGAGTACATGTTTGGAGTTCGGTGGTTGGTGAATTAAGTTTGACGAAGTTACTCACCTGATTTGATTAGGCCTAACTAACAAACTACTCGGTGCCACTGCGCACAAGGTAGGTTTCTCCCGTTGTGAAGTTTCTCTTCTGTGTAAATTTCTCTCTTTCAGTCTCTGATTTTTACTCTCTCTCTGTCTCTCTCTCTCTCTCTTTCGTGCGCACACGCGCCCGTGTGTGTGTGTGTGTGTGTGTGTGTGTGTGTGTGTGTTCATTCAGTCCTTTACCCATTCTTCGATTCATAAATCTTTGATGTCTTTTTCCCATTTCTATCTTTCTTTTTATTTTCTGTATTCCGTACGTCTGACCTTTCTTTATTTCTTTATTGTTTAGTGCTCATTCATTTCCTCTTTTATTTTTTTTTTCCTCTGTATTTTTCTTCCCTTTTTAGAAATAATGTATATGCAGCCTACACCTGTATGTAAAACACGATCCAGCCATTAATTTCTGGCAAGCTTCTTCGGTTCACTCAGACCGAATATGGTGATGCTGAATGATTGTGACGAAGTCTGCTTCCTTTCCTTCCTGCTTTCTGTTTCAGAAAGCCGCCCCCCCCCCCCCCCCTTCCCCCCCTTCCAAAACCCTCCTTCCATTCTCCACTCTGTCCCGACATTTTTGTCTGTCAGTATCTCTCTCTGTCAGTCTGTCTGTCTGTTTATCTCTGCCTGTCTGTCTATGTGTCTTTGTGTTTGTGTTTGTCTCTGTCTGTCTGTCTGTCTGTCTGTCTGTCTGTCTGTCTGTCTCTCTCTCTCTCTCTCTCTCTCTCTCTCTCTCTCTCTCTCTCTCTCTAATGGTCTTATGCAGGCGGATGGCGTCTCACCATGAAGAAACGGTCACAGAGCCTGCTACAAAGCGTTCAGATTTTGGTCTGCAAGATGCAGGTAATGTTTATTGTTGTAACCGATGATAAAGATGTTATGTACTTATGCCATTGCTCAGATAACCATCATCTTGCGCGCGCGCGTGTGTGTGTGTGTGTGTGTTGTGTAGTGTGCATCATGACGTGTTCTTTTTTACACTTTTCTGATGCGTTTTTCACACCATCCCTTCGTACGAGGCCACGGCCTCATTGAACGAATGGTTTTACTTCGACATTGATTTCGACTTCTCAGCCTTGCTGTCTGTCTCTGCCTCCCTACCTCTTGAAATGTGTAGGCTTGAAGTTCAGTTACTACCTAGTCTTGCGTAGATTTTTATTCTACCTCTTGCAGATGATTTTGTTCTACTTTCAACATCATCAGCCGGTTTACAATATCCGGGAAATGTTTTTTACCGTTTGTCTTGTTGCGATATGATGCAGTTCAGTGTTAATACTGATAAAACTGCGGTGATCGTGTTTAGGATAGGATTTCTGGGGAGACATGAGCGATGGTACAACAAGGACTTTCAATTAGTAGTTGTAAATAGGTACTGCTGTTAGATTTTAACTTTACAACTAATAATTTATAGAAGCAGTTGTACAACTTAGGGCTTTATATGAGAGAGATGAATGTAAACGTCTTATTTAAGACATTTGATACCGAGATACAGCCTAATGTGTTAAAATCATAAGAAATATATGGAATAAACAGACTAGAACCTGATGTGAGAGTTCAGACGTTAGTTTGCAAAGGATATTCAGGGGTAACACTAACACCAGATAAAATTATATGTGGTGATTTGGGTAGATATTCACTGTTTATTAACTCCAGCGTGAATTCTTTTACATATAATAGCTAAACCGCTACACGTGGACCCCGACATACATCACTTACCAAAAGTTACTTGACCTGGTGAAAACGAGAACAAATGGCCAGCATGAATAAAATAGAGAAATCTTATCAGCTGTCGGTTGTAGCATTGTTTGTTACAGTGGAGTGTTTGAGACGTGAAAGCTTTCATGTATATTTTCAAGCACAGATAACATGAATTCAAGAATAGTGTGGAATTTAGACAGATAGGGGAGTAACAGTTGCTTTACACCTATCTTCGGGGGAAAAAGTACATTTCTTGCACAGATTGTTACTGTTTCCGAGTTGCCATTGGAACAGTAAGATTAAATAATGTTCTAACGCTTAACACATATGTGTGTTGGTATGGCGTTCATGTTAATGTGTTAATTTGTAAAACGAAACCCTTTTTTTGACAGAATGATACTAGGAAAGAGACATAAGAGCAAAAAAAAAAATTTTTTTTTTTTTTGAAGCAGCCGCGCAAGTACAATAATGCATGCAATACTCAATACATCAAACCTTGACCTCGTACTCAGCCTGTCTAGGTACATATTCCATGTCGTCAGCGTAAGGAAGAAAACGTTGAAAATAAACACGGTTTGTGTAAATGCACGAGTAATGCTCTCGTCAGCTTTCGTGTTGGATGACTTCAGTCGAATGAAATGCACTCTCAGAGTATGAAGTACAATTTTGGACCTGTAGGCATCAGAGAATCATAACATTGTATGTGATGTTAATTCGTCGACCATGTGTGTGTGTGTGTGTGTGTGTGTGTGTGTGTGTGTGTGTGTGTGTGTGTGTGTTTTTCTGTTATCCATATTACGTACGAATGCCGTCGCTCCTCTTTTCGTGCCCGTCAGTCCTCCCAGTGTATTGTCGCCAAAGGCCGATCCGATGTGCATTAAAAAAAAGTATGCATTCTGAGATCTTTCTCCCTTATCCGCCCATTCTGTCTCTACCCCCCCCCCCCCCCCCCCCCCCCCCCCCCCCCCCCCCCCCCCATCTCATTTTACCCTCTCTTTTCTTTCCACCATTCATTCTCATTTTTTCTCTCTCTCTCTGTCTCTGTCTGTCTGCCTGTCTGTCTGTCTGTCTCTGTCTCTCTCTCTCTCTCTCTCTCTCTCTCTCTCTCTCTCTCTCTCTCTCTCTCTCTCTCTCTCTCTCTCTCTCTCTCTCTCTCTCTGCTCCACAGAGGGCGCCAGAGGTGCGATGTTGCTCAGGTTCTCTCTGGGTTTCGTCCCAGACACAATCGGGGTCAAGGGTCGGGGTTCGGGGGGGTTGCTGGAACCTGTGGGTGGAAACAATGTTATCAGCGTTCCGGTGTTGCCGTGGACGTCATCTGTTCAGAGTCAGGACACATGGAGGTTGCCAGACATGCCTACCCCTGGCCCTCCCCACCTCCTCCCGCACTAGCTCACCCGTTTAATCTCAACGCGCCTGTCTCTGTGGCAGTGAATCGGGCGGTTTTTTTCAGACGTGTTTAGTGCCAAAGCGGGCGGCCTGTCTATCTCTGTCTCTCCCTCTATCTCTCTCTGTCTCTCTCTCTCCCTCTCTCTGTCTCATTATCTCTGTCTTTGCCTCTCTCTCTCTCTCTCTCTCTCTCTCTCTCTTTATCTCTCTCTTTGCCTCTGTCTCTCTGTCTCTGTCTGTCGTCTGTCTGTCTCAGTCTGTGTTTCTGTCTGCCTCCCAGTCTGTCTGTCCTTCCTTCCGTCCGTCTGTCTATCTGTCTGTGTCTATCTGTCTGTCTGTCTGCCTGCCTGCCTGTCTGTCTCAGTTTTACTGTCTGTCGGTCAGTCTGTCTGAGTTTTTGTCTATCTCCCTTCTCTTTATCTGTGTGTCTGCGTGTCTGTCTGTCTGTCTCTGTGTCTGAATGTACATCTCTCTCTCTCTCTCTCTCTCTCTCTCTCTCTCTCTCTCTCTCTCTCTCTCTCTCTCTCTCTCTCTCTCTCTCTCTCTCTCTATATATATATATATATATATGTGTGTGTGTGTGTGTGTGTGTGTGTGTGTGTGTGTGTGTATTTATATATATGAATATCACCGTTTGTGTGTGTGTTCGTGAGTGCGTGCGTACGCGCGCGCGTGCGTGTGTGTATGAATGAGAGAGAGAAAGAGGGAGAGAGAGAATGTGTGTGTGTGCACGCGTATGTGCACGCGCACGTCGCGCGCGCACGCATGTGTATGTGTGTGTGTGTATTTTCAAGCGAATCAAACTGCCAAGTGTCCTGGCTTATTAAAAAAAAGCCGTTTTGAATCCTTCTCTCCCCAGTCCTGGCAACGAGATTGTAGAAAAACCACCGCCAGATCCAGACAGCTTTTGTCCACAGTGGTCCAAGGGCAATGTGAATTGAAAACACCCTACCATCCCTATAAAAAAAAAAGTAAAGAAAAAAGAATTAAAACGATCGTTTCAGATTTAAATAAAATTGTTCTTTGACGAAAACGTTATTTACCGTGTCATGTAATATAACAGTCAATCATGTAACAAGAAGATGATCAGATACTCCCATGGATAAGCATGTAACACGTTGTATAAAGTAATAAGACCATTAATTATCATGTATCACTATAGATGATCAGGTGCTAGTAATGTAACGCCATAGAGAATCATGTAACACCACAGATAAGCACATACCATCATACATATTTCTGTAAATGACAGGCAGCGATGTAACATGATAGACAGGTAGGTAACACTATAGATAATCATGCAACACTACAGATAATCATGTAACACCAAAGTAATGTAACATACAAAAAAATGTAGCACCACAGACAATAATGTAACACCACAGTCAGTCATGTATCACGTGAACACCAGAGTCATGTAACACCATGTACACTGTCATAAGACAAGGGCAGATGATGTAGTAGTCTCCTGCCCATTCACGTCTTCTGAGATGGAACTAACACCGAAAGAGCGAAACCACCCTGTGGACGGGAGATTTCTCAGCAGCAGATTTTTTTTTTTTTTTTTTAATAGACTTTTTCGTCCGATGTTGTTATCGCGGAAAGTCAGTTATGCGAAGTTGATGTCTGCCACTGAGGTCACTCAGATCGATACGGCGTCCATCCGCTTCGCTAGAGACACCTGCAGGAAACGAAGAAGAAGAAGCTGTAGAGGGAACAAACCCTCCGTGAGTTACCTGCAGGAAACAAACCGAAGGAAACTGGGGGAGGAACAAACCCTTCATCAGACACCTGCAGGAAACAAACATTAGGAAGCTGGCATTGGGGACTAACGTTCCTGCAGACTCCAGGAAAGAAACGGAAGGAAGTTGGCAGAGGGTGGGGAGGGGGGGGGGGGGGGGGGGGGGGGACTGCATCAATCATCTGTAAGAAATAGAGGAAGGAAGCTGGGAGGGAGACAAATTCTCCATGAGACACCCGCAAGAGAAACAAACAGATAAAGCTTTCTAGGGGACAAACCCTCCATCAAACACCTGCAGGAAACAGATGAAGCTTTCACCCGCAGGAAACAAACAGATGAAGCTTTCTGGGGGAAACCCTCCATCAGATACCAGCAGGAAACAAAACAGACATAGCTTTCTAGGGGACAAACCCTCCATCAAACACCTGCAGGAGACAAACAGATGACGCTTTCTGGGGGACAAACCCTCCATCAAACACCTGCAGGAAAACAAACAGACGAAGCTTTCTGGGGGGGAAATTCACCATCAGATACCTGCAGGAAAACAAACGGACGCAGCTTTCTGGGGGACAAACCCACCATCAGATACCAGCAGGAAACAAACTAAAATAAGCTGGCAGGAGAAAACCCTTTATCAGTCCCATGCAGGAGTAAGATGGCGAGGAGACGGACTCCATGTCAGCCACTTGCAGGAAACCAACAAAAGGAAGCTGACAGAGGGGCAAATCGCCCATCAGACACCTGCAGGAAAGAAACCGAAGTAAGCTGGCAGGGGAAGCAAATCCTTCATCAGACACCTGCAGGAAACAAACAGAAGAAGCTGGCAAGGGAAGCAAATCCTTCATCAGACACCTGCAGGAAACAAACACAGGGGAACTAAATTGAGACAAACCCTCCATTGTAACAGATGGCCCGCCCGAGTCCGGGGGGGGGGGGGGGGGGGGGGGGATAGGTGTGGAGGGGAGGGGGGAGGTGGAGAGTAGAACTTGGGAGAGAGTGACGGACGGCCATGCTCTATTTTGTGGTGGTTTATAGATGGGTTAATGCTACTGATAAGACAACCTAGCCAGAACATTGAAACCATTACCCTGCTTTTACAAACAGTATAGTTGCTTCTTGGCTTTTAAATACGTATATTACTTGGCCAGTGAAGATGGTAGATGTCGTCAAATTTTTTTTGTGTGTCCTGTGAGTTACTTTTTAAACTGAAAAATGTGTGTCGTATTTTGTTATCTTCTCTTGGCAAGGTTGACTTCATGATCACAGTGTATAGCAGAGCAAGGGTAGGCAAACAGTCCAGAGCATGACAGGAAAGCTGACATAATTTTTCCCGCTAACTGTCTTATCCAGTTAGTCACAGGGGCCACGCAGGCCCAGTTATCCTACAGTAAGACACTCTCAAACAGTCCAGTTATTCAATTCCGCGCCCGCTTTGGCCGATTTCCTTGGTAAATTTGGGACGTCGTCTTGTTCTGGATTCAGTTCCTTCCCCGAGTTGGCTGTCTGGTAAATGCATCGAGCTGACGAAATATGGTAATCGATACGTTTCAATTCGAAGAAAGCTTTTCTTTTGACGATGCAAAAGATTCATATTTAAGTAGAAATAATGTAAAACTGATATGATTTACACGGTGTTTCATTCCAGTGCTTGTCCTGTACATCGTGGTGGCGACAGTGTTCATAGTACAAACCTAGCGTTTAGGTTGAGAATGAGACCAGTCTCACCACTAAGCGTCTGCGGCTGAGGAGATCGTCTTCCTTGTCAGCGAGCCGCAACGCCGTGTGCTTAGGGTCGAATTGGTCAATCTTTTCTTTTCTTTCAGTCAGGAAGGATTTCACTGCCAGTGCAGACGTGTGAACCTTTCCGACCGAATGACCCAAACAAGCCGCTCTGTCCTGGGTGGCGACCCTGGTACCCGACACCTGGTGTCCTCTTTTCTCCGGAAAGAAATGGTTACACCTGACAGGTTCTCCTCCCTCACCCCCAGCTTCGCGTCAGTGTCACTCACACTTGGAAGTGTTTTTTTTTTTTTCGTGATTTCTCACGTTTCACCAAAACTGGTCAGCTGCGTTCACTGGACTGTGTAGGGAGGGTAGTCTGCCATGGACAGGTCGGCTGTGGACGGACGACAGTGTACGGTCAGTCTTCGTCCACTGTGGCAACTGGTCAAATGTGTTTTCGGGTAAGAGGATGGAGGAGCAGAATGGGAAAGAGCCATGTCATACAGTTTGGGGGATGGAAGGGGAAATGATTGGGCCGTAGAGTGGGGGGGGGGGGGGGGGGGGGGGGGGACAAAGAGTAAGCCATATCGTTTGGAGAATGAAAGTGAAGGGGGATGGAATGAGAAAGAGCTACAATTTTATCGTTTGGGGGGATGGAAGAGGAAAGAGCTATAGCATACAGATTGGAGGATGAAAGGGGAAAGAGCTAGACTTAACAGTTTGGAAGAATGAGAGAGAACGGGGGAAAGAGCTAGACCATGTCGTTTAGTGGATGGAAGGGGAAAGAGCTAGACCATACTGTTCAGGGAATGAAAGGGGAAAGAGCTAGATATCAAACTGCTTGTGGGGAGGGGTGGAAGGGGAAAGAGCTGAGCCATACCGTTTGTGGGACAGAGAGGGGAAGAGCTAGACCATACCGTTTAGGGGGTGGAAGGGGAGAGAGAGCTAGACCATACCGTTTTGGGAGGGAGGGGGGTGGAAGCGGAGAGCGCTTGACCATACTGCATACTGTTTTTTTGGGGGGGGGGGGGGGGGGGGTTTTAAAGGGGAGAGCGCTTGACCATACTGTTGTGGGGGGTGGAAGGGGAGAGAGAGCTTGACCATACTCTTTTGGGGGGGGGGGGAAGGGGTGGTAGGGGAAAGAGCTTGACCATACTGTTTGGGGGGGGGGGGGGGGGGGGGAGTGGAAGAGGAGAGCGCTTGATCATATTGTTTGTGGGATAAAGGACCTAGACCGTACCATTTAGGGATGGAAGGAAGAAAGAGCTACAACCGTTACCTTTAGGAGAATGGAAAGGAAAAGAGCTTTACCATACCGTTTGTGGGGGAGTGGAAGAAGGGTAAAGAGCTGATCCGTACCGTTTAGGGGACGGAAGGGGAAAGAGGTAGACCATACCGTAAAGGGGGATGGAAAGGGGAAAGAGCTAAGCCAGTCAGTTTGGAGGTAAGAAATGAATATAGAATGAGAAAGAGCTAAGCGATACTGTTTGGGGCATGGAAGGGGAAACAACCGGACCAATCAGTTTGGAGGATGTAGGGGAAAGAACTAGGACGAACAGTTTGGGAGGATGGGAGGGGAAAGAACTAGGAAGTACAGTTTGGAGGATGGGAAGGGGAAAGAACTAGGAGGTACAGTTTGGAGGATGGGAAGGGGAAAAGAACTAGGACGTACAGTTTGGAGGATGGCAGGGGAAAGAACTAGGACGTACAGTTTTTGGAGGGGAAAGAATAGGGGAACAGTTTGGGGAAAGAAAGACTAGGACGTACAGTTTGGAGGATGGGAGGGGGAACTGTACAGTTTGGAGGATGGGAAGAGCTGTCAGTTTTAGTTTGTAAGAGCTGTCAGTTAGTTTGTAAGATGGAACATGGAACCAAATGGAAAAAAAAAAAAAAAAAAAAAAGATCAAGGCCTTACCGTTTGGAGGATGATATGGGAGTGAGCTAAGCCATGCAGTTTGGAGGACTAAACAAAAGGGGAGAAGGATTGAATGGAGGAAGGAAGAGCTAAGCCCATACAAATTGAAGTATGGAACTGAATAGGAAAGAGATGAGCCATACCGTTTGTTGACTGAATAGGAAAGAGCTAAGCCATACAGATTGAAAGACGGAAGGGGTCAGGGCTGGATCTTACAGGTGGTTTACCATCACCAGAACAAAATCATTTAACAGAAAGGAGGAAAATGTCTCCAAAATGTCAGGCTTAGCTGTTATAGATGCTACCAGTGACACTGAGCTGTTAAAGGGGCTACCTGTGACACTTAGCTGTTACAGGGGCTACCTGTGACACTGAGCTGTTACAGGGGCTACCTGTGACACTGAGCTGTTACAAATGCTACCTGTGACACCGAGCTGTTACAGGGGCTACCTGTGACACTGAGCTGTTACAGGGGCTATCTGTGACACTGAGCTGTTACAGGGGCTATCTGTGACACTTAGCCATTACAGGGGCTATCTGTGACACTGAGTTGTTAAAGGGGCTACCAGTAACACTGAGCTGTTACAGGGGCTACCTGTGACACTGAGCTGTTACAGGGGCTATCTGTGACACTGAGCTGTTACACGGGTTATCTGTGACACAGCTGTTACAGATGCTACATGTGATACTTAGTTGTTACAGATGTTACCTGTGACACTGACCTGTTACAGATGCTACCTGTGACACTGAGCTGTTACAGATGCTGCCTGTGATACTTATACAGATGCTACCTGTGTTACTGAGCTGTTACAGATGCTACCTGTGACACTGAGCTGTTACAGATGCTACCTGTGACACTTGAGCTGTTACAGATGCTACCTGTGATACTTGAGCTGTTACAGATGCTACCTGTGACACTGAGCTGTTACAGATGCTACCTGTGACACTGAGCTGTTACAGATGCTACCTGTGACACTGAGCTGTTACAGATTCTACCTGTGACACTGAGCTATTACAGATGCTACCTGTGACACTGAGCTGTTACAGATTCTACAAGTGACACTGAGCTATTACAGATGCTACCTGTGACACTGAGCTGTTACAGGGGCTACCTGTGACGCTTAGCTGTTACAGATGCTACCTGTGACACTTAGTTGTCATAGGGGCTTTCTGTGACACTTAGCAGTTACAAATACTACCTGTGACAGTGATATAGTGTAAAACACGCGCGCGCGCGCGCGCGCACACACACACACACACACACACACACACACACACACACACACACACACACACAACATGACACCTGACATTATTGTCACCATTTTCTGACCCACCTTTAAGTGATCTGTTTGATCACCGAGTCATGCACAAGGCTTGGCTGAACCAAGGCCGTGGTGACCACGACCGCGGGTACGCGTGGATCTCTTGTCATTCTGTGACCATCATCCCAAAGGCTTCAGGTCGGCTGCTTTTTCTGAGGCCCCATTCTGTTGCATCAGTTCCTTGTTTTCCCTCGTCCGTCCCATGAAGATTCCGACAGAGCGTTGGACATCCTCAGCCGACCATTTTATGCCGGCCCTGTTCCTCACTTGAGTCGTCAGTGCTCGTGCTCCAGAGGGCAGGACGGCCGTCATGACCAGGACTGGCTGTGGCACAGCAGGGAGGAAGGGAGGGAGAGGTGAATTCCTTTGGAACAATTGGAACTGAAGCCAGGAACTCTTGCTAGTTCACGCTGGTGACTGGTATGACGTTCAACAGGTCGTGACCATGCAGACGTTGGGTTCCGAGGGCACAGAGGTCTGTGACCGGGGTTTGTAGTTGGGGCGTCAGTCGCCAGTCCATGATCTTCATTGCCTTCTTTTGAATGATCCGATGTCGTCAGTTAGAGTCCATGATAGTTAACTTTTTTTTTTTTTTTTAGACGACCCATCGTCATCAGTCACCAATCCATGACAGTTAACTACCTTTTTTTCCAGATAGACAGTTGACTACTTTTTTTTTTTTTTAAAAATAGACGACCCATAGTCATCAGTCACCAATCCATGACAGTTAACTGCATTTAAAAAGAAAGTGACCATTCGTTTCTTTCTGTCACCAGTCCACAATTGTTGACTGCCTTCTTTTGAAATGACCTCTCGTCATGACAACCGAGCAGTTATCTGACCTTCGTTGTTCAGTCCGTCGGCCGAGCCAGTCAGCTCCAGTGTGTCTCCTTCTTAGCCAACAACCACAACTCTTATCAGTAACCGTTAAGTGTCACAGGTAGCCCCTGTAACGGCCCAGTGTCACAGGTAGCATCTATAACAACAACCACAACTCTTATCAGTCTCTGGAATAGCCTAGTGGTAGAGCGCGCCGGACTCGTAATCTTGGGGTTGAGGGCTCGAATCTCCGCCGGGCCGTTTATGTACAGGGGGATTTTTCCCTCGGAGTTAACGTTGGTTCTGACTCCATTTCCCATACAGTCCTTCGAATGTGACTTTAAACCGAGGTTCCGTGTGTGAACGCACGCATAAACATCTCGCACGCTCGTAAAATCCCATCACCGACTTTCGGAAGAGAAGGCCAGTTTGGCCGTTGGTATGGACGGCACGTTACACATAGCATGCACCTCCCCGAAGTTGGAGTATCGCTGCCTTAATGGCGCGAGATAAAAAAACGGCCATACACACACAAAACTCCACTCCCTTTGTTGGGTAGAGTGGATTAATCCTTGCCTTTCTATACAGGGAGTGTTCGCAGGAGTATCAGCCTGCGTACAAAAAAAAAAAAAAAAAAAAAAAAAAAAAAAAAAAAAAAAAAAAAAAAATCAGTTTATGCTTCAGTGCTGGGAGCTTTGCATGTGCCTTCATAAAACGTCGAACTAGAAAGCCTTGTAAACCAGCGACTTGGGAAGGAAACAAGGCACTTCATTGCAAGTTCACAGTCGGTTCCATTATAGCTCGGCCGTCTCTGGCGAACGATCAGTAAAAACGTCCATAAAGTGCTGCAGTGGCCGGTTGCTATCCCACATCTACTGGATCTGTGTCACGTACACTTCCAAGTCAGCCGTCTGTTGCAAACATTGCATCGTTTTTATTTCTGATTTTGTAGTTAAAATGACTTTTTTCTGGTACAGTTTTTTTTTTGTCTAAAATCACCAACCGTATCTGAAAGCAGTCGGGACTATATCCACACGTATTCAGTCAGCTTTCGATGATGATGATAATGTTGATGATGAAGAAGAAGAAGAAGATTGTCGATAGTGAAAGTGTTTCAATGGCTTGTGAAATGAAGAAAATTTCATGACTGTTCTTAGGACGAAAGAACAGAGTGTGGGCATTAATGACGCGCGAAGGCTTGGCGAAGGGAGAAAGGTCTGTCCTCTTTAGCCCAGTCTGCACGTCCACAGCATCAGCAGAGAGCTACCGACTTTAATGTCCGTCCATGTCCTGTCATCTGGAACACCACTAGCCGTAATGGCCGTTAATGGTGATTGTTGTTGTCATCTCTGTCCTATGTTTGACCTCATGGCCCCCCCCCCCCCCTCCTCTCTCTCTGTCTCTCTCGCTTTTTCTCTCTCACATACACATACACACACACACACACACACACACACACACACACACACACACACACACACACACACACACACACTCTCTCTCTCTCTCTGTCTGTCTCTCTCTCTCGCTTCTCTCTCTCTCTCTCTCTCTCTCTCTCTCTCTCTCTCACACACACACACACACACACACACACACACACACACACACACACACACACACACTCTCTCTCTCTCTCTCTCTCTTCTCTCTCTCTCTCTGAACACACACACACACACACACACACACACACACACACACACACACACACACACACACACACACACAAATATAATTGACAGTGTTCAAGAACTGACAAAGTGGTCCATTGGACGCCCTCCTTATAGTTTTACATATTGTGTAATTGGATTTTTTTTCACTTTAAATAATAATGTTTTCCCGAGGTGCAGGGGCGGGGTGGGTGGGGGGATGGTGCTATATTTGTTATTGTAATTGAATCATGCAGGCATGCACATGTTCACACAGACACACACACACACACACACACACACACACACACACACTTATATATATACACACGCGCGCGCGCGCGCATGCGTGCGCGCACGCTCGCACACACTCATTGTCTGATATCACTTTTAGTGGGAAGACTTTAAAGTGAAGAAGAAGACCACCACCACCACCCACCACCACCCACCACCACACACACACACCACCACACACACACACACACACACACACACACACACACACACACACACACACACACACACACACATTCACTTACATATTCTCTCTCTTTGTGTCTGCTGACTGGAATAAATAAGCTGTTAATGCTTGCTGCTCAGGTTGCAGTTTCCTTCTCTTCTCATCATGCTTGAAGCCATGTTAACAAACAAAATGGTCTTTTCTTCTCATCATGCTTGAAGCCATGTTAACAAACAAAATGGTCTTTTCTTCTCATCATGCTTGAAGCCATGTTAACAAGCAAAATGGTCTTTTCTTCTCATCATGTTTCTAGCTATGTTAACAAACAAAATGGTCTTTTCTTCTCATCATGCTTGAAACTATTTTTAAAAAAAAAAAGGTCTTTTCTTCTCATCATACTTCAAGCTATGTTAAAAAATAAAATGGTGTTCTCATCATGCTTGAAGCTATGTTAACAAACAAAAATGGTCTTTTCTTCTCATCATGCTTGAAGCTATGTTAACAAACAAAAAAGGTCTTTTCTTGTCATCATGCTTGAAGCTATGTTAAAAAACAAAATGGTCTTTTCTTCTCATCATGCTTGAAAACCATGTTAACAAACAAAAATGGTCTTTTTTCTTCTCATCATGCTTGAAGCTATGTTAACAAACAAAAATGGTCTTTTCTTGTCATCATGCTTGAAGCTATGTTAAAAAACAAAATGGTCTTTTCTTCTCATCATGCTTGAAACCATGTTAACAAACAAAATGGTCTTTTCTTCTCATCATGCTTGAAGCTATGTTAAAAAACAAAAATGGTCTTTTCTTCTCATCATGCTTGAAGCTATGTTAAAAAACAAAATGGTCTTTTCTTCTCATCATGGTTGAAAGCTATGTTAAAAAACAAAATGGTCTTTTCTAATCATCATGCTTGAAGCTATGTTAACAAACAAAATGGTCTTTTCTAATCATCATGCTTCAAGCTATGTTAACAAACAAAATGGTCTTTTTAATCATCATGCTTCAAGCTATGTTAACAAACAAAATGGTCTTTTCTAATCATCATGCTTCAAGCTATGTTAACAAACAAAAATGGTCTTTGATTCGTTTTGAAGGTTTCCTAAAAACGACGCATTGTGACCCGCAGCTGAATGTGAAGGGGAATCAGGGTGATTTTGAAACAGGTCCGTACAAAATGTACATGTTTGATTTTCTTCAGCAGCCACGTGATCGGGGGCTTTATTGTCTGTTCCGGCGACCAGACAATAAAACTACAAGAACATGCTAGTAGCCTTGATTTTTGTTGTTTGTTTGTTTTGTTTACCCATAATGTCAGTTTACTGATTTTGGTCGGTTTGGGAGGGGGAGGGAGGGCGAGCGGGAGGGGATGTTTGTGTGGAGAAGTTTAGTCAGCAGTGTCACCGCTTTGCTGGCGGTGTAAAATATCGCTTCAGCAATGCGTTAGGTGGACCAGCGTTTCAAGGGGTACAGCAGGCTGCACTGACGCAGGCTTTGCGCGTCAGGGCGCACAGTAATACCCGTTCAAGATGTGCGTCAGTCGATCCTTTGTAAGATTACAGTGGGGCATTCACTTGGGTTGGCCCTTCACCGTAGATCAACATTTGCCGCGCGTGACCGCAGGTCATTTTCATTTGTTGACACAGACTCGCGCGCAGAGCGCCTGGCGCAAAAAGCAAAACAGACTGCACGAGCTAAACGATTCGCCCGGCTTAATAGAGGCGAGGCAAAGAAGCGACGTTGGACGCCAG
>JADBJO010001339.1:127500-135000 GCA_016801955.1 Conus betulinus | reverse complement strand
ATTTATTGATTTATTATTATATATATATATATATATATATATATGTGCGTGTGTGAATATGTGACAATTATTACAATCATAACTCACCCATAATACTGTTTGCCTGTGGCTCTTCCCCCAACCCCCAACACTTTACCCCCCCCCCCCCCCTTTTTGTGTGCGTGTGTGTGTGTGTGTGTGTGTGTGTGTGTGAGTGTAACACATGACACCCTGTTTCTCATGAGCATTGCTATCTCTTCTCAACCAACATGTGCACATTATATACAATTGCCTCTACAATAACATTGTATACCAAGCTACTGTGACATCAGGAAATGAAAAAGAAACGTACATAGGAATCACTGAAAACCATTTCAAAACCAGATATGCAAACCACAGTCATTCAATAAAGAAAAATACAAAAACCAAACAGAACTGAGCAAACACATTTGGAGACTCAAAGAGAAAAAAAAGTAAACTACAACATATCCTGGAAAATCATAAAAAGGGCATCACCATACAATAACATTTCAAAAAGATGCAACCTATGCTTAACAGAAAAATGGTTTATACTTTTTGCAACCACATCTAGCAACTCTAAACACACAAAATAGAAATAGTAAACAACTGCAGGCACAAATGGAAATCGTTGTTAGCAAAACACTCTGAACCACAAATAACTTGAGAACCGAGCTACACATGCACCCAACCCGCACGTGCAAATACAATTGTAAACAAAATTGAAATACACGTGCAGCCAACTCGCACATCAGGCTATATAACATCGGCAGTGAGTGATACTAAACCATCCTGAAGAGAGCGAGCGCTCGAAACAGATCTGTAGTTTTAAACTTCCTTTTAATACCTTATTTTAAAACAATATATATGTATGTATGCATATATATATATATATATATATATATATATATATATATATATGTGTGTGTGTGTGTGTGTGTGTGTGTATGTATGTGTGTGTGTGTGTATATGTATATGCATATATATATATATATATATATATATATATATATATATATATATATATATATCAACCCCCCCTCTCCCCTTAGCATCATTATCAATCCACCTTAACTACAACCGTCACATATACCACACACCACCCCACCTAACTAACCACCACAACCCCATCACCTCACTCATCCACCCCCACCAACCCCTTCACGCAAACCCTCCCCCCCCCCCCCCCCCCCCCCCCCCCCCCCCCCCCCCCCCTCCCCCTTTTCCATTTCCCATAATCCCCTCTGTCATTTCCTTCTGTCGGCCATTCTTCACAGCATACCACATGGACATCAAATAAGTCTCTCTTCGTTCTTTGTTTGTACTGTCCTAAATGTTAAATGTGATCTATTTTTTTTTACTTGAAGAAGACCCAAGAGGTCGAAATGCATCGTGTCTTGTCCTGTACTTTGTTTGTCAATGTCCTTGGCGGCAAATAACCCCCACTCTTTCTAAATTTTGCTTCGTTCTCCGCCATCAGTCGCTCCATTTTGAAACTGTTTGTTTTGTTGTGTTTTGTTTTTGTTTTTGCTACTTTAGATTTCTTATTTTCATTTACTTATTCATGTACGTTTTTCTCTCTTTCTTTCTGTTATTTTGTTTGTTTTGTTTTGTTTTTGTTTTTGCTTTTTTACATTTCTTATTTTCATTTACTTATTCATTTACGGTTTTTGTCGTTGTTGCATTTTTTCTTTTTGTTTACGGGTTTTTTGTTGTTGTGTTGTTTTTTTGTTTTTGAGTGTTTTATTCCCCCCCCCCCCCCCCCCCCCCCCCCCCCCCCCCCCCCCCCGGTCTCCGTCTCCCTACCTGAACAGTTCCGTGGAGGAATGTTTTACGCAAGGCACTGAATCTTGATACGCGACTATACCAAATGAAGTGTGTTTTATTCGTTCTGATGTCAGTTGATCTTCATATTCTCCGGTGCGCTATCTTCATGGTTTGGCGAAGGATAGGGTGATACTGGTTAAACTGGTTCACTGGTGATACGAATTCTATATCCGATGATGGCTTTCCCGAGGTCGACGTTTGCTTGGTTTTTATCCTGTCTTTGTCTGATGTCTTACGCGCGCTGTTGACGGTGAACATCCTGGTTTCCATAAGGAATAAGTCTTTGTTAACCTGACCAGTACTCGTTTCATGTTTAAAGAAAAGTACTTATATCGTTTCTTTATGACAGTAACAGTATTCAACGTGAGTGCAGGAATCGTGATCTTTTGACGTGCCTCTGCTCCCATAAAGAACATGAGAATACGGGGGAAATGAAAAGGTTGTAGCCAGAGAACTAGACAGGTGGATGTACGTTTTTTTTTGTTGTTGTTTTTTTTTCTGGTTTTGTCAATATTTTGTGTGAACTTCCTGTCCGAGACTCTGTCTGTCAGGGTGTTTTTTTTTTTCTTTCCTATACAGGTATTGTATCTGATTATTGTTCGGGTCCGTATGCAATACTTTGTGTTTTCTTCTTCTCTTTTTGTTTTATTTCTCTTCTCCTCTTTCATTATAAACTGATAGATGGAATACGTTCTCTCTCTCTCTCTCTCTCTCTCTCTCTCTCTCTCTCTCTCTCTCTCTCTCTCTCTCTCTCTCTCTCTCTCTCTCTCTCTCTCTCTCTCTCTCTCTCTCTCTCTCTCTCTCTCTCTCTCTCTCTCTACCCGTCCTCTCTCTCCTCTCTCTCTCTCAGTTCTGAGTACAAAGTGGTGATGTTACCCGTCCTCAATTTCAATTATCATCACAAAATGACAGAAATGAGAAGAAGAAATTGAAGAAATTGGGGCATGGCGCAACGTTAGCGTGTTATCAATTTCAATTATTCATACCACTTTCAGCAGATGATGTAGCCCTTCTGTCTGAGACGATCGTTGAGATGCAGACACAGTTAAACAGTCTACATAGGGCAGCGTAAGCACTTCATCTAAATGTGAATCCGAGCAAAAATTGTACCCAGGAAAATGGATACCTAGCAGCTGGAGAACATTGGACTTATGATGGAATCCCTACGCCCGTTGTTAACATTTATATATTTAAAAAAAAAAAAGTCATTCATTTTTCATCAAGTTGAGTTTTTCTGTGTCATGTAAAAATCTTGCCAGCAGAGCCAAACATGTTTTGGTATATATCTAACAAAGATGATTTAAGTTAAGGCGTAACTCCCTTCTCGTATATCTAGAACTCTTTGACGCATAAATACAAGCAGTTGCTCAGTAAGGCGCTGAATTGTCGGGACTTAGCAATGCAGCTCGCCACTGGGAAAAGATACATCCTTTCGCTCTTAGGAGTCTGAGTGCAAACACCAAATGAGTTAATTTATGGAGAGGTAAGGCAATGTTGCTTAGAGCCTAGCCAACCGCAAAGGGCCATATCTGGGCTGTCACCACGTTCACGGAGAGAAAAACGGACATCCAGCTTACATACATTTTGCTGTCAGGTGTATACGATATGGGACAACACCGACAAGACTGGATGAGCGAAGATTACTGCCAAGAGCATAACGAACACTGTTTGACGTAGATTCTCGCGTCAAGGCAAACAGGGCATCAGACATTCGTTGTAAGTTGTATCCGTTTGGTTTTGGACATGTGAGGCTGAACCAAGGTGTTGAGGGAGTAAATCACTTTCTCGCTGACTTTGCAGAAACTCTGTAACTGGCAAGAAAGGGGGTTTCATGCTAAGATCATTGAGAGGTGAAGTATATATATGAAAACATTTCGCACAACAGCTGGTGATAAAATGCATTTAATGTTGAATCTTGACAGGCATCATAAAATGATAACAAAGATTCAGATTTGGCTTTTTGGATATTGCTGTCCATCAATATTAATACAAACAACACACTGCAGTCGGCTGAATTTGTCCATTACGTAACCAAATGAAAGAAGACGAGGTGCATTTTGTCTTATGCTGTCCTGCTCTAAACGATTTAAAACAAGCGTTATATACATTTAAAGTGCTGTAAATGTCCGAGTCGTTTTCGACTAAGTTTACTTTTAGCATCAAATAATGATTGAACAATTACAAACCTGCCCATTTTCTGGCATAAAACTTTCAAGTTACGATCTGTTTTGGCATCATAATGTATTGATTGATTTTGAACTGCTGGATAATATTACCTTTTGAAATGATTGCTCAGCTGCATCCCTTAATGAGGGGCAACGATCTGTAATGAATAGATCTCTCTCTCTCTCTCTCCTCTCTCTCTCTCTCTCTCTCTCTCTCTCTCTCTCGGGGGGGGGGGGGGGGGGGGGGGGGGGGGGGGGGGGGGGGGGGGGGGGGGGGGGGGGGGGGAGAAAGAGAGTTGGGGGAGTGGGTTACATGACAAAACGAAGGCTGTTCGATTCTGTAACGCAACTTCCAGCGCTGTTTCGTCTCTTCCGACAGCTAGTTCACTAAACAACAACATTGAATTATCTGACGCCACTTCCAGCATCGTTCCATCTCTTCCGACAGCTGGTTCAATAAAAACAACACAACAACAACAACAACATTGAATTCTCTGACGCCACTTCCAGCACTGTTCCGTCTCCTCCAACGACTGGTTCAATAAACAAACAACACAACACATTGAAATTTCCTGGCACGCTTCAAAGTGTGGGCTTTCTGTTGGATGATGATCTGACATTACAGCAACATGTTATGAAAACCTATAAAGCAGCGAACATGGAAACCAGACTTTTCACTTCCATTCGTTTGCATCTCACAGCTGGCGCCGCCAGAAAGCTAGAAAGCCCTTCTACCATCTCAGGCTGGAGTACTGGAGTTCCACACAAGCCCACCCAACCATCCATCGACGCAAAACACTTTACGAAACAGATCCAGAGTGCTGCTGCAGGGGTTATTTGTAGGTGCCGTTAGACCATGCACATCAAGCCGCTTCTGACTGAACTTCACTGGCTTCCAGTAGAGCAGAGAATTCAGTGCAAAGTGTGCTGTCTGTGCTCTCAGATCGTTCTTAGAAAGGCTTTCTGTGTAATTGTCTCGGCTACTTGAATCCTACATTCCATGCCCAACTCTTCGCTCTTATGATGACAACAGAATATTTTGCAGACCCCCAGCGTTTGAAAGAAAACAACACGGTGGACGTACTCTTTGTGATGTAGCCTTCCAACTCTGGCATCCACTTTCTTTTTTTTTGTTGTTGCTTTTTTATTTTTTTAATCCGCCTATGTCCGTCTCTTCTCGCTCGAGATCGAACTGAAAACCCACCTTTTCAGGCAAGCTTTTAGACGGCTCCAGAGGATGTTCTCTTTTTGCTGTTTGTGTATGTTTTTGTGTGCGTGCACACTTGTGTTAGTTTGGGAGCGGGGATCTACGTGCGGTGTTTGCGTGGGTGTGATGAGAGAGAGAGAGAGAGAGAGGAGAGAGGGGGGGGGGGTGGTGTGTGTGTGTGTGTGTGTGTGTGTGTGTGTGTGTGTGTGTGTGTGTGTGTGTGTGTGTGTGTGTGTGCGTGCTGTGCTCTCTCTCTCTCGCGCGCGCGCGTGCGTGTCCGTATGTGCCAGCGTGTACGGAAGTGTGCAATGCAAGTGTTGTGTTAGTATGCACGACTGATTTAAATGCGAATGCATTTAAGCATTGTTTTTACGTATGAAATATTGGAAATGTGGTGAATGGTTTTAGACGTAATGTCAGCTGTATAATGTATCATTTTAGTTTGTCTCACTGCTCACTGTGTCAGCTGTCATTTTGAGTGCATTGTAACTTTTGTTTTAATGTCCGTTATTATTCTATATCCATATTTTAGCCGTTATTTATTTCAGGACCAGATAACTCTGAGACTATCATGGGGGAAAGCATTCAAATATCATGGGGGAAAGCATTCAAACTTCTGCTCTTTTTTTTTTTCTTTCGTTATAAGAGGAGATAATCTAATAACTGAGAGGTCTGAATTATTTGTTGGGATTCTTTCTGTCACCAGATTATCTTTCCCAGCGAATAATGGATATTCTTGGAACGCCTAGGCATAAAACAAAATCAACGGATAATGACGTAAGTCATGAATGATTTAAAGGTATGATTCTACTTGGATTTGAATGGGGCATTTGAACAAACAGCGACCAACTGTGAGGGATACTGACAGCCTGTTAAACGGAAAAGGCGGTTTGTTTCGTTAAAAACACCCAGGTTAGAAGCAACAACAACAACAACGCGGAATAGTAGTTAGAAGCCTAGCATGGACTGTATTTATTCACCTTCACACCACAGATTACCGTTTTAATACGATTTGTACAAGCGTACTGACAGATGAAGTCTTGCACCTTTATTGAACAGAAAAATACGAAGCGATACAGCCCTGGGGAAAAATGTGAACGCGTATTTGAGGATCTGCTTTTTAAAAGAAAAATCACACACAACACACACACACACACACACACACACACACACACACACACACACACACACACACACACACACACACACACACACACACACACACACACACACACACACATATATATATATATATATAAATTTTTTTTTCTCCTATCAATTTCTAATCTTTGCCAAATCATTACTATAATGATGGAAGAATTGTTAACCTGCACTTGTTTCCCCCACTACTTAATTGTTCAGCATTATACTGTTTGGTCAATCAGTGGGTGATTGCATCTCTTACGAGATCCAAGGAAAGGTTGTTCTGCACAATTCTTAGCCGCTGACAATGCTTGGGTTATTGAACAGCAGAGCTGACCACTCGGAGTGTTTCCGTATCTTTTGATCTCCCTTGCATCCTTAAATGGATCCTCAAGCATAGGCTCAAAGATTGTCCCTTACATTTTATAGTGTTTGCCTAATGTTTTTAGTTTTCAACAAACTTTTTTCCTCTCCAAACTTTCGTTTTGTTTAATTCTACTACCTTTCGCTGGCTGCTTGGGGGGTGCTGTTGCATTCTTTTTCGAACCCTTGGCGGTCGGAACACCACAGAATTATGGACTGTGGTGTGTCTCTATCTGACACCAAGAGCACAGACACAATCAGCCGTGTCTCCCTGATGAGTCCGATCCAGCGGACGAAAGGCCTCGGAGCAGGCGACACATATAAATCTGTCTTCGGGAGGGATTGCGATAGTTTCCTCATGCAGCTAGTGAAGGGGTTTTCATATTTATGATATACATTTTCCCATTTATTTTCATCTTCAAAAAGTTTTTTTTTTTCTCCTATCAATTTCTAATCTTTGCCAAATCATTACTATAATGATGGAAGAATTGTTAACCTGCACTTGTTTTCCCCCACTACTTAATTGTTCAGCATTATATATATATGTATGTATATATATATATATATAGTTTTCAGAAAACCCTGTTAAAAGTCTGACTCCGCACCTAGCAGTAGAAGGGGCAAGGATAGTTCCATGAAGGAATATAATAATAACAAGTAAAGAAATCCCACATGCCCTTGCCTGTTTCTTCCACTTTATTTCTCATCGTCTATGACGAGTAATGTTTGAGATAGGGTCCCTGTTGCTCTTCCTGACGCCCCCCCCCCCCCCCCCCCCCCTTTTCTTACTTCTTCCTT
>JADBJO010001339.1:117500-125000 GCA_016801955.1 Conus betulinus | reverse complement strand
AGCTCGGCTTTATTGTGGTGTCGCTTGGTGGTTTTGACTGCAGATATCCACTATATGCTGTATTTGGCAAGGTGTAAGTCTCATGTGGTCTGTGTTGATTCTGTGGTTTGTGATGTTTATTCATTTCTGCACCTGTGCCTGGCATAAAATCCATCAGGTGGTCCAGTCTTGGTGAAAACATGGTATGATATTTGTTGCAATAGTTGCACATAATATCACGTGATACATCTGCTCACAGTGTATAGAACGGTGATTGTGACTGATAAGAATTTCTACACAAATGATTGTTTTGTAATCCCGAAAATGTTGCCCCTTCAGAAGTTTAATAGCGCCTCGATAAGTTGATGGTAAATTAAAGTGTGTCTGTACAATTTAATTTCTTCGAATGCCATGATTCGATGGAGTTGAGATAATAATCTAAATAATGCGTTTTATAACCTTTCATTATGTTTGTGTCCATCATTAATGCCAGTTATTGGAATTTATTCGTTATGTGTGCCGATTTGAAAAATAAAAAAAAATCTCGATTTAAAAAATGGAAGTACGTCTGTTCGCTTTAAATATGTGCTACCATGTTTTAATGTAAGGAGCTATGTGTATTGGTTATCATAGTTGCATTGCATATTTGGACTGTAAAAAGAAAAGAATATTTATGTATGTCATCCATAGAAATGCTCATTATCTATGTGTGAAAATCGCTCCGCACTGTCTTCTTTCTGCGCATATGTAAGCTCTTACATTTCCCTGATGAAAATGCGTGGGGCAAATAAAAAAAAAAAAGAGTGTAACAGCTTCATGGATTCATTGCACGGTGACACCTTTCGTCAGAGTAAACGTACACAACATGCGGCGGTGTTTTTTTTTTTTTTTAATGCAATCAGAGGAGGACTAAAAATATTCTGTCAATATTTCCGTCTGCCATGTGTGATCATCTCCGTTCTTGTCGTCAGATAGCCATTGGGTTTTGACATGTGTAGTCCGGAGTTAAATGTGTGTGTGTGTGTTGTACACAAAATGCAAACTCTAAGTGCGTGTGTTGTACACAAAATGCAAACTCTAAGTGTGTGTGTGTGTGTGTGTGTGTGTGTGTGTGTGTGTGTGTGTGTGTGTGTGTGTGTGTGTGTGTGTGTGTGTGTGTGTGTGTGTGTGTTGTACACAAAATGCAAACTCAAAGTGTGTGTGTTGTACACAAAATGCAAACTCTGAGTGTGTGTGTGTGTGTGTGTGTGTGTGTGTGTGTGTGTGTGTGTGTGTGTGTGTGTGTTGTACACAAAATGAAAGCCGTAGGTGTGTGTTTGTTGTACACAAAATGGAAACTGTAAGTGTGTGTGTTGTACACAAAATGAAAACTCTGAGTGTGTGTTGTACACAAAATGGAAACTCTAAGTAAGTGTATGTGTTGTACACAAAATGAAAGCCGTAGGCGTGTTTGTTGTACACGAAATGGAAACTGTAAGTGTGTGTGTTGTACACAAAATGAAACTGAAAGTGTGTGCATTGTACAAAAAAAAAAGGAAACTGAAAGTGTATGCATTGTACACAAAATGGAAACTCTAAGTGTGTGTTTTATACACAAAATGGAAATTGATGTGTGTGCGTTGTACACAAATGGAAACTCTAAGTGTGTGTTTTATTCACATAAAAGAAACGCGCTGGTACCACATTTCTAACGCTTCTTTAAAACTTTGAAATTGATAGAAGACAGGCCACAATAGACGCCGGTAAAAAAAAAAAAAAAAAAAAAAAAATAAAGATGTCACCGTGACACCTGAATGCCACCGACGCTTATTCGGTAGGCCTATGGTGGACATTGTCTCCCGTGTCGGACCTTCAGGAACTTCTTCGAGAGTTTAAAAAAAAAATACCTGCACCGTTTGATCATTTGCAAAACCAGACAGCCGATCTAGGTTAGGTATATATAGAAGCAGGAGGAAAAAGGGGGGGGGGGGGGGGGGGGGGGGGGGGGGGGGGGGGGGAGTGAAGGGCGAGGAGTGTAGGATGAGTGAGGAGGTGAGGGGGATAGAGAAGGGGGTGGGGGTGGGGTGGGGGTGGGGGGGAAGCAGAGTAAACACACTGTCAAACCGCTTAAAACCAACACGTTGGCACTCTTCGTTCATCGTTTGTCTTTCTGTCAGGAACACCACTTAGAAAGCAGCTCAACTGGATGCACAGACACTGGATGGTGGGGTGGGGGAAATGGGGGAGGGGGAGGAGGGTTGCAGCACAAACAGACGTGTAAAAAAAAAAAAAAAAAAAGAAAAAAAGAAGGAATGGATAGGGTTGGAGGGTCTGGATTTCAGATTTGCGAGCACTTCCTCTCAGGTAAAGGTCTGCCTCCACACGTACCGAAGGCGATACGACAGAGATAATCCCAGCCCACTACACACACACACACACACACACGCACCACGCACGCACGCACGCACGCACCACACACACACACACACACGCGCACGCACGCACGGATGCACGCGCGCGCGCGCGCGCGCGCGCACACACACACACACACACACACACACACACACACACACACACACACACACGTCCCTCCCAATCCTCCCGAACACCAGTACAGTCGGGGGAAAGTCCACCAACCCTGGCGCTACACGTCACGCCGCCAGAACGACAACACTCGCTCTGAGACGGGGGAAAGCGAACAAGGGAACCCACGCCGAATGAGGCTAACCGGTCCTGCCAGCGGGATCCCGGCGTCGCGCAACGTCTGCCATCTTGATGCTCTGCTCTGCTGCTTCCCCGTCCCCACCCCGGTCTCCCCCATCCCCCCATCCCACATTACCTACCCCAGCGGGGACCCCAGCAGTGGAATATGTGTGACTGGGTTCACGATGAATTATCAATCCGCAACATCTCAGGGTGCGGAGCTTTAGAGCTACGGGGCGGTTTCCTTGCCGCGCCGACAGCCGCCAGCCCGCGCACCTTCGTTGTGTCAAAGCCTTTCAGATATTTTTGAGTTCTCTGTCTGTCTGTCTGTCTGTCTGTCCTCTCTCTCTCTCTCTCTCTCTCTCTCTCTCTCTCTCTCTCTCTCTCTCTCTCTCTTGCTCGCTCGCTCGCTTGCTCTCGTTTTCCTTCCCTCGCTGGTCTTTCAAAGGAAACAGCTGTCGGCGTTCTTGTCGCAAAGTACATGGACAAGTCATTCGCACAGACACACGAAGGGACACAGTGACAGACAAATAGGTGTACACGCACGCACGCACGCACGCACGCACGCACACACACACACACACACACACACACACACACACACACACACACACACACACCATCACCACCACTACCACCACCACTACTTATGCACATAACGGAGAGAGAGAGAGAGAGTGCCAATTTGTTCTATTGGTCAGTCGTAGGCCCATGGAAATTTTGAGTTATACATGTCACATGCAATCATGATAATTAGTCGAGTTCAAGGATACTAAGCCTTAAAGATTTGAGTGGTACGTTTCTTCATCCATTTGAGTACGATATCCGCCTCTCAAAAGCCTTAAAAGATGAAAAACAGCAGCACTGTGCAACAAGTAATCACTTTGTGTCATCAGGAGGTTTGATAATCAATTAGGAATGGACCTTTGAAATGTCTAGTAGGTATGAGTTTGTTTTTCTTTTCTAATATCATCACAGGCAGGAACACAAAATAGGAAGTAGATTTCATTTTCAATAACACCATGACCGAATGGACAATCGCTCTCGGCATCTGAATTATTACTGCATCTTAAAGAATGGACTGACATGTCCGATGTACCAATTCTCAATCGTATTAGTGAACATTTGATAAACTTCAATTCGACTGATCAGTTGAACTGTTGCAGCAAATTTCAGTCTGTCACCTTGTATGAGACGACTTCTCCATTGTTGTTTCCGATTGTCTACGAGCCTATGAAACATATTAAAAAAAAAGTCGTTTGTGGATTCATCTTCTTGGTTTTTGGCCACACAAAACAGAAACCAGATGTGGATGAAGTGATTCCCCCGTCTGATGCCCTTGCTACCCCTTCTGATCTTTACTATGCAGCATAATGCAAGTTTTCCCCGGGCCTCAGTGGTGATTCATGCTGTTCAGTGTGTGTGTGTGTGTGTGTGTGTGTGTGTGTGTGTGTGGTGTGTGTGTGTGTGTGTGTGGTGTGCCCGCGTGCAAGAGCTTTCTCGTGTGTGTGGGGGGGGGGGGGGGGGGGTGTGGGTGGGGGGGGGGGGGGGGGGGGGGGGGGGGGGGGGGGGGGCGAGCCCTGCAGCTCCTGGCTGCGTCTGGCTAGGTTTTTTTTTTTTTGGGGGGGGGGGGGGGGTTCTCCCGTTTTCCCTCTCACCCCTCGGTGCTTGGGTAGGGCAACCTACCCAAGGGTCAGACTTGGGTGGGGTGCTTTAGGCGGCTGACCCCCTTCCGCCCCCCCCCCCCCCCCCCCCTCCCTTCCGCCCCCCGTCCCCTTGTCGTTTACAATGCTTTTTTGGTGCATATTGTATTTCATTTATTGTGTTTTCTCTTGTTCATTTCATTCATATGCAACACACAACCCACTACACTCAATCACACCCCTGGTGCCTTAGGCCCCCCCCCCCCCCCCCCCCCCCCCCCCCCCACCCCCCCCCCCCCCGCCCCCCCCCCCCTCTCACTCTCTCTTCCTTCCCCCACCCCTGTCCTCTTCTCTCTCTCACTCTCCACGCTTCCTCTACTTCCATTCTCTCTCTCTCTCTCTCTCTCTCTCTCTCTCTCTCTCTCTCTCTCTCTCTCTCTCTCTCTCTCTCCCTCTCCCCCTTCCCCCTCTCTCTCTCTCTCCCCTCTCTCTCTCCTTTTCCACTTCCTCGCTTAACTCTACCCTCTTTCCTCATGCCATATTCCTCGAACTCAACTCCCCCTCTCCCCCACTGTCCCTCTGTCAACCTCATTCACCACTTTGGCTTCACAAGGGGAGTATTGCGCATGTTAATGTCTGTACTGTGCTTATTGTTTTTGTCGCTGAGGAAGGCTTATTTGCCGAAAATTTCTTGTCTTGTTTTGCGTCGGGCATTAAAACTGCGTTACTTCACACTTTGTTTTGTGTGCTCTTCGCTTTTTCGTCATGCTGTTCAGGTTTCACACACCTCGTCATACTGTTAGTATACTAAGGATATCATCCCATCTCCCCCATGAATCACATCTTTTGCCGTTCTGCTCCTCATTCCCAAATACTGTTCAATGACAAATGCGTCTTTTCTATGTATGCATACGCCTCGTACGACCCCAACATGCCTGAGCCACACAACAGAACTGACTGTATCTGTACATCAACTAGCTTTTTTTTTTTTTTTTTTTTTTTAGCAGTGGTTGAATTCTTGACTCTGTTGTTCATTTTGCCTTTTCTTTGATGAAATCTTTGAGAAAGTGTGTCGTAGGAATCCTTTGAACCAGCTAATTCTGCAATCAGTGAACATGAAAGTTTTGTTTATATGCCTGACTCTTTTTTTTTCTCAATACTTTTTTTTTCATAGCCTGAACGTATTCAGGTGTGAACTTCTATATCTCTCTTTGTCAAGAGTTTTTTTCCATGCATTTTGGAAGGGCTCTTGTAGTGTCACGTTTCGCTTCCGAGCACCCCGAACCAAACCACGATTGTTGTTTGGATTGTCGACTGACACATCACGCACATTAGCGCACACTGTGAGCTGTTCGGCAAGCACCTGTTAGAAGGTTTTAGCGCACTGGTCATGGTCATGTCCGTGGGGGACTAAGGGTGCGGCTTCATTCACTTTGCTCCGTACTTCACTAGGCTGTAGCAAATCTAGGAAAAGGGTTACCCGATCTTTGTTCCATTTCAAGCGATAGACGAACTGTTTTTGTTTTTGTTTTTTTTTGTTTTTAAGTGTGTTGGATCTTTCACCACACTGTTTGAAAACCGTGGGCACACAACCAGTTCTGCTGGCTTGTGAGTAGCTTCACTCGTTTCTCCGACGCTCAATTCATACACTTGAAATGCCGAATAACACATGTCTTCACATGTTGCGAAATAACTAAGGGGCTTGATCAGACAAGCGTGTCTGTCTACCATTGCGGTGGTCTTTACATGCACACCGTATGAAGTATAGATTCACTATTGCAGGCACTTCATGATGTAATTTGCCGTGTGAATCCGTCACATTGTCTTCAGAAATCCTTGCAAAGAAAATGAAGCATCATTAACGTGATACGAGGAAATTAAATGTCCTGGCATCAAGGTCTCCACAGAGTAAAGGATGCGCGCCATAGCTTTCTGGAAGATGCCAGATGCGTTGTTCCAACATCCACACGCCATTGGAACAAACCGAGAGGACGTCTTTGGAAACACCGAATAATTCTTTCCTCAACTGTGAGTACATGAACATATTTACCCTGGGGCATGTTGAACATAAGGTAAAATTTCGATTTTAAGGAGGACGACAACGCCACCTGGCGGCCTTTCCAGCTGTGACAAGTCTGACAGCTCGTGCACAGAATGCAGCGTGTCCTGGAAATGCGGTGGATATGAAAACATCGATAACTGTTGTCACACTGCAAGCGAAATGGAAACCAGATGTGGAACAAACATGATCATTGTGTCTCAGCTCAGTGCATCATTCACTGGACAGACCATGTTACAAATGACGTGTTAGATCCAAAGTTGTCTGGATTGTCACAAACCTGGTCTCTTTTTTCTGTCTGATAAGAGTACTGCTGTTAGTTATCGCAGCAGTTAAAAAAAAGCAGTGAGTTATCATTCAGAACTGTTAGACTGGCCAAGGTTTCCATTTCCCGTAGACAAAAGTTATTCACTTTTTATCACAAGGCCTGTCACACTTAATGTCCTCTCCTCTCTCTCTCTCTCTCTCTCTCTCTCTCTCTCTCTCTCTCTCTCTCTCTCTCACACACACACACACACACACACACACACACACACACACACACACGCACGCCCACACACACACACACACACACACACACACACACACACACACACACACACACACACACGTACACACACACACACACACACACCTCCTCTCTCTCTCTTCTTTCTTTCTCTCTCTCTCTCTCTCTCTCTCTCTCTCTCTCTCTCTCTCTCTCTCTCTCTCTCTCACTGTTTTGATATTTGACATCCATGTGTGGCCTGGTCTTCTAACACTGCACAACTGTCACCAAAAACTGATATCTCCACATCCAGTTCACGTACCGCTGCATTGCTCACGTCTGTGTCACTGACACGAGTGTGTCACGTGCCGCATAGGCAGGAGCATCACGGTCACAGCAAACAGATCAGTACTCCAGGGAGGGGAGGGGTGTGTGTGTGTGTGTCTGCATCACTGAAATTGTGGGACAGGCGTTGTCATCTTGCTAGCCCGGCCAAATATCCTCGGGTGCTGGTAGTACGGAGAAGGTGGTAGTTCTACAGTCCAACCGTTTCCTTCTGATGATCAAATAGTGAAAGCCTCGTTTTGGCGTTTCAGCTTTCTTCAGACGTTTCTATTCCTCTTCGATTTATCTTCCCCTACAAAGATGTC
>JADBJO010001339.1:110000-112500 GCA_016801955.1 Conus betulinus | reverse complement strand
TCATACCATGCCCTTTGGACGAAGTCGATTGAAAATGAATTTGACTTTTTTTTTCTTTGTAAGTGCAAATTTTAGCAAATGATTCTGCTGGGTTAGGGAAAAAAATTGGAAAATTTAGATTTAGCTTGGAGGCATGAATTTTTTTTTCTCCCCCCCCCTCCCCCTCCCCCCTCCCCCCCCCCCCCCCCCCCCCCCCCCTCCCCCCCCCCCCCCCATGGTAAAAACCGTAGCAAACCAATCGCTGAATGTATTGCAGAGAGAAGTGAAAGTGTGATGTTCGGACAGTTCAGTGAACCGTCGTGGTAAGGAGACCCGATGCGGTAACACGTGAATGATGTGGTTACTGCCGGATGGTCTGCAGAGAAACGACAGAGCTCCGTGATAGTATTCAGTTTGAGAGGATGGTGGAGTCCTCTTACGGTGGGCGTGTGCGTGTGTATGTGTGTGTGTGTGTGTATGTGTGTGTGTGTGTGTGTGTGGTGTGTGTGGCGCGTGCTCGCATGCGCAGACATTCGTCTTTGCGCGCGTGCGGGCATGTGTGCGTGTGTGTGCGCGCACGTAGACATATGTGTGTGTCTAAACGCTTGCGCGCAGGCATGTGCATGTGTGTGCGGTCATGTGTGTGCTCGGACATGTGCATGCGCCT
The DNA here is from genome assembly GCA_016801955.1 of Conus betulinus. Taxonomy (NCBI): domain Eukaryota; kingdom Metazoa; phylum Mollusca; class Gastropoda; order Neogastropoda; family Conidae; genus Conus; species Conus betulinus. The sequence continues at coordinate 111,854 of JADBJO010001339.1, read as the reverse complement.
CCCTCGCAATCCACTGTTGAAGTGGTCCGTTGCGTCACTGAAACCTCTGTGTGATTATTCTGTTGGGATGAGCTCGGACGAAGGCTTCTCCCACTGTGTCCCCGCCCATGTTAAAGGACTTGGCATGTCGCTACAACAGTATCTGTCGTTGCGGACCCCGTGAGAGTATGTTGTGTTAGGAAAAAAAAAAAAAAAAAGGGGGGGGGGGGGGGGGGGGGGGGGGGGGGGGGGGGGGGATGCGGGGGAGCTCTGTCTCCTGAAAAGTCTGTGTTACTCATTTCCTTCTTCTGCACACACTCTATTTTTTTTTTTCTTTTTTAACCCCGCCTCTGTTTAGTTGTTGTAGTTGTTGTTGTTGTTACGGTTGTCCTTTCCTTTCTTTCTAGCTTTGCATTCTGTTCCCTTGTGAGTGTGCAATAAAACGCTTGGCACTGGTTTCTCTCTGTTTACGATGAACAACATAACAGCTTGTTGTGTTGTTGTTGTTGTTGTTGTTGTTGTCGTAATCTGGCTACTGTATTGCCCGAATGATTGCGTGTAGAGCAGACTCTAGCTGTCCTGTATACAACGTCTGTTTATTCATTCGTCTTTAACCTGCACTCCGTGCAATAACGGTAACATCTGGAGATGGGCGTGTAAAGCGGAATGGCTGGGCCCTGTCAACACCGCCTTGTTTTATGCACCTTGGGATAATAACGGACAGACCCATATCATGAACCGGTTTTTGTCTTATTTTCTGTTGATGTACCGTTTATCTAAGCTTGTGAATGTTATGTGTGCGACGTACCGTTTATCTAAGCTTGTGAATGTTATGTGTGCGACGTACTGTTTATCTAAGCTTGTGAATGTTATGTGTGCGACGTACGTTTTATCTACGCTTGTGAATGTTATGTGTGCGACGTACCGTTTATCTACGCTTGTGAATGTTATGTGTGCGACGTACCGTTTATCTACGCTTGTGAATGTTATGTGTGCGACGTACCGTTTATCTACGCTTGTGAATGTTATGAGTGCGATGTATCGTTTCGTTTTTGCTTTGTTTTTTGTTTTTTGTTTTTTCACTTCTTGTCAGCGTTGCCTTTAGTTTCCATTAAGCGTTGAGCAGATGTGTGTGGTGTATGACGTACCATCTGTCTCGTTTTGTTTTATTTATGTTATTTTATCATATTATTATTACTTGGGGGGGGAGGGGGTGTCGCCGTTACTTGTCTACTTTCTGTTAAAAGGCTTGCGCCTGCTCACAGGGTCCTAACAGGTATGTGTAAGTTCCCACATTTTCATCATAACTGTAACCTAAAAGTGATGTTGAATGGATCCATTGGACTGTGGTAGAGATGCCCCATGTACTGAACGGATCCGTTGGATTGAGGTTAGAGATGCGCCATGTAATGAACAGATCCGTTGGACTGTGGTAGAGATAGGCCATGTACTGAACGGATCCGTTGGACTGTGGTAGAGATATGCTATGTAATGAACGGATCCGTTGGACTGTGGTAGAGATGGGCCGTGTGCTGAACGGATCCGTTGGACTGTGGCAGAGATGCGCCTTTTACTGAATGGATCCGTTGGACTGTGGTAGAGATGCGCCATTTACTGAATGGATCCGTTGGACTGTGGTAGAGATGCGCCATTTACTGAATGGATCCGTTGGACTGTGGTAGAGATGGGCCGTGTACTGAACGGATCCGTTGGACTATGGTAGAGATGGGCCGTGTACTGAACGGATCCGTTGGACTGTGGTAGAGATGGGCCGTGTACTGAACGGATCCGTTGGACTGTGGTAGAGATGGGCCATGTACTGAACGGATCCGTTGGACTGTAGTAGAGATATGCCATGTAGTGAACGGATCCGTT
>JADBJO010001339.1:100000-105000 GCA_016801955.1 Conus betulinus | reverse complement strand
CTTTCTCTTTCTTTCTTCCCCCCCCCCATCCCCTCTCTTTTTCTTTGCGCTCTTTGCCCCCTTCTTTTTTCCCCCCTCCCTCTTTTCTCTTTCGCTCACTCTCTATTTTCCCTGTCTGTCCCACCTCCTCCTCTCTCTCTACTCCCGCTCACTTTCTCATCGTCTCTTCTTCTTCTACCTCGTCCTCACTCCTATTTACCTCACCTGTCCACTATTACATTCTTTCTGCATATTACATTTCCTTTTGAACCCCTCGCTTCCCAGGTTGGTAACAATGTTTTATGACGTCATGTTTTATGTAAGCTGATTTCATCTTTACTTTTGGAATTCTGATGGTGTTTCTTGTGTTGTTTTCCGATAATGCAGATTCCTGAGGAAGCCTTCAAAAAGGCGAAAATTTGAAAATAAAAGAAGGGAAGACATTGAGTGGACTATATATAATATTTTTAGTTTAAACTCCCAGGGAGTTAAAATTTACAAATGAACAGTTTAACCTCCCTAGGAGTTAAAACCATTCGGGGAGTTTAAACTCTCTTTTTCGTTTACACCAGAAGTATCCTGCGTCAGAGCCGACTGGTTGTGTGCACAGTACTCAACCTACATAGCCTTCCAACATGGCGCGGGGCCGCCTCGACCTTAGTCAATAGAAAACCTTTCTCCTTTTTTTTTTTTCCCCTTCCCCCGAAGAGCATGTTTAACAAGACTACAGGTCGGGGCTTGTGTGATGGATCGGTGGGTAAGTCTTGGTTTTTTTTTGGGGGGGGTTGTGTTGCTTTTTTTTTAAAGAATTATTTCATTTTTTTCGGTTTTTTTTTTTTTTTTTTTTCTTTTCTAATTTTCTTCTTTTTTTTTTTTTTTTTTTTTTTTTTATTTGCGCTTCTTTGCCCCATTTCTTTTTTTTCCCCCTCCCTCTTTTCTCTTTCTTACTCTTATTTCCCTGTCTGTCCCGTTCCTCCTTTCCTCTTACTCACTCCCGCTCACTTTCCTCATCGGTACCTCGTTCCTCATTCCTATTTGTCACCTGGTTTAATTGTTCTTCTTTATTACATTTCCTTTTGAACCCCGTCGCTTCCCAGGGTGGTAACAATGTTTTAGGATCCTGACTTGAGATTCATCTGGGTCCAGTTTTCCTTTTATCACGCAGAAAAGACGTTGGTGTCACCCCTAGAGTTAACACCATGCGGGAGTGTAAAACTTTTCGATTCACAGGAAGTAGGCTCCGTATCAGACAGTACTCCGACAAGTCCTTGGGCATGGGCGGTTCCGGCGTTGTCCAGAAAAACCCTTTTTTTCCTTTCCCCCGTCACGAGTAATGTCACCAAAGCCAAATGGTGTTATCATTAGTTTTTCAAAAAAATACAGTTTTACCTGACTGGACTTACCTCTTTCCATTTTATCACGCCCCGTGGGTGTAAATGTATCCCAAAACCAAAAAAAATGTATGCGAGCACGCCAGTAAAAACACCAAAACTGTCCAACTGTGACTTTCATTACAACAAAAGTACCCCCCCCCCCCCCCCCCCCCCACCCTCTTTTCAAAAAAGTAATGTCCCAAAGCACTGGCACATTAACTATTACTTTCATGGATAATGACCACAAAAAAGAAGAATATGACTCCCCTTTCCCTTTAAAAAAAAAAAAAAAAAAAGAAAGAAAAGACTGCAAGTCCAAAAGCACCCATGTGTGAAATGTTGCCTCTGTCAAATATCAAAATAGTAAGAAGACAGAAAAATATGACGTCACAGTCCAAATGCACCAAGATATTCAGCACTGCTGTCATGAACAGCATCAGAACATTACGGCAAAAGAAGATATCACTGTACGGTCCGAATACGCCAAAACGGTCAGCGTAGGTTTTGGGAAAAACAAGAAAATAACTGTATTACTTACTACAATATGGCAGTGCAATCCTAATTCACCAGAACATCCGCTGTTCTCTATGGAGTCAGGAGGTGCGCAGCAATGGCCTTATCCTCGCCGCGTTGTACTCCTGTCTTCCTTTCTGTTTTCCGTGAAGTCAGAAGGTTGTATAATAATGATGGCCTTGGTATCACTGTGGTCTAGTAGACTACTCTCTGTGAAATCAGAAGGCTGTTCAACGATGTCATTAGCATCATTTTTTACTCTCTCTCTCTCTCTCTCTCTCTCTCTCTCTGGGTAAGTGTGTGTGTGTGTGTGTGTGTGTGTGTGTGTGTGTGTGGTGTGTGTGTGTGTGTGTGTGTGTGATAGAGTGTACATTACGACGCGAGTCTATGTTACTCGGGTTTTAGAATGCTTTTGAAATAAATATCGTAATACAGCTAAGATTTGGGGATTCCAGAAACAACAAAATAGAATTCTATTGTCTTTGTTTTAGTGTCAACGTCATAATTCATTCGTGTTTTTCTTTTCGTCAGAATCAACATGATTCTGTTCAGTTTTCTTTATTGTAGAATCAACACAACAGTTCTGTGTTTTGTTTGTTTTTGATTCAACAATACATTTTTTTTTTCAAAATCAACATGGCTATATAGTTCTGTATTTCTTTGTTTCAGATTTAACATTAGTTCTTTGTTGTTTCAGAACTAACATGTATTATAGTTCTGTATTTCTTTGGGTTTTTTGTATTTTCAGAATTGGCATTGTAACATAGTTCTGTGATTTTTTTTTGTTTCAGAATCAACAGTATAATAAGGACTGTGTGTATTTTATTGCAGTTTGAACATAGTAATACATTTCCGTGTGTGTGTGTGTGTGTGTGTGTTTTTCCAGAATTAGCATTATTATTTGTGCTCTGTTTTTTTTTTTTTTAATGTTTTGTTTTATTTGTGTGTGTGTGTTTTTTCCCCTTCATTTCAGGGTCAGTTTCACAATGACACAGTTCTATGTATAGTTTGTTACAGAATCAGCTTTGTCTTTTGTTCGTCACAAAATTAATGTTTTAATACAGTTTCCATGTTTTCTTTGATACAGAGTCAATATTTTGATACAGTTCTCTGGGTTTTTCTTTTTAATAAACAAGATCAGCATTTTACTACAGTTCCCTGTTTCCGTTGTTACAAAATCAACATTTTGATACAGTTCTGTGTACTCTTTGTTTACAAAATCAAATTTTATTACTGTTCTTTGTTTACTTTGTTGCAGAATCCGCGCCGCATTGTGGCGGTGGAGGAAAATTGAGTTGGCCTTCGCCGTTATTATTGCTCTCTTCTTCATCGCCGCTGAACTGGTGAGTCGTTGTCGTTACACTGATGAGTTTTTTGTTGCTGAATTGGTGAGTCATTGAACCGGTGAGTTATTGAAGTTGTGAGTCATTGAACTGTAAGTTACTGTTGCTTGGTCGGTAAGTTTTTACCTGTGTGATAGATGGAGTACAACACATGTGAGAGATGGAATCCAGCGTGTTGTAAAACATACTGGGCACAATAAATTAAGGACCACCCTGATCTTAGGATTAGGTTCATAAAACAAATAAACTATTAACGTGTAGTTTCCAAACTGCCTGAGTGTGACCATAGCAAAGAACAGACAATGTTCCTTGTGCCCTCGATTTGATGACGATTGACCTGTAATGTTAATATTTATCTTCAAAAGGAACCCATAACTCTTGCAAAATGACGTCAGTTATGCTGATCCAGACAACTAAGCGGGCTTTCAGAGCTGGAAACGAAAAATGAAACATCTCTGCTAACATTTCATTAGAATTTTCCACGAGGAGATGCTGTAAATAGGCGTGCACGTGCCCCCATGAAAACAAAATGGGGGAAAGTGGACAGAAGGGCTTGGGGCTTGATCCAGAGAGGGCCAGGAATAAGACACAACGGACAGAAGGCTCGGCTGTACTCGCTCTGTCGTCCAGACTGCCTGCATGTGGTTCATCCGTCGAGTCGACGAGGACCATTTCAGTCATCTTGGTGTTGACGGGGCGGGGCAAGACGATTTGTTGGTACGCAGGTGGCTGATCAAGCCGAGGCGTGCACGGAATGTGCGGTGACAGCTTGGACAGGCAAAGTGGGAGACATCTGGCTGATTTGCTGGCACGGGCTTTCCTTGCCTGTCTGTTTTGTTGCGCTGCAGCTGTCCTCCTTTCTTCTCACGGATTGACACCTTTGTGGATAGAGTAGCGCCATCTGCCTCGATCTACAGCAGTGTGTTTGCTTGTGTCAGGGTTGATGTTAAACACTTTCGTGGATGTTTTGAGAGTGCCTTTGAAGCGTTCCAGACTACAGACACGTTTCGTGACCGTCAGGCAGGCAGGAGAGGCCCGAGATCCGGTCAGCGCCGCAAGGAAACAGCAAGGCAGGATTGTTGTGGTGTCATGAATGACACTCACCACCGACTGAGAGCTTATTTGAGTGATGTTGCAAACTCCAGTGAGAGCGACCAGACTGTCCACCATCTTTTGCGTGGATCCAGCTAGCGAGGCAGGAAACCAGCCCCTTGTCGAATTCTTACTCTAGCCCACTAAAGGAGACTAGTTGTTTCACCCAACTCTTACCCAGACCCATCGGGAGAACGTGCACAGTTTGTTGCGGAACGCACCAACGCTGGGCAAGACAGCAGTGGTCGACAGTCGTGGTCCACCAGTGAATCTCGATTCACCACTTCATTCAGCGGTGGTCGGATCAGACCGTGGAGAGGAGCAGGTGAGCGATTTGTTGACAGAGCTGTGCTGGAACGGGCCGGCTTGGTGGCCGACCTGCTGTGGTTTGAGGAGGTGTCAGCCTTCGTCTTCACACTCCTCTTGCCACTCATGGAAGTGTCACACACACGCCTGCAGTACAGAGATGAAATCTTGCAGCTTGTTGCTGTTCTGACCGCTCAGGCAGTCGGCCGCACACCAGTCTTCAACACGACAGTGCCAGGCGCCATCATGGCGGCGCGGTCACCATGCAGTGGCCTTCAGCAGCTGCAGCGGATCCAGACTCTCCCATGGGGCAGCTGACTCTCCCGACTTTTCATTTGTGGAACACGTCTAGTCTTCTCCGTAGTCTTCTCCTTCTTCTTCCTTATACAGCGCC
>JADBJO010001339.1:90000-92500 GCA_016801955.1 Conus betulinus | reverse complement strand
TTCCCAGCTGGCTGGTCAACCCCTTAAAGCAGTGGTCTCTCCCCCATGACGCGGTCTGTTTGGGCAGATAGAGAACATGCTCCTGGAGACGCGCAAGCACCTGGCCAACCGCACGCACGTGATCCGGGTCAGCCGCTCCTCCCTGGCCGCCTTCAAGGACGTGGAGAAGATCCGCCAGCTCTTCCAGGACCCCACTACCCCAAGTTCCCCCAACACCGACGTCCCCGAGTACCCGTGCAGCCAGCACGCCAAGTACGAGCTGGTCAGGAGGACCCTGGAGCACGGTTACTTCCCCTCCGCGCCCTACGTGGCCTGGATCGACATCGGCTACTTCCGCTACCTCACGCGGCGGCGCCGCCCTTTCTACCTGACCACGCCCCCGGGGTGGGACGAGAGCAAGGTGGCCATGACGCAGGTGGGCAGGCCCGACTGGTCGCTGTTCCCGGGCGACATCTTCCGGGGGAACCTGGTGTGGGTGGGGGGCGGCATGAGCGTGGCCACGCGGCCCGTGTACGCCCGGTTCGTGGAGGTACCAGCAGTCCACCGCCGTCTTCCTGCGGCAGGGGCTGAGCAGCACGGACCAGCAGGTGCTCTACGCCATGTTCACCGCCGCGCACAACGCTACCTACCGCCTGCAGTCCCGCGTCCAGACCTACTCCTGGCCTCTCAACGACCTGCGCGAGTGCTGGTTCTACCTGGGCTACCTGTGCTAACCGGGAACTATAGCAGCAGAGCTCGGGTGTTTTTCGCTGATGGGAACTGGAACTTTGCTTGTCTGATGGGAACTGGAGCAGCAAAGTTCCTGTTCGGCTGATGGGAACTGGAGCAGCAAAGTTCCTGTTTGGCTGATGGGAACTGGAGCAGCAAAGTTCCTGTTTGGCTGATGGGAACTGTTTCAGGGCGCGTGTTTCGCTAATGTCTTTTTTCTCTTTTTTTTAATTCTTTATTCATTATTTTATTGACGTCACTGCTGTACTATTATTATTATTATTATTGTTATTATCATTATTATTGTTATTATTATGTCTTTTACCGACATAACAAACTGAGCATTCCAGTGCCTCCTGTTCTTGTGATGGGGTAAATTACAGGCATGTTTTTTTTTTTTTTTTTTTTTTTTTTTTTTTTTTTTTTTTTTGATTGTTTTGTTTGATAGATTCGTTTTCATCCCTTGGGTAACGTGACACCATGATGTGCCATCGTGTCTTTTTCCTCCCCCCCTCCCCCCCCCCCCCCCCCCCCCCACACACACACACACACACACTTCCCTCCACCCGTCCTCCTCTCACGCCCTTCTCAATCTCCGATTCCGTTGGGACTGGTGTAGTAGTAGTTCAAGCATCGGAAACGATGGGGAGATCACTGGGACCAAGGGACGTGTCAGAACCTGATCAAATGCTGCTAAATAACTGTGTGTTGTTATGACGGAGGAAATAGATGAATTCTGTTTGATGATCAACCGTTCTGACAACTGCTGACGTTGTAGGCATTTTTTTTTTTTTTTTTTTTTGTCACAGAACCAACTCCTTCTATGTTTTGTACTTCCAGTTCTACATACAGCTGCATGGGTGGGAGTAAGTAGTTCCGTATCATACGGATTTCTGTATCGGCGTTTCGGCAATTTTTTTTTTTCTTTCCCCATTTTCACTTCGATGGATGCGTACGCTTGGTTCTCCGATCCATATTTTTCTGCTCTTTCGCCTCGACTCCGTTGGTCGTTTGTAGGTAGTTGTTTGTTGTTCTTTTTTTTTTCTGCAATAGTTTGAACTATATAGTACTGAGAAGTATAACCTTCAGGGTTTGTATCAAAGAAGAACGCAGGAGACTGGACACTGGCTGCAAACTTTTCAGTATTACAAACTTTTCTCGCTCTCACCCATGCAGCTGGCTTTTTTTTTTTTTTTTTTTAACAGGCCGCTTCCTTACAGGGAAAATGCTGGCTTCACCATCGCTGGCTTTTCTTCTAAACCAGCTCAGTATAGCCAGCTGGGACCTGGTTTCCATCGTAACTGTGTCTCTGGCGACGGTCTCGAAGAGATTTTAATCTGCCTGTCACCTGTTCCTTCGACATGTCGAAACTACACTTCACTGTTCTTTGACAAACGAAACAACAATCCATTGTTCTTTGACAAACGGAAACTACAATCCACTGTTCTTTGAGAAACGAAACTACAATCCACTGTTCTTTGACAAACGAAACTACAATCCACTGTTCTTTGACAAACGGAAACTACAATCAACTGTTCTTTGAGAAACGAAACTACAATCCACTGTTCTTTGACAAACGAAAACAAAAATCCATTGTTCTTTGACAAACGGAAACTACAATCCACTGTTCTTTGAGAAACGAAACTACAATCCACTGTTCTTTGACAAACGAAACTACAATCCACTGTTCTTTGACAAACGAAACTACAATCTACTGTTCTTTGACAAACGAAACTACAATCCACTGTTCTTGAGAAACAGAAACTACAATCCATTGTTGCTTTGAGAAACA
>JADBJO010001339.1:82500-85000 GCA_016801955.1 Conus betulinus | reverse complement strand
CAGTTATACATCGCACAGAGTTTAACATTCATACACACATATAGATTCATAGTGCCTTTAAAATGTACAGCTCAGTACCTTAAGAACAGAATCAGATTTAAAGTAAAAGGACCAAATAATAGCAAGAACGCAGGCGCGTCGTCCACCACACACACACACACACACACACACACACACACGCACACGCACACTAACACACACACACGCACACACACACACACACACGCGCACGCACGCAGGCACACACACACACACACACACACACACACACACACACACACACACACACACACACACACACACGCACACACACACACACACACACACACACACACACACACACACACACACACACACACACACACACGCACGCACGCACGCACACACACACACACACACACACACACACACACACACACACACACACACACACAGTGGCCCACACCCACCCTTTCACCCGCCCACCTGTTGGGAACCTCCCATCTCCTCCTTGACACGCACACACAGAAGATACGCGGGCACACACATTCACACACACATATATACACAAAGGGAAATACTGCAATACTAACCAATTTGCAGTCACTTACTGGCACACACATTCACACACACATATATATATACAGAGGGAAATACTGCAATACTAACCAATTTGCAGTCACTTACTGGCACACACATTTACACATGTATACAAAGTGAACGACTGAAAAATACCAACCAATTCGCAGTCACATACTAGCACACATTCACACACATATACAAAGTGAACGACTGGAATATTAACCAATTCGCAGTCACTTACTGTCACGCACATTCACACATACGTACAAAGTGAGCGACTGGAATATTAACCCATTCTCAGTCGTTTACCGGGACACACATTCACACAAATGTACACAAATGAACGACTGGAATGCCAACCAATTCGCAGACACTTACTGGCACACGCATTCACACATATGTACAAAGCGAACTACTGAAATACTAGCCAATTCACAGTCACTTACTGGCACACAGATTATTGCAGGAAGAAAAAAAAAGTACCATTAAACTATGAAGAGTTTAAAAAAATGGATAGATTAACAGATCGAAGTTTTTTTGGGCTCTACATTTAATCTTCGTCATCCTAAAACGGCGTTCTGATAGAAGTTGATAATATTTGGCTAAAACAGGGCTGTCATCATGTGCAGTTTATCTTGCCTTGTCTTGCCTTGCGCACCACAACTCATTTCTCAAACAGCTGTTGTGTACCAGCCTGCCTTTCACTCACAACAATACTACACACATTGACCACATCGACCCCCAACAACGTGTTAGCTTCGCATGTATGCTTCCGTACCAGCATAGTCAAAAGGTTGCTTACAACAACAAGGATAAGTTTGTTAAATCCGTTAATGGACACCAACGATAGGCGATACAGAGTTGATTTATATTTGTTTTATGACTCTTGTTGACATTTTTGTCGAAAGCTGGTTTATTGTCTGAAAAAAAAAACGTTCCTTGATTGTTGTGTTCGTCTATTCTCTCAAGAACTTGGCCATCAGTTCTGACATGTGTGTACGGGTAGGGGTCTCTACGGGCATCAACTGACAATTTTAAAAGTGTTTGGATCAAGATAATTTTCTTCACATCTTAAACAACTTTTTGCTTATTTCATCAATATACACAGTGGCAGCGTTGGACAGCTCTTCAATTACAGAATCGTCCGAGTATTATGATGCGAGGTTTATCCATATCTCCACAGTCATTATCATTTAAAGTACAAAGAACATGAGACCCAGGACTATGCCTTGAGGTGCCCCAGTACAGATAAAGCGTTGACAGGAGATGGCAGACTGGAAACAGATATACTGTGTTCTGTCAATTAGAATATTGGTAACCTAGGCGCAAACTTCGGGTTAGCATGTAAATCAAGCAGTGTTTTCACCAGAAAGGTGATGTTTTGTGCTGAAAGCAGACCAGAAATCAGTTAAAAGAATACTTTTTTTACGCGGAACAAAATATTGTGAAGAAGAGTTAGAATAGCACCATCAGTGCCTCTGCGGGGTTGGTAGGCAGGTCAAGATACTGGTTGGTAGCAGTTAAGAGGGGACAAAGAACAAGTTTTTTCAAAGCATATAATGACTATGGAAATCAGAGTGACTGGGCGGCAGTTGTTTGAAGCTGATGGACGGCATTTCTTGGGGATAGGACGGACTGTGGAATCTCTCAAGATTCTGGAGACAGAGCGTTCCTTAAAGAGAGCAGTTCACGATTTGCCGAAACACATCACAAAATTGAGTGGCACACATCTTCAGCAATCTCCCGCTTACATGACTCCATTCCATTGCAGCTGTCTTGACTCTATCACCGCTCCATGCAAATACTAGGCGTGCAAGCAGGGCTTGCAACCTGCGTTCTACTGCTACATGTCTGGCACTTTGTCACCGCTCCGTGCAGACATTAGGTGTGCATGGAAAGCCTGATACCTCCATCACTGCTACATGTCTGGCACTTTCAC
>JADBJO010001339.1:72500-77500 GCA_016801955.1 Conus betulinus | reverse complement strand
AGATAGAGTGTTTCACAGTGTTGTACTTTGTTTAATCTGCCGTGTGGGTGTAACTAAATGAGCCATGATATTGGGGTTTTTTTTTCTGCCCTGAATGTGTCATTAGATAATCCAGGGTGTTATGCAGGGTTGTACCAAGTTTTATCTACCACGAGGAGGTCACTAAAGGAGCTGAGATGTTATACTGTGGTGTACTTAGTTTTATCAGTCCCAAGGTGTCAGGAGATAAAACCACAGTGCTGTACAATGTTGTACTTAATTCTATTCTGTTGCAAGGGTGTCACTAGATAAGCCAGGGTGCTAATCAGTGTTGTACCCGGTTTCATCATCATCGCTCCAGGCGTGTCATTAGTTACGTCATGATGATGTTATAGATAGTTTCATCAGTCCCAAGGGCGTCACTAAATAAACCATAGTGTAGTACGGTGTTGTACCCAGTTGAATCTGTCGTAAAGGTGTCACCGGATAAGCCAGGGTGTTACATGGTGTTGTACCCAGTTTCATCTGTCGTAAGGGTGTTGTGTACATGAGCCAGGGTATTAGGCATTGCTGTACCTAGTTTAGTCTGCCATAAGAGTTTTACTAAGATAAACCAGGGTGTCATATAGTGTTGGACCTAGTTTAATCTATCGTAAGAGTGTGACTAGATAGGCCAGAGTGCTCCACAGTACCTGGGTGTTAAGGTGTACGTCGCTTGACTCATCACAGCCAGCTTTCGTTCCAAGATCAGGACACAGCTGAGGCTCTTCTCTCTCTATGTCGACAGAGATCTGTATCATCGGTAAGGCTACAAGACTGCTGACGTTGTCATTGTGCGCTAGTCATCACAGGCTGGGCTATAACATTAATGGCATTGTCATTATGCATAAGTCAGTCATAGGCTGGGCTGCAACATTGCTGACATAGTCATTATGCAACAGTCAGTCACAGGTTGGGCTACAACATTGCTGATATTGTCATTATGCAACATTGCTGACATTGTCGTAATGCATCAGTCAGTCATAGCTTGGGCTACAACATTGCTGACATTGTCATTATGCATCAGTCAGTCATAGGTTGGGCTACAACATTGCTGACATTGTTATTATGCATCAGGCAGTCATAGCTTGGGTTACAACATTGCTGACATTGTCATTATGCATCAGTCAGTCATAGCTTGGGCTACAACATTGCTGACATTGTCATTATGCATCAGTCAGTCATAGCTTGGGCTACAACATTGCTGACATTGTCATTATGCATCAGTCAGTCATAGGTTGGGCTACAAAATTGCTGACATTGTCATTATGCAACACAGCTGACATTGTCGTAATGCATCAGTCAGTCATAGCTTGGGCTACAACATTGCTGACATTGTCATTATGCATCAGTCAGTCATAGGTTGGGCTTCAACATTGCTGACATTGTTATTATGCATCAGTCAGTCATAGCTTGGGTTACAACATTGCTGACATTGTTATTATGCATCAGTCAGTCATAGCTTGGGCTAAAACATTGCTGACATTGTCATTATGCATCAGTCAGTCATAGCTTGGGCTACAACATTGCTGACATTGTTAATATGCATCAGGCAGTCATAGCTTGGGTTACAACATTGCTGACATTGTCATTATGCATCAGTCAGTCATAGCTTGGGCTACAACATTGCTGACATTGTCATTATGCATCAGTCAGTCATAGGTTGGGCTACAACATTGCTGACATTGTTAATATGCATCAGGCAGTCATAGCTTGGGTTACAACATTGCTGACATTGTCATTATGCATCAGTCAGTCATAGCTTGGGCAACAACATTGCTGACATTGTCATTATGCATCAATCAGTCATAGGTTGGGCTACAACATTGCTGACATTGTCATTATGCAACACTGCTGACATTGTCGTAATGCATCAGTCAGTCACAGGTTGGGCTACAACATTGCTGACATTGTCATTATGCATCAGTCAGTCATAGGTTGGGCTACAACATTGCTGACATTGTCATTATGCATCAATCAGTAACAGGTTGGGCTACAACATTGCTGACATTGTCATTATGCATCAGTCAGTGACAACTACCTTTATAATGATTCCCCCTCCCCCCCCCCCCCCCCCCCCCCCCCCCCCCCCCCCCCCCCCCCCCCCCCCCCTCCCCCCGTATATCATTGTGTTTTTGTGCTTGTAAGTTTTATTTTGACAAATTGAGTGCTTTCTACATTCTGCTTCGACTGCGTTTTGTTTATATATCTTGTCATGTTTATATATTAATACATGTTGTTTAATGGTATTTCTGTATGTGCATGTGTCCGTTTCACTTTATTGTACGGTGTTTGTGTATTTACACATTTGGTTTTAGAGCATTGTGTTCAAGTACTTCTGCATTCCATTTTATTGTGTTTTGTTTGGGTATTTACGAACGAATATCATTTAACATATTGCTTTTAGGTATTCATACATTTTGTTTTATTGCACTGTATTCAGGTATTCAATACATATCATTTTGTGGTATTTTCTTGGCATGTTGTGCCATGTTGCATGGAAAGAGAAAGCGCCATGTATAATGTTGATGAACCAACACAACATTAGTCGCACTTACAGGAAAACTGGTAGACTTACTCACACGATCATCATTATCCACACAAATTCCTTGGTCTCACTTTGAATGGTGTTTGTTCTCGATCTGTTCATATTTCGGCTTTTGCCATAAAGATAAACACCGAACAGAATAGAATAAAGCATGTACTTGAGGAGTAGTACACTTGGAAATTATTTTTGGCATACATGTATACAATCTGTTATTTATCATGCCTCAACTTGCGAGGACCTGGCCAACGAAGGATGCTGACAACTTCTGGAACATTTATACAGACGTACGTTCTCTTAAGCGTCTATTTCTCAAATCATCTTTTTTTTTCTTTTTTTTTTTTTATTATCAAGGTTTAACCAGTAGAGAATCGAAAATGGCGCCAAAATTAATACCGCAAAATATCGGTTTAGAGAAAATATAGGCTTTCCGGTCCAATACAGTTGGAACGAATAAAATGTACCAATTTTTGTTATTCCAATGATGTGTATAAAATGATTTTATTCGTTCTGAGGCGTTCACGTTTTGAAGAATTTACTCGAAGTAATCAAGATTCATCAATCAAGGGAGGTAATGGGGAAGGTAACTCTCGAACCAAACATTTCGTCTGCTGAGGGTCACCAAGAGGTATATGCACATTGTAGCACCTGGTTAAAATGGGGTTTTTTTGTTGTTTGTTTGTTGTTTTTTTGTGTGTTTTTTTTTTTGTTTTTTTTTGTTTGTTTTTGCTGCTGCTGCTGTTGTTTGTTTGTTTGTCTGAAGGTCATGGTGTAAAAAAAGCTGTTAGCTTATTCCTTATGCTCTTAGTAAAAAACTCTCTCTCTCTCTCTCTCTCTCTCTCTCTCTCTCTCTCTCTCTCTCTCTCTCTCTCTCTCTCTCTCTCTCTCATACACATACAGGCACGAAGAGACATGCGTGGCCGTACCTACGCACATGCGCGCGCGCGCAAACACAGACAGACAGACACACACACACACACACACACACGCACGCACGCACACACGCACGCACACACACACACACACACACACACACACACACACACACACACACACACACACACACACACACACACACACACACGTACGTGCACGTGCGTTGGAATGTTTCACTGGGGCTTCATACAGCTGTGAAATCCCCTCCAGTTCATGTGCACACTGGTGGTTTTTTTTTTTCTTTCTTGTGTAAAACTTGGCTGTGCTCTGTTTGAATTTGCCAGCGACCATAGCAATATCATGTGTTGGTGCACATCATGAAAGAAGGGAGGTGGAGAGGGTGGGGGGGATGGAATAAACCTGCCTAGAGTGGACGTCACGTGTTTTTTATTCTGGCAGAATGAAGGAAGAAATGAATGGACATCTTCATGTCTTTCTTTTCGTCTGTCTGTCTGCCTGCCTGTCTGTCTGCCTGTCTGTCTGTCTGTCTGTCTGTCGGTCGGTTGTTGTTGTTGTTGTTGTTGCTGTTTTTTCTTCTTCTTTTCTTTTTCTTCTTCTTCTTCTTCTTCTTCTTTCTTCTTCTTCTTCTTCTTCTTCTTTCTTTTCAGTTCATTTCATGTCTTTCATTCCAAGATCATCGATCATCGATCCCAATAGCTTCATCGCCAGACGTGCCAAATTACAATCTACCCAGAAGCACTATTATGATAAAACTGCACACACTCTACCACCAGTGAAGGCTGGCGATTATGTCCGTGTCCAACTGACCAAAGGACACGACTGGAGATCAGCCACTGTCATTGACACTTGCCCTGAACCTCGTTCATACACTGTGCAAACTGAAGATGGAGCTGAATACCGACGCAACAGACGATTCATACTTAGCACGACCCAAATCCAAACACAATTCCATCCGGTCCAAACAACCCAAAGCATAAGCCTGAGTCAACACCAGTACTGACCAGCAACACCGTGTCCTGTCCCTACTGCACCAAGAGTGGCCGTGTTGTCCGTAATCCAGATAGACTAGACTGTTAAACACACACACACACACACACACATTC
The DNA here is from genome assembly GCA_016801955.1 of Conus betulinus. Classification (NCBI taxonomy): domain Eukaryota; kingdom Metazoa; phylum Mollusca; class Gastropoda; order Neogastropoda; family Conidae; genus Conus; species Conus betulinus. Next base: position 72,937 of record JADBJO010001339.1, on the reverse strand, counting down.
AGAAAAGACACTGAAAGGTGAAAGACAATGTTTGTAAACATTATTCTTTTCAAAAGTGGGGAGATGTAAAGAGATTAAGACACGTCGCACACATTTCTACTCATTTCCGGCAATAGACTGATTTCCCTTGAGGGTTACCAAGGGAACACTTCCCGACAGAGATCAACGGAATGACCGCATCCTAGGCTCCGACAACATACGGTAACCATCCATACTCAAGACTATCCTTTAACTAATCAAAGTGTACACAAAACAGGTGATGCACTTGTAGTCATGGTATTCATGGATTTCAATCAGACTGTAGGTGTGTACGGTCTTTCTGTCTGTTATGGTTGGTGACATCTACCTGTATTCATGGATTTTAACGGGTCCTCATTGCTATGTGTTCTCACTCTGTCGGCATTGGCAGGGGGATGCACCCGTATGGATGAATTTCA
>JADBJO010001339.1:65000-67500 GCA_016801955.1 Conus betulinus | reverse complement strand
GGGTAAAACTAAAACAAAACGGCAGGCTACAGGAAACAACAATCAAAACCTCAAACAGGAAATACAAAACTAACAAACAACAACCTGGTTACACACGTCTATCAGCGAACACACGTTCCCAAACAACAAGAAAGGATAAGAGAGAAGGGTCAGATAAAGAGGACAGCTGAGGGCAGGCCAGGGTCACACACAACAGAAAAGGAAGGATAATGATACAGGACAGTCTATGGAGAATGTGAGAAGAGTGAAAGGAAATAGTGGGAAAAAACGAAAACAAGAGTGAGAATGAGAGCATGAGGGAAACAAGAAAGCTATATTTTGGTTGCTGGAATGTCGAAGGTCTACTTGAAAAGCTAGCAGATCCAGACTTCTTAGAATATATCACGTCGTTCGACGTGTGTAGTCTAAGTGAAACATTTACATTAGAATCATTCGACTTTGAGATAAAATTTCAAGAATTTTTACACTCACACTGTCCAGCGGTAAAATTTACTAGAATGGGTAGACCTTCAGGGGGGGTTATCATGTTAATTAAAAAGGAATTGTCTGAATATGTACAGATGATAAACACTGATGTAAAAAATGTATTATGCATGAAAATAACAAATGATTTATTAAAGTGTGAAAAAGATATACTGTTTCTTGGCATTTATGTACATCCAGTGGATAGTCGTTTTTTACTCTGATAAAGATTATTCATGTACTCTAGAACTAATAGAACAGTATATACTTATGCAAATAGAACAAGGAAATGATTGTTACTATATTATTGGAGGAGATTTCAATGCTCGTATAGGAGAATGGGGCTTGAATATCAATGATAACAATGATATTGCAAATGATGACCAAGACGTATATTCACGAAAATCAAAGGACTTAAATATAAATGGTTTTGGCAAAAAATTAATGGAACTTTGCATAACATTTAATTTGACCCCTTTAAACGGACTTTGTACCGAGAACTTTGATTGTGGATATACGTTTTTTTTTTTTTTCGGAAAGGGGAAATAGTACAATTGACTATTATGTGTGTTCTATTGAATTGATTTGAAAATGTAAGAAATTGTACTATTGATGAAAGAATTGAATCTCACCACATGCCTATCACTATATGGAACTTCAGAGCACATTGCCAGACCCACAAGTAGATAAATCAAAGAATAAGATAGCAAAGAAAATTAGATGGGATCCTACAAAACAACAGGAATATATTCAGGCTATTGAAACAGAAAGATCCAAGCAATTACTTGAACAGATCACAGAAGAGATAAACATTGATGTAGATACAAGCATAGAGAAATTTAATACACTACTTAAGGAGGCAGGAAAAAACATGTATATAACTACAGGCGTGGGAAGAAACAATATAACATCAAAGGGTTGGTATGACAAGGAATGTAAAGACAAAAAGAAAGAAGCTAGACATGCACTCAGCAGACTGACACATACGAACAAGAGCAAAAACTTAACTCTATATGAAGGAAGAAATGAGGCATATAATAACAAAGAACAATATACCAGAGACAATTAGAGAAAAGAAAAAACAGTATAGAAACAAACATATGACACACTCATACAAAACAAAAGGATAGTCAGAGATTTTGGAACATTATAAGAAATACTAATAGAAGGAAGACTACACTACCATCAATAACTATCACACAATGGAAGGAACACTTTGAAAGCGTCCTAAATCCTCAGATACCTGAAATACAAAACATATAGAGAGACTACAACAAAACGCAGAGGAAGATGAAGAGATGAAATACAAACACAAGAGCTAGATGAAGAGATAACCAACAACGAAGTAAGCCTAGCAATAAGAAAATTGAAAAAGGGCAAATCACCTGGTATAGATGAAATACCACCCGAATTTTTAAAGACAATAGAACAAAACATAACTCCATTCCTGACAAAATTATTTAATAAGTTATACCAAGATAGTTATTTCCCCCAGGGAATGGACAAAATCTGTTATAGTACCTTTGTTCAAGAAAGGTAACAAACAAACCCAGGAAATTACAGAGGAATATCCCTACTATGCATTATAAGTAAAAATATTTACAGCCATAATAAACAGAAGATTATACAACTGGGCAGAGGAAGAAAATAAAATAAGTAGAGAACAAGCAGGATTCAGAAAAAATTACTCAACCATAGACCACATTTTCACACTTGTATCAATGATTAGTACTGCCTGCATGGTAGAAGAAGATGTAAACTATATGTTGCTTTTATCGATTATCAAAAAGCGTTTGATACAGTAAACAGAGATGAATTATGGAAAATATTAAAGAAACACAAAATTTCGACTAAAATGCTAAATATGTTGAAAGGTATATATAGAACAGTACAAGCATGTGTGAGACATGGGACAGAATTAACAGAATTTTTTGACTGCCCACTCGGAGTGAAACAGGGATGCCTATTATCTCCCTTGATTTTCTCCTTACTAATAGCAGAAGTAGCTGAGACGGTAACAAGGAGAGGAAGACATGGA
>JADBJO010001339.1:55000-60000 GCA_016801955.1 Conus betulinus | reverse complement strand
ACTAACTTCGCTCACTAAGCACACCATAAGCCATTGCTTGCTGTTGCTTCAGTTCAATAGTGTGTTTAGTTGCACATCAATGACGAATAAAGAAATACTTACAAAAAAAAAAAATCCTAGTTTGCTGCCTCGCTGTGTTCTCATGTCAAGGTAAGGTAAGGTAAGATAAGGTAAGGTAAGGTAAGGTAAGGTAAGGTAAGGTTGCTTATAGCCCAGCCGACCGCAAAGGGCCGTATCAGAAGCTGTCACCGTATTGAAGTCCCACTCACAAGTTATAGTTAAAGAAAAAAAAAACAAAAACATAATAATAAAGACAAAAGAAAGAAAAGAAAAGAACCCCCCCGCCCCCCCCCCCCCCCCCACCCCCCCCCCCCCCCCCCCCCCCCCCCCCCTCATTCACACAACTTTTTTTTTTTTTTCTTCTCAAAACACACCTTCTAAGAAAAGACACCAGAAATGTTTGTAAAAAAAAAACCTTTCCTCCGTAAAAAAAAAAAAAACAAAACTTAGATCAGATGAACAAATGTTGTAATCTCTTTCGGGGGTGGGTGGGGGGGTGGAGGGTGGGGTGGGAAGACTGACATTGTGATCCAACCAGACGGATCTGCCGTGCAGTCCATCCGATCAGATGAAACAGATGTTGTCATCTCTTGCAGGAGGAGATCTACAAGGTGATCCAGTCGGGCGGTTCTGCCGTGCAGTCCATCAGATCAGATGAAACAGATGTTGTCATCTCTTTCAGGGGGAGATCAACATTGTGATCCTGTCAGACAGCTCTGCCGTGCAGTCCATCAGATCAGATGAAACAGATGTTGTCATCTCTTGCAGGAGGAGATCTACAAGGTGATCCAGTCGGGCGGTTCTGCCGTGCAGTCCATCACCCACGCCCAGGCCCTCCAGTACCACAGCCGCCTGGAGGAGTTTCAGTGCCGCCGCAAAAACGTCTTCAAGGTCGACTACACCCTCTCCTCTTCCTCCTCCTCCTCTCAGTAACCCTCCTCCACCCCGGACCCCGCACCTCTGCAGGGCAGGGGAACTGAGAACAGAGCCCCCTGGGTGGATAGCGCCAAGGACGAGACTTGTCCTACTGACTCCCTGGTGTGGTGGTAACGTGTACACCCTGGTGGTGCAACAGATCATCAGTGAATAAAATATTGGTCAGTGAGTTTCGTCCCGAGGGTTTGGGGAGGATTGTGAGTGTTGAAATGCACGAGTCGGACAAATATGAGAGAGAGAGAGAGAGAGAGAGAGAGAGAGAGAGAGAGAGAGAGAGAGAGAGAGAGAGAGAGAGAGAGAGAGAGAAAGTTTATGGGTTTTAAAAAGTATTTATTGTAACAGCTCCGCCGAACAGCGTGGACAAAAGGATCACAAGAGAAAACACGACGCGTTTCGACCTTTCAGGTCTTCTTCAGGCAAGAGAAATAACACTCTGGACAACAAAAAAAAAGAAAGAAAAAAAAAAGGAAGAACGAGGAATCACCTACCTTTGTCGAATTCGCCGTAAGATGGACGTAAAGCTAATGAGGACTAAAACAAGATGTATGTAAAGCCAACGTTTGATTCCATTCGCTCTATTTCTGTTTGTGTATTTTTGGGTTGGGGCGAAGGGAGTTAAGTAGCAAGAGAGAGAGAGAGAGAGAGAGAGAGAGAGAGAGAGAGAGAGAGAGAGAGTGACTGTGTGTGTGTGTGTGTGTGTGTGTGTGTGTGCGCGCGCGCGCGCGCGTGTATGTGTGTGTGTGTGTGTGTGTGTGTGTGTGTTGCGCGCGCGTGCGCGCGCGTGTGTGTATGCATGTGTGCCACAGTTTGTGTAGGTGAATGTGTACATGTGTTCCACAGAATTATTGACTCTCTAAGTGGAGTCGTTTCTTTTTTTTTTTTTTTTTTTTTTTTTTTTTTTTTTTTTTTAGCGTTTGTTCATCAATGTCAAAATATAAACAGAAAACAATTCCTTGCCCATGGCTCCACGTTAACGCCCCGTGCGCCACCCACCCATTCATCTAACACATACACAATTAAAGCACATACAGAATAAGAAAACCTTGGAGGAAAAAAAAAAAAAGGCAAGCTCTGAGTCAACCCATACACTGACTCGACCTACACACAGCACATTTTATCCCCCCCACTCCCCCTCTTATCAGAGAGTGCTGTGAGGGACATGAGTGTTCCACTGCCACTACAAAGGACACCGGCAGTCACAACGCTCCCTCAATCAGCTCATGAACCCACGTGTGTCTTGCACGTGGGGGATGACGAAAATTCATGGGCCGAGGGAAATGCTGAAAACTGTGAGGATCTGAGCGAGTGTCATCCCTTATTCCAACGACATTATGTCACCCATGTATGGCGTGTCCGCAAAAACCATCGTCATGTTAAGACACTGATCACGATGCGCTTACAAACCAGCACTCTTCACCCGGTATCACCCGGTATGAGAGCTGGCAACCAAAGCACACTGAAACACATTTTCAAAAACCACATGGCGGTGCAGGGGAGAAACAAACAGCCAGTTTACAGAGAGATTATCAACTTGGGGTTGCTACTTTAAGGCTGTTATGAGCTGCATCCTGTAGTCTGATTTTTACCTCTGCTCAGGAGCAGTTATGTCCCTTGATATCTTAATGGAGTGTCCAGCGCGTGCCTGCACCCATCGTCAACACAGTGCAGGCCTCCAAGGGTGGTACAGGACTGCTCTAAAGGCAAGTGAGGGCAGTGCTTCTCTGGGTCCTCCCCAGCACCTTCGGGTGTTTCTTTTTCTTTTCAGCCAGTTTACAGAGAGATTATCAACTTACCTCCACGAAGGGTCAGCCTTTGTCAGAGCTTGACCAGCCACTGGACGAACTGGCTGAGCTCATGCTGTACGGCACAATGTCCACTGAGTCACACACATCCACAGCAGAACATGGTGCGTCCACGCTGGCCCCACCTGATCAAGCTAGGGGACAGGTACACACCAACCGCCCGTGATGAAGCAAACTCTCACACGAGAACGCATGACAAGTCTAACAGAGATTCGAACCCCTGACAGTGACAACAGTCAAAGAACCCAGACCAAACGCCAAGCGGGTAGCCACACAGTGGGGAATTTGGCCTGCGTTGGCCAAAACAGCGCACAACAGCGTTACTGTACCTACTGTCATATAAAGTTCCTCAACACAGCAGACTGTAGAGAGCTGTCTTGACCATAACACCAGATAATTTGCCATGTACCAGGCAATGTCTGACTCTAAAGGCTGCGATGCATCGTGCATGGTCCAAAGCAGCACTATGCTGCCCATCAGTGAGCGAACGTTAGTGAATAACACACCAGCCACGTGTCTGTATGACACTAGGTTGTTGTACGGCACCATAGCTAGAACATCACTTGCTGAGCCAACTGCTCTCAAAAAGGAGATTCTAACAATACGATACCTGACTCTGCCCGCTAAAAACTCGCCCTTAGCGACTATCAACGTTGACAGTAGGTATGTTAAAAGACAGATCAAGGTGATAGTTGAAGACAATCCGATCCATGACCTCGTCCTCGGGTGCTGTTATCAAGTCATCCTTAAAAGCCCATCTCATCCTGATATTGTATTCACAGTGCAGATGAGGGCCTCCGAGACAACAAAAACCTTCTCCTCAAAGGGAGACGAAAAAAGGCTCAGCTGACTGACCCAACTTGAACGAAGTGCTATCTGAAGCAGCTCATTATCCCCTCTTCCGGGAGTGAAAATTTGCATGTGGAGCGGCCTCCAACACAGCAGACTGGTGGAGACCACGCTAAGTTTGTGACCCTGGCCCCATTCACCCCCTCCTTCCGCCTCCATCCCCTATCCCCCAATCCCTTCCTCTCCCCTCCCCCCCTGCCTTGGAGGTGGGCAGCCTCTTCCTCTGCCTGATTAGGATAAGCGGGAAGATGATGGTCACAGCGTGGACTGCCCGTTCTCTGGTGGTGGTGGTGGTGGGTGGGTGGGTGGGGGGGGGGGGGGGGGGGGGGGGGGGGGAGTCTGTGGGCTGGAGATCTGTGAACGAGTCTGCAACATCACCATAAGACAGAGCCGCCTGATGGTCACGAAGACGTCTGTTGGAAACAGCGTAGAGGCAGTCCTGCGGGTTGGAAACTTCCCTTTCAGGAGACAGGAACCCTCGCTGCAGCGTGTCTTCTGCCTGCAACCAGACAATAATCACCTGAGTGAAACGGACTACAACACAAGATTTCGACAGAGGGAGGGGAGGGGGGTAGGGGGGGGGGGGAGGAGGGGGAGGGGAGCGGAGTGATGGGGCTTGAGCTGCCCGAGAAGAACTAGGCACTAGACTGACCTAATTGCGCGTGTGTTGTGTTGTTGTTGTTGTTGTTGTTGTTGTTGTTGTGTTGTGTGTGTCAATATGCACCCTTATATGTAGATGCATGGTACTTATTGCAATATTCATCTTCTTATTGGTTTCATTCATGTTTTTCTTTGACCTGTTATGTATTTGTAAGCGCTTAGGGCTGATGATGTAAGATTAAGCGCCATGGATAATCATTATTATTATTATTATATTTCATCATCATCATCATCATCATCATCATCATTATCATTATTATTTAAAATTCCATGCACACATCAGTCTGGGAACAGCTTGTTCCGAAGGGCTACAGAGCAGTAGGATGTGCATCTCATCGTTTACCAGGGATGAGTGCTCTCCCTTGGTCAGCAGCCCGAGGGTTTGAGAGCAGATGACACAATGAAAGAAGACACGCTGACAGTCCATTCTTCCGTGTCAGTTTTTTTTTTTCTTTTTTTTTTTTTTTTTTTTTTTTCTTTTTTTTTTTTTTTGCCTGGCTGCAAACTTCTGTTTCCATTCACACAGCACGCCAACCACCTGTCTGTCCTGTCTATCAAAAAGCTCGAAATTACTTCCCTTTCATACTGTTATGGCAGGTGTTGTGGAGCGATTGACGAAAGTTTTAATTGGTTTCAAAGTGAGATGACTGCCGGCGGAAACTGAAACAAGCTTAAAAGAAGATTGACTGTTCC
>JADBJO010001339.1:20000-27500 GCA_016801955.1 Conus betulinus | reverse complement strand
GGGTGCGGTGGGGGGGGGGGGACGGTGCGGCGGGTGGGGGTGGGGGGTGGGGGTGAGGGAGTGGAGGGCGTAAAGGAGAGTCGCGGTTGGGGGGGAGGGTGTCAGATTCAAGGCCGATAACCTGTGCTAGGCAGCGAGGAAGGACAAGCCTCGTTACGGCGTTGCTGTCCGGTCAATGCTTTCTCCCTCTGCCTCTCTCCTTCACCACTGTAGTGTAGTGAAAGCTGTACTGAGGCGGTTTTCTTTCCTTTTTTTCTTTTTTTTTTTTTTTTTTTTTTTTTGTGTAAACTGTGCGTGACTTTCTCCTGTCTCAGTCTCCACATACTCCCTTAAATTTTTTTTTTTTTTTTTGCATGGCAACCCCACCTCCCCACACTCGCCCGCCCCCCCCCCCCCCCCCGCCCCCTACACACAACACATATATACAGAGAGAGAGAGAGAGAGGAGAGAGAGAGAAGAAGGGAGGGAGGGAGGGGAGAGAGAGAGAGGAGGGAGAGAGAGAGAGAGAGAGAGGGAAAGAGAGAGAGGAGGAGACAGACAGATAGACAGAGAGAAAGACACACACGGACACACACGCGCGCGGACATACTCACGCACACGCACGCACGCGCGCACACACACACACACACACACACACACACACACACACACACACACACACACACACACACACACACACATGCACTCACGCACACGCATACACACACACACACACACACACACACACACACACACACACGCAAAAACACACACACACACACACACAGACACTCACACACACCCCCCTCTCTTCCCCCCCCCCCTCTCTCACAGACATTCACACGCAAACACACACACACACACACAACACACACACACACACACACACACACACACACACACACACACACACACACACACACACACACACACACACACACACACACACACACACACACACACACACACACACGTACACACTATCTCCTCCCCTCCCCCCCCCTCTCTCTCTCTCATTCTCTCACATTCGCACTCTCTCACTCTCTCTCTCTCTCGCATTCGCACACAACAGGCAGATTCTCATCATCAAGACGCCGATAGATGGCCCTACTCTCGCTCTGTCCAGTGAAGCGCATCGATTGGTACCGAGGGTTGCAGGAGACTGGTCCTTTCTGAAGCTTTTTTTTTTGGGGGGGGGGGGGGGGGGGGGGGGGGGGGGGGGGGGGGGGGGGGGGGGGGAGGGGGGGGGGGGGGGGGGGGAGGAAGTGGGGGGGGGGGGGGGGAGAGCGATTGGAAAGGGAGATAACAAATTTCCGGCGAAGAGCGAGGTGAAATGGCCTCTTGCGGTGACTAACAAGTTTGCAAAGACGGGATCGACTGAAATTTGGAGTGGAGGGCGGGGGGATAGGGGAGTGTGGTAGGGGAGGGGAAGGGGGAGGGGTGGAAGGAGGCGGAGGTGAAGGGAAAGATTGGGGCCGCTGGGCGGGGGAAAGAGGGTGGACGGGGGGGGGGGTTAGGGATGAGGGGTGGGAGGGGGTTGCAGCAACTGGGGTGAAGAGGATTGTGATCGAGACTTGAAAGTTCTTTTTGCCAGTGCGCGCGCGCACACACGCACCACACACACACACACACACACACACACACACACACACACACACACACATACACACACACACAAAGCGCGTGCACGCACAAGAGATCTGTAGGGGTGTGGGGTGGGAACAAGCAGAGGAAGAGAGGTTCTTGGATGAAAGACCAGTGCACCCAGGTCTTTCCGGCAAGCTTTTTTTTTTTTTTTTTTTTTTTTTTTGCTGTCCCAGCCTCTGCGCCACCTCAGAGGCAGTGCACCCACGCCGCTCATTCCGACACCCCGTCCACAGCCACAGCTCGGTCGGACCCGCCGCAGCCCGTCACTTCGGTGGGTGTTCAGTGGCGCCTGTTCTGATCTAACATACGCAGGACACCACCTACTAAGCCCCCTACTGACGACAATAATTGCTTAGTCGCGGAGCCGGCGTGAGTGAGCTCTCCCTCCGGAGGGCGCCACTACGTCCGTCCAACGACAGCCCCCATGGACTCGCCGATACCGGTGACCCCGACGGAACCAAACCAAGGCCACAGACGCGGAGAGGACATCGAAAATGAGGTCACCATGAGAGCAGGACATGAAGGGCCACAGAAGTTGAGACTTTTTTTTTATGCTGATCGATGAGAATGAGGATGATGAAGATGATGCTACGGATTTCCATTTCGGTCTGAGACTACATGACAGGGCTGTACTCTACGCTTCCTTTCATAATATATCCCGGCGTAACCAGGCCCGAGAGATACAGGCACCTGCAGTGTTGGTCAGGAAATTTGAGCAACACACTAGAAACGCATCCATTAAGTGGATGAAACTCGACTGTGTGGTCCCAGTCTTCTCAACTGAATCCGCAGCAAACTCAAATCTGGGTAGGAGCCTGTCTGGGTAGAAAAACCCACATGACTCTGATAGGATTCGAACCACACATGCTTTCTGTCTGTCTATCTGTCCCCCCTGTCTCCCCCCCCCTCTCTCTCTCTCTCTCTCTCTCTCTCTCTCTCTCTCTCTCTTGCGGACGTGCGCGCTCTGTCTGTGTCTGTCTGTCTGCCTCTCTCTGTCGCATGTGCACACGCATCAATGCTTTCATGCACGAATGTATGCACGCACGTACGCGATGCACGCACGTGCGCGCGCTTACTCACATGCACACACACACTCACACACACACACACACACACACACACACACACACACACTCTCCACCTCTCACACACACACACACTCTCACACTCTCTCTCACACACACGCACTAAAGCATGGTCTTTCTCTCTCGCATGTGCACGCGCATCAACGCACTCACGCATGCACGCACGCACGCACGCACACACACACACACACACACACACACACACACACACACACACACACACACACACACTCACACTAACGCACTAAACTAAAGCATGGTCTTTCTCTCTCGCATGTGCACGCGCATCAACGCACTCACGCATGCATGCACGCACACGCACGCACACACACACACACACACACACACACACACACACACACACACACACACACACACGCGCGCGCGGCGCGCGCGCGCGCGCGCGCGTGCACGCACACGCACACACACACACACACACACACTCTCTCTTCCTTTCCAGCATCAAAGTAGTGCGCGGGCGTGCTCTCGGTACGGCCACGTTCTTCATGCAGAGGATCCTGATTCCAATCTGCCCACGTCACGTTGAGCTCTCGTCTGTGATGTTGATTCATTGAAAAGGGGAAGAAGATGAGAGGGGGGGGAAAATACAGTTTTGGTTTAAAGAAAAAAAAAAAGAAAGGCACTTGATTGATTTGTAGAGTATTTGCAGAATAATTCTGAAGGCGGCGAAATGTGTGTGTGTGTGTGCACGGGTGTGTGGTGTGTGTGTGTGTGTGTGGTGTGTGTGTGTGTGTGTGTGTGTGTGTGTGTGTGCACGGGTGTGTGTGTGTGTGTGTGTGTGTGTGTGTGTGTGTGTGTGTGTGTGTGTGTGTGTGTGTGTGTCTTTTTTTTTTCTCTTTTTTGAAATTTTTTTCTTAATTTAGACCAGTGGAGTGCGTGTAAAGTTGTGGTGTGTGTGTGTGTGTGTGTGTGTGTGTGTGTGTGTGTGTGTGTGTGTGTGTGTCAGTCCGTCCGTCTTGCTGTCAGTAATGTCTGGGCTAAGATGTCGCCAGATCATCATCATGACGAAAAGAAAGCCGCAGGGCCCATCCCAGCCATGGGAGTCCCAGAGCAGAGTAACTCTTCATGGGCATTATCAGCCTGCTAGTGTTCTTCTTTGGCTTATCAGTCCTCACCATCCTTCTTGGCCAAAGACCACAATTTCCCCTTCAGATTTAAAAAAAAAAAATGTTATTGTCTAATTTTATCTGATGGTTTTAAATGTTGGTTGTCCTGCGTGAAGAAGACCAGTAGATCGAAACGCGCTGTGTCTGTTTTGTAACTTTGTTGTTGTTTTGTTTGTTGTTGTTGTTGTTGTTGTGTTCCGCTCGCTTGGGCAGACCGATAACTTATTTCTTTTTCTTTTTTTTTTTTTTTTTTTTTTTGTTTGCTGTTTTGGTGTTTCAGTTACTGCATGCATTCATTCCGCAGTGAAATCCACTCTTTTTAGATCATCAATTGAAAGAAAAGTTTTCAGTTCAACGGCTCTGTCTGTGTTCCATGTTTTCCCGGTGACTTCGGTCCCGGTGACTTAAGAATTCCTGGTGACCTAAGTGTCCTGGTGACTTTGATTTTCCCGGTGACTTCAGTTTTCCCGGTGACTTTGTGACGTAAGTTTTTCCAGGTGACGTAAGTTTTCCCGGGTGACTTCGGTTTTCCTGGTGACTTCGGTTTTCCCGGTGACTTTGTGACGTAAGTTTTCCAGGTGACTTAAGTTTTCCCGGTGACCTTGGTTTTCCCTGTGACCTCAGTTTTCCCTGGTGACTTCGGTTTTCTGGGTAACTTTCGTTTCCTGGGTAACTTCGTTTTTCTGGGTGACTTTGGTTTCTGCGTCTCCGGGTTGACTTTGGTTTCCCGGTGTCTCAGGGGGTTTTTCCCGGTGACTTAAAAAAGTTTCCTGGTGACTTTGGCTTCCCTGGTGACTTAAGCTTTAACGGTTGTGTGACTCTGCTTTTCCCAGTGGACTTCGGTTTTTCCGATGACTTCGGTTTTCCCGGTCGGTGACTTCGGTTTTCCCGGTGACTTTCGGTTTTTCCCCGGTGACTTCCTCGTTCCAAGTCCATGCTCGTGATGACGAGAGGGTGTCCACGACGACAGTATCGGCGCAAGTCCACGGGGACTGCGACAGTCGTCGGTTGGATCGTGGTGTAGGTACATCGCCCTCCGGAGATGAACCTCACTGGCGCAGGCTCCGCGATATGACTCATACTCAGCAGTAGTAAGAACGGTGCCAGTCGTCAGTTGGGGCGGGGGTGGGGCGGGATGGGGGGATGGGGGGGGGGGGTGGCGTGGGGGGGGGGGGGGGGGTGGGGGGGGGGGGGGCTCTCAACATGGGGGAAAAAAGTGGTGGGTTTGTTTGTCCCTGCGTGCGTTGGATCAAGAGCAGGCACCACTAAGTAATACACCGATAGTGACTGGGCAGCAGTGCGGGGGACTCATGGGGACGTTTCCTCCTGGCTGCCTGATCGTGGATTGAAAGAGTGGCGGCGATGGGGACCTGCGGGCAGGAAGGAGGTTCTGGAGAGTAAAGGAGTTTAGTGAAAGAAGAGTCAACGGAAAAGGTGAGAAGTGAGAATCGACGGCGTAGGAAAAGTACTGCGGCGCCGGCTCGAGGGAAAAGAAAGCGTTAGGGAAAAGAAAAAAAAAAGAAGAGGAAGAAGAAGAAGAGAAGAAAGGAAGAAGAAGAAAAGAAGAAGACAGAGGGGAGAAGAAGAAGAAGGAGGAGGAGGAGGAGGAGGAGGATGAGGAGATGAACAAGGAAGGAGAGAAAACCGAACAGAGAAGAGCAGACATGGAGAGTGCACACGCACACAGACAGACAGGAGAAGAGAGAGAGAGGAGAGAGAGAATTGAGGGACCCCCCGGATGGTGGACCCCCAGAGGACTGAGGAGAGAGAGATTGGGAAAATGAAATACACCGTCGTTCACGATTCCAGAAATTGTTCACTTAACCTCAAACGTTCAAGGTTCGGTTCCACGAATCTTTTCAGGGTGGGCCATTAGCTTCAAGATGGGAAGTGGTTGGAGAGGCACGCGGCGCATTCTGAGCTCCTGGCATTGCGCCTGAACGGTGTGGTGGGGTTGTGTGTTCTAAAACACAAGGCCCTAGCAAGTGGTTATACCGACACTTAAGTTTGGAGAGAGTAAGAGGAACACCATGGCATTGCATTATAATTAAACACGTGGGAGCCGTGAAACGACCGGCTCTGGACAGTTGAGTGAGCAGATGGAAATGATTGCAGTGCGAAAGATCACACGGACCCAAAGAATCCCGCGGATTGGGTAAGGATTGAAAGGAGAGAGAACTTGAGGGAGAGAGAGAGGAGAGAGAGGCGAGAGCGAGCGCGAGCTAGCTAAAAATATGCCGATAGCCAAAGCTGAGTATTCAAGGTTTGTGTACAAGCTGAGCCTGTGGTCATATACAGTGCGCATTTTGTTTTTAGAGAGGTCTCATTTTCCTGGTAAATTGCTTGTCCAAGTCAAGTTCCCATGATCAACATTCTCGGAAGCTCGTTGTGTTTTCGTTTGTAGAAATGTGTGGGAAACCATGATTTTTTTTATTTTATTTTATTATTTATTTTTATTTTTTTTTTTTTATAGTTTTGCATACATACACGCACACGCACACACGCACGCACGCACGCACGCACACACACACACACCACACACACACACACACACACACACACACACACACACACACACACGCGCGCGCACACAAACGCACGCACCCACGCATGCACACCACGCATGCACGCACGCACGCATGCGCGCGAAATTCACACCTCTCGGGGCTCTTCAACCTTCGACCTTCTCCTTCCGCCGCCCCCCCCCCCCCCCCACCCCCACCCCACCGAACTTCTCTGATGGGTGGGACCGCGCGATCCCCTTTCTACATATCACAGTGTGTCCTTTAGCGCTCTCCCCCCGTCCTATGGCGTGGAACACTCTTTCACCTCACCAAGTGTCTTTTACAGTTTTTCCCTTCCTTCTTTGGTTTTCTTTTTTTCTCTCTCTCCCTCCCTCCCTCTCTCTCCTCTCCCCCTGTCACTCCCTCTCCTCTCTCTTCTCTCTTCTTTCTCTCTCTGTCTCTCTCTCTGTCTCACTCCTCTCTCTCTGTCTCTCTCTCTCTCTCACTCCTATCTCTCTTCACCCCTCTCTCTCTCTGTCTCACTCTCAGTGTGTGGTGTGTTCTCTCTCTCTCCCCTTCCCTCCCTCCTCCCTCCCTCTCTCTCCCTCTCTCTCTATCTCTCTCCCATGGTTCTCCTCTCTCTTCTTCTCTGTCTCGCCCTCTCTCTCTATGTCTCTCCCTCCCGCTCTCTGTCTCTCCCTCTCTCTCTGTCTCTCGTCTCTCTCTCTCTCTCTCTCCTCTCTCTCTCTCTCTCCCTCCCTCCCCCTCCCTCTCTCTCTGTCTGTCTCACTCTGTCTGTCTGTCTGTCTCTCTCTCTCTCTTCTCTCTCTCTCTCTCTCTCTCTCTCTCCCTCCCTCCCTCCCTCGCTCTACTCTCCCTCTCCCCCTCTCTCTCTGTCTCACTCTCTCCCCCTTCCTCCCTCCCTTCCCTCCCTCTCTCTCTCTCTCTCTCTCTCTCTCGCTCTCTCTCTCTCTCTCTTCTTCACACAGAAGTGATGCGGTAGTCTTCATGGGTTGTGCATTTTGTGTGAAATTGATTCTTTTCATGAAAAAAAAAAAAAAGAAAAAAAAAAGACTTTTTTTTGGTTATCACGTGAGTCCAGTTATGATGTGCGATGCATAGAATGATATTGTCTGATGTGGATCATTCAAAGGTGAG
>JADBJO010001339.1:0-15000 GCA_016801955.1 Conus betulinus | reverse complement strand
TATTTGTGTGTGTGTGTGTGTGTGTGTGTGGTGTGTGTGTGTGTGTGTGTGTGTGTGTGTTCTTTATTCGTGCTTTAGCTTGAACGAGTCTTTAAAAAAAAACAACAACAAACATTAAAAGTTCTCTTTGTAAAGCTAGCAAGCTGCCACTCTCTCCCCTCCCTCCCCTGTCAACCTGCCCCGTTCTCCCTTTCTCCCCATCTCGTTCAGATGGGGTGCGCTGCTTGATTGGATTGGAAGATAGGGGGGCGGGGTGTGGGGTATGTGTACTTTGCAGGGATGGGGGGGAACGAGGGGGGGGGGGGACGAGAGTAAGAGAGTAAACGTTGATGGGTGCTGGAGGGGATGGATTGTGCATGTGTGTGTGTGTGTGTGTGTGTGTGTGTGTGTGTGTGTGGCGCGCGTGCGTGTGTGTGTGAGCCAAGTGGTGCGTGTGTGTTTGGGTGTGTGGTGTGTGTTTGTGTGTGTGTGTGTGTGTGTAGTTGGGAGTGGGAAGGAGGGAGGATGGGAGGGTTAGCGAAGAGAGGGATGGGGAGGGAGTTAGAGAGGGGGGGGGGGGGGGGGGGGGGGGGGTAGAGAGGGGGGGGAGAGAGAGAGAGAGAGAGAGGGGGGGAGAGAGAGAGGAGAGGAGCAGGGAGAGAAGAGAGGCGAGAGAGAGAGAGATTTTTTTGCGCCACATTTTTGCCAGATTACGAATCGGTAGTTGTATGTTTTTAGAATTGTATTTTCAGTTGACAGCCGAGATGTAGAGAAAGAGCATGAGAGAGAGAGATGAGAGAGAGAGAGAGAGAGAGAGAGAGAGAGAGAGAGAGCGAGAGAGAGAGAGAGGAGATGGATTGGGAAGAGAACATGGATGTTAGCTGTCTCCTCCTTTTCACATGCACGGTGGGGGGAGAAGAGAAATGGGGGTTTTGTGTAGGGGTCACTTTTGTCAAAATTCCTCCGGTGATCGGTACCCAAAAACTATTCGCTTGGTGTTTCCTACCGGTCTGTCGTGATTCCTGACTTTGTTGGTGTTTTTTTTTTTTTTTTTTTTTTTTTTTTTTTTTTTTTTTTTTTTTTGGTATAAGTGAATTTGGGGGCAACATAATTGCTGAACATAATTACAGTTTTTTTTTTTTTTTTTTTTTTTTTTTTTTTTAAACCCTCTGTCCTTTAGAGACAACGCTTCAAACCACCATGTTTCTATGGAAAGAAATCCGATTTTAAATGGTGAGAAGCTGAATCGGAAACTGGATTGTTCAAACTTTGGCTTAGTTATTGTTTTGTTTTGCTTTATTTGTGACTATTGACGTAGATGCCAAGCTGCTGTTTTGCCTAATAGAACCTGTTGTGTGGACACGCACACTCTCTCTCTCTCTCTCTCTCTCTCTCTTCTCCTCTCTCTCTCTCTCTCTCACACATACACACACACACACACACATACACACACACACACGCACGCACGCACGCGCGCGCGCATGCACACACAAAGGAGATGACTCTTGTCTTTCCATTGCAAATGAAGATCTATAACCATTTCAGAGTTTAAGAATCAAGCAGGTAAGATTTTTACAAAGTAAAACGATTTTGATTTGAAGCATACCCCAGGACAATGATTGGGATATTGACTGACTGTATTATAGGCGCCATCGTTGTTTGTTTGTTTGTTTGTTTGTTTGTTTTTTGAACACCAGTGTTTTTTGACGTTTTCTCTAATTCCGACTGTTAGTTCACTGAAGGGACACAAAATTGCCTATGGGCATGCCCACCTGCGGCATCTGTCCCATGAAAACGGCAGGGGGTCACTCTCGCTGAACGCAAGCTCTAACACAGATGACCTCCCATGCAGATTTCCGAACATCGTCTATTCTGTACAGACTTCTAATGATCCAGTATCGGAAGTGCTGTCGACAATCGCATGTTGACCGCGGCAGCTTGATTTGTTTTCATTGTGTATTCTTTTTATAGCCGTAATTCATCGTCGACGCGTCACTAGGAGTGACAGCTGGCAGCGCGCGTTGCGTTTTTTTTTTTTTTTTTTTTTTCCTGTTTTCTTTTTTTTTATTTTAATGTCATCTCTGTTGAAACTTCGCGTGCATGCATGCTGAATAAGATAATAAGAATCTGTGAGAAAATATACTGAGGAGGCTGATCGCTCGGGCGACGCAAATAGAAGCATGTGCTCGCGCGCGCAGGCGCACACACACACCACACAAAACGCGCGCGCTGGCACGCAGGCAGGCAGGCGCGCACTCTCACACAGTCACTCACTCACATACACACATATATATACACCCACAGATTCTCTCTCTCTCTCTTCTCTCTCTCTCTCTCTCTCCCTCTCCTCCTCTCTCTCTCTCTCTCTCTCTCCACACCACACACACACCACACACACACACACACACAGAGACACGCGCGCGCTCGCGCGCTTATACCACGCACACACTCTTACACATACAACGCATACACGCACGTGACCACGCACACGCACAAACAACTATACTGGCATGCAGGACCGACCGACAGGCAGGCAGACAGACAGACAAGACTATGCGCACGCATGGCTGTACATGCAGACGCGCTTTGCTCGCACGTACGCACGCATACACAAAACACACAAACACACACACACAGACACCCACACACACACACACACAACACCACACACACACACATACACACACACGCGCGCACGCACCGAAACACATAGACACACAGACACGCGCGCGCGCGCACACACACACACACACACACAACACACACACACACACACACACACACAGAGAAATACACAAACCCACACAGAGAAATACACAGACACACACACCACACACATACACACACACACACGCGCGCCGAAGAGAGAAGAGATGAGAGAGAGAGAGAGAGAGAGAGGAGAGAGAGAAATGGGGAAGAGATAGCTTAGGAGGTGATTAGAGAGCCTGATTGTTGGGGGGGAGGGAGAAGGGGTGAGTCAGGAAAGCTGGGGGGGGGGGGTGGGGGGGGGGGGGTGATGGGGGGGGGGGGTGGGTGGGGTGGGGGGGGAGATATTTGTGGTGGGGCACAGTTACTTTTGGCAGTACATGACCACTGATTTCCTGTGTGGTAGCACTACGAAGGTAAGGGAAATCGGTGCCTGCATAACAAATAACGAAGCATGTATAACAAACAAGCGCCTGTCGTAAAAGGGGGGAAGACGACTTTGGGCAGGCAGGCAAAACGTTCTGGGTTGTCAGTTCTGCCCGCAGGTGTGTGTGTTTGTCCGACTGTTGGCTGTGTACGATGTCCTCCCTTTCCGCTTCCACAACCCTCCCCACCCCCCCCCCCTGGGCCCCCCCGCTCTGTCCATTTTCCGTCATGTCTGGTCTTGTCGCTCTATGTCTCATTCGTTGCTCTCGCTCTTTTGCGTCCTTCATCTCTCTTCTCTCTTGCTCTCTCATTCTCTTCCGCTCTCGCTCTCCTCCTCTCTCTTCCCTCTGTCTTGTCTGTCTGGGGTCTGTCTGTCTGTCGGTGTGTCTCTGTTCTGTTCTGTCTCGTCGGTGTTCTGTGTTTGTGTGGTGTGTGTTGTGGTGTGTGTGTTGTGTTGTGTTTGTGGGCGTGCTGTGTTGCAACGTGTTTTCGCGCGGTCATTGTCCTCCCCCACCCCCTCCCTCCCTCCCTCCCTCCTGGTCTCTTCTCCCTGTCTACTCTCTCCTCTCTCTTGGTCGATATTTTTCCCTCAAATCTTTGGCTGTAGTTTTTCATTCTGCCCCTTCCAAGCACCCCTGTCCTCCTTGTCTGTCTGTCTGTCTGGAGGAACTGTCAGTCTTCCGTCACGTAATGTCTATCCTCATCTCCCCTCCCACCCACCCCTCTCTCTCCCTCCCTCCCATCGTAAGTTCTCTCCTCAGAATGTTCTTGTTTTGTATATTCTTCCCTTCAACTAATCTTCTGTGTAGTCTGTCCTGTCCCGCCTCTGTCCCCCTGCTTTTCAGTCAGTCCCCTTTCCCTCCTTCCCTCCCCCCTCCTCCCCTGTCTGACTGTCTTCTTCCCCTCTTTCCTCCAGTCCTCTCCTGTTCTCCTCTCCCTCCCCCCTTTCTCCCTCTTCCCCCCTCCCCTCTCTTTCCCCTGTCCTTCTCTGTCTCTCTCTCTCCCTTTTCTCTCCCTCTCCCCTCCCCTCTCTTCTTTTCTCTGTCTTCCCCTCCCTGTCTGTTTCCGTCTCTCCCCTAGTCCCCTCTCCTGCCCGTTCCCCTCTTTCTCGTTTCCCCCCCTTTCCCCCCCCTCTTTCCTTTCCCCTTCCTCTTTCCTTCTTCCCTTGTTTTCTGTTCCCCTCCCCCTCCCCCCTCCCTCTTTTCTCTGTTCCCCTCCCCCCTCCCTCCCTTCTCCCCTCTCCCTCCTTTTCCCTAGTTTCTCTCCCTTGTTTCCTCCTTCATCTTCCCTCTCCCCCTCCTCTTCCTTTGTTCCCTGTGTTTCAAGCTCCCTCTGTCCCCTCTCCCCTCCCTCCCTTTCTTCCTGTTGTCTACTCTGTCCCCTCTTCTTTCCGTCCTTCACGTCTTCCTTCCCCCTCGCTTCCATCCCCACCCTTTCTCTTTTCCCTTCCCTCTCTCATTCTTTTCCATGTGTTTTCCTCTCCCGCTTTCACTTCCCTCTCTTCTCCTTTAAGTTCTCTGCCCTCTCCCCCTCTCCCATGGCCTCTCCTTTCCGTTCCCTGGTATTTCTTTCCCCCTCTTTCCAGGATCCTCCCCTCTCCCCTCTCTTCTCCCTCCCCTCGCCTCCCTTCCCAAGTCTTTTCCCTTTTCTCCCTCCTCCCCTCTCCCCCTCCTCCCCCTCTCTCCCCATCGCCCTCTCTTCCCGTTCCCTGTTTTTCTCTGCCCTCCTCCCCCTCCCCCCCCCCCCCTCTCCCCCCATCGCCTCTCTTTTTCCGTTCCCTGTTTTTCCCTGCCCTCTCCCATCCCCTCTCCCTTCCCCCTTCCTCTCTCCATCTCCTGCCCTCTCCCCCCCTCCCCTCGCCTCTCTTTCCGTTCCCTGTTTTCTCCCCCCTTCCCCCCCCTCCTTTCCGTTCCCTGTCTCCTCCCCCTCTCCCCTCTCCTTGCCTCTCCCATCTGCCCTCTTTCCCCTTCCCTGTTTTCCCTCTCACCCTTCCCCTCCTCCCCCTCTCCCCCTCGCCTCTCCTTTCCCTTCCCTGTTTTCTCTTTCCTCTCTGTCCCCCTCCCCCCTCTCCCATCGCCTCTCTCTTTCCGTTTCCCTGTTTTTCTCTGCCCCTCCCGTCCCCCTCTCCCCCCTCTCCCATCCGTCCCTCTCTTTCCGTTCCCTCTTTTTTTCTTTCTCTGCCCTCCTCTCTCCCCCCTCTCCCTCCCTTCCGTTCCCTGTTTCCCTCTGCCCTCTCCCCCTCTCCCCCTCTCCCATCGCCTCTCTTTCCGTTCCCTGTTTTCTTGCCCTCTCCCCCCTCTCCCCCTCTCCTCCCCATCTTTCCGTTCCCTGTTTTCCTCTGTCCCTTTCCCTCTCTCCCCCTCTCCTTTCCCTCTCCTCCCCTCCCCCTCTCCATCGCCTCTCTCTTTTCCGTTCCCTGTTTTTCTCTACCCTTTCCTCCTGTTTCCCCCTCTCCCATCGCCTTGCCTCTTTCCGTTCCCTTTTTCTCTACCCTTTCCCCCTTCCCCCTTTCCCCCCCTCTCTCCCCCTCTCCCATCGCCTCTCTTTTCCGTTCCCTGTTTTTTCTCTCCCTTTCCCCTCTCCCCCTCTCCCATGGCCTCCTTCTCCCATCGTTTCCTCTCCTCTCCTTTCTCCGTTCTCCTCTTTTTTCCTCTACCCTTTCTTCCCCCCTCCCCTCTCCCCTCTCTCCCATCGCCTCTCTTTTCCGTTCCCTGTTTTCTCTCTGCCCCTCCCCCCCCTCCCCCTCTCTCCCATCGCCTCTCTTTCCGTTCCCTGTTTTCTCTACCCCTTTCCCCCCCTCTCCCCCTCTCTCCCCGCCTCTCTTTCCATCCCCTCTTCTCTCTTTGCCCTTCCCCCTGTTTTCTCTGCCCTTTCCCCCCTCCCCTTCCCCTCCCCTTCTCTCTTCTCTCCCATCCCTCTTTTTCCGTTCCCTGTTTTCTCTACCCCTCCCCCCTCTCCATCCCTCTCCCCCCTCTCCCTGCCTCTCCTTTCCGTTCCCTGTTTTTCGCTAACCCTTTCCCCCCCCTCCCCCTCTGCCCTCTCCCCCTCTCCCATCGCCTCTCTTTTCCGTTCCCTGTTTTCTCTTCCTCTCTCCCCCTTTCTCTCCTCTCTTTCCGTTCCCCCCCCCCCTCTCCCCCTCCCTCTCCTCTCCATCGCCTCTCTTTCCGTTCCCTGTTTCCTCCTGCCGTCTCCCCCTCTCTCCCATCGCCTCTCTTTTCCGTTCCCTGTTTTCTCTGCCCCCTCCCCTTCCCCCTCTCCCTCTCTTTCCCCCCCCCTCTCCCCCTCTCCCCTCTCTCGCCTCTTTTCCGTTCCCTGTTTTCTCTGCCCCTCTCCCCCTCTCCCATCGCCTCTCTTTTCCGTTCCCTTTTTCTCTGCCCTCTCCCCCTCTCCCATCTCCCTCCTCTTTTCCCTCTGCCCTGTTCTCCCCTCTCCCCTCTCTCCCCCTCTCCCATCGCCTCTCTTTCCGTTCCCTGTTTTCTCTGCCCCTCCCCCTCTCCCCCCTCTCCCATCGCCTCTCTTTCCGTTCCCTGTTTTTTCCTCTGCCCTCTCCCCCCTCTCCCCCATCTCTTTCCGTTCCCTGTTTTTTCCGTTCCCTGTTTTCGCCTCTCCCTCCCCCCCCCTCTCTCCCCCTCTCCCATCGCCTCTCTCTTTCCGTTCCCTGTTTTCTCTGCCCCCTCTCCCCCTCTCTCCCATCGCCTCTCTTTCCGTTCCCTGTTTTTTCTGCCCTCTGCCCTCTCTCCCTCTCCCCTATCGCCTCTCTTTCCGTTCCCTGTTTTCTCTGCCCTCTCTCCCTCTCCCATCGCCTCTCTTTCCGTTCCCTGTTTTCTCTGCCCCTCTCCCCCTCTCCCATCGCCTCTCTTTCCGTTCCCTGTTTCTCTGCTCTGCCCTCTCCCCCTCTCTCCCCCTCTCCCATCGCCTCTCTTTCCGTTCCCTGTTTTCTCTGCCCCTCTCCTCCCCTCTCCCATCGCCCTCTCTTTCCGTTCCCTGTTTCTCTCTGCCCTCTCCCCCTCTCCCCTCTCGCCTCTCTTTCCGTTCCCTGTTTTCTTTCTGCCCTCTCCCCCTCTCCCTCCTCCCATCGCCTCTCTTTCCGTTCCCTGTTTTCTCTGCCCTCTCCCCCTCTCCCATCGCCTCTCTTTCCGTTCCCTGTTTTCTCTGCCCTCTCTCTCTCCCCCTCTCCCATCGCCTCTCTTTCCGTTCCCTGTTTCTCTGCCCTCTCTCCCCTCTCTCCCTCTCCCATCGCCTCTCTTTCCGTTCCCTGTTTTCTCTCCCCCTGCCCCCTCCCCCTCTCCCATCGCCTCTCTTTCCGTTCCCTGTTTTTCTCTGCCCTCTCTCCCTCTCCCATCGCCTCTCTTTCCGTTCCCTGTCTTTCCCTCTGTTCTCTCTCCCCTCTCTCCCTCTCCCATCGCCTCTCTTTCCGTTCCTGTTTTCTCCCCTCCCTCCCCTCCCCCCTCTCCCATCGCCTCTCTTTTCCGTTCCCCCTGTTTCTGTTTTCTCTGCCCTCTCCCCCTCTCTCCCATCGCCTCTCTTTCCGTTCCCTGTTTTCTCTGCCCTCTCCCCCTCTCCCATCGCCTCTCTTTCCGTTCCCTGTTTTCTCTGCCCTCTCCTCTCCCCTCTCCCATCGCCTCTCTTTCCGTTCCCTGTTTTCTCTGCCCTCTCTCCCCCTCTCCCATCGCCTCTCTTTCCGTTCCCTGTTTTCTCTGCCTCTCTCCCTCTCCCCCTCTCCCCATCGCCTGTTCTCCTTTCCGTTCCCTGTTTTCTCTGCCCTCTCCCCCTCTCCCATCCCATCGCTCTCTTTCCGTTCCCTGTTTTTCTCTGCCCTCTCTCCCTCTCCCCCTCTCCCATCGCCTCTCTTTTCGTTCCCTGTTTCTCTCTCTCCCCCCTCTCCCCCCTCTCCCATCGCCTCTCTTTTTCCGTTCCCTGTTTTCTCTGCCCTCTCCCTCTCCCCCTCTCCCATCTCCCTCTCTTTCCGTTCCCTGTTTTCCTCTTCCCTCTCCTCTCTGCCCTCCCCCCTCTCCCATCGCCCTCTCTTTCCGTTTCCTGTTTTCTCTGCCCTCTCCCCCCTCTCCCATCGCCTCTCTCGTTCCCCGTTTTCCCTGTTCTCTCTCTCTCCCTCGCCTCTCCCCCCCTCTCCCTCTCCCCCTCTCCCATCGCCTCTCTTTCCGTTCCCTGTTTTCTCCTCTGCCCTCTCCCCCTCTCCCATCGCCTCTCTTTCTCCGTTCCCTGTTTTTTCTCTGCCCTCTCCCCTCCCCCCCTCTCCCATCGCCTCTCTTTTCGTTTCCTGTTCCCTGTTTTTTCTCTGCCTCTCTTTCCGTCCCTGTCTCTCCCCCCCTCCCCCTCTCCCATCGCCTCTCTTTCCGTTCCCTGTTTTCTCTGCCCTCTTCCCCCCCTCTCCCCCTCTCCCATCGCCTCTCTTTTCCGTTCCCTGTTTTCTCTGCCCTCCCTCCCCCTCTCCCCCTCTCCCCCCTCGCCTCTCTTTCCGTTCCCTGTCCCTGTTTTCCTCCCCCCTCTCCCCTCTCCCATCGCCTCTCTTTCCCCCTGTTTCCTCTGCCCTCTCCCCCTCTCCCCCTCTCCCATCGCCTCTCTTTCCGTTCCCTGTTTTCTCTGCCCTCTCCCCCCTCTCCCTCCCCTCTCTCCATCGCCTCTCTTTCCGTTCCCTGTTTTTTCTCTGCCCTCTCCCCCTCTCCCCCTCTCTCGCCCCCCTCTCCCATCCCCTCTCTCTGCCCTCCCTCCTCTCCTCTGCCCCCATCCCTCTCTCTTTCCGTTCCCTGTTTTTCTCTGCCCTCTCCCCCTCTCCCATCGCCTCTCTTTCCGTTCCCTGTTTTCTCTGCCCTCTCCCCCCTCTCCCCCTCTCCCATCGCCTCTCTTTCCCCCCCTGTTTTCTCTGCCCTCTCCCCCCTCTCCCATCGCCTCTCTTTTCCGTTCCCTGTTTTCTCTGCCCTGCCCTCTCTCCCCCTCTCCCATCGCCTCTCTTTCCGTTCCCCCGTTTTCCCTCTGCCCTCTCCCCCCTCTCCCATCGCCTCTCTTTCCGTTCCCTGTTTTTCCTCTGCCCTCTCCCCCCCCTCTCCCCATCGCCTCTCTTTCCCCCTCTCCCCTGTTTTCTCTGCCCCTCCCCTGCTCCTCCCCCGCCCCTCTTTCCGTTCCCTGTTTTCTCTGCCCTCTCCTCCCCCCTCTCCCATCGCCTCTCTTTCCGTTTCCCTGTTTTCTCTGCCCTCTCCGCATCCTTCTCCCTCCTCTTCCTTCTTCACCTCTGCCTCCCCCCCCCTCTCTCTCTCTCTCTCTGTCTGTCTTTCTTGTCTCTTTCTCTGCCCTTTCCGGTCTCTATCTGCGTGTCTGTCTCTTTTTCTGGCTCTGCCTCTGTCTCTCTGTCTGCCTACCAGTCTGTCTGTCTCTCTCTGTCCTCTGTCTCTGTCGTCTCTCTCTCTCTCTGTCTCTCTCTCTCTCTCTCTCTCTCTCTCTCTTTTCAGTTGTTGTTGTGTAGTTGGTCTTCTTCTTCTTTTCTCCTTCTTCTTTCTTCTTCTTCTTTCTTCTTCTTCTTCTGCTCCTCCACCTCCTCCTCCTACACTTCCCCCTCCTTCTCTTTTTTAATTCTGCTTCTCCGGCACCTACTCCTCCTGCACCTCTTCCTGTCCTGTGCACTGGTATGTGTGGCTGCCGCAGACTGTTTAGACTGGCGCGCCCCTGTGTTTGGTCTGGGGTGCACAGAGCAAATAAGTTTGACGGGGCGTTGGTTGGAAAGCCTGCAGCAAGTGGGAGTGAAAAAAGAGTGGGGAAGGGGCGTTGACACGGATTGAGAGAGAGAGAGAGAGAGAGAGAGAGAGAGAGAGAGAGAGAGAGAGAGAGAGAGATGAGAGAGAGAAACACTGAACACTTTTATTGACATTAGCTATACAGTCGTAATGACATGGGGGTTCAAAACAAAAAGCAGATAATGTACTCAGTAAATTCACAACAACAAATATGGATTAAACAATGCTACTGCCTCAAGCGCCATAAGCCTGAATACTGAAATAAGAAAATAAAAGGGAGAGAGACGAGAGAGAGAGAGAGGGAGAGAGAGAGAGAGAGAGAGAGAGAGAGAGAGAGAGAGAGGAGAGAGAGATTTTTTTTCCGACTGTAGGTCGTGTCGCTGTCACTCAGTCCTGTGTCGATGTCTGTTTTTCTCTCTTTGTTTTTATTTGTCTGTCCTCTGTCTGTCTGTCTGTCTGTTCTGTCCCATTTCTCTCAGTTCCGTTTTTCTCTTTGTTTTTTATCTGTCTGTCTCCGTCTGTCTGTCTCCGTTTGTCTGTCTGTTCTCCATTTCATTTCTCTCCTGTTCCTCCCGCCTCCCCCTTCCTCCCCTCCCCCCCCCCCCCCCCCCCCCCCCCCCCCAAGTCCTTCATATCCGTGTTTTTGATTTCGTTCTGTTTTTCCCCTCCTCTGTCTGCTGCCCCTCCCCACCCTCCCTCCTTTCCTCCTCTCTGCTTCTCTCTCTCTCTCTCTCTCTCTTCTCTCTCTCTCTGTTCTCGCTCTCCTCTCTCTGTCTCTCTCTCTCTCTCTCTGCTCTCTCTCTATCCTCTCTCTCTCTCTCTCTCTCTCTGTCTCTCCCCTCTGTCTTCTGCCTCCTCGCTCTCTCTTCTCCTTCTTTCTTCGTCTTCTTTCTTCTTTCTCTCACTTAAATCCTCGTCTTCCTCCTTCTCCCTGTTCTCCTCCTCCTCCATGTCGTCACTCTCCTCCTTTACCACAATTATTACCACCTCCCACCTCGGACCTCTCTTTTTTTTTTTTTTTTTTTTTTTTTTTTTTTTTTTCATTTATTCTGCTTCTCCTGCACCACCTACCCTCCTCCTCCTCCTCTCTCCTTCTCCATCCTCTTCCTGTCCTGTTAACTGGGTAACGTGGCTGCCGCAGACTGTTTAGACTGGCGCGCCCCTGTGTTTGATCTGGGGTGCACAGAGAAAATAAGGTTTGACGGGGCGTTGGTTGGAAAGCCTGCAGCAAAGTGGGAAAGGGACTTTGAAACGGATTAAGAGGGGGGGGGGGGGGGGGGGGGGGGGGGGGATTTGGAGAGAGACAGGGAGAGAGAGAAGAGAGAGAGGAGGGAGAGAGAGAGGACATAGAGAGAAAGGTGGGGGAAAAAAGATAGTTCTGATTGAAAATAGGCTCTGTTATTGTCTTTCTCTGTCAGTGTCTGTGTGTGTCTCTGTGTCTGTCCTCTCTCTGTGTTTTGTCTCTGTCTGTCCCCCCCTACCTCTCTCTCTCTCTCTCTCTGTCTCTCTCTCTCTCTCCTCTCTCCCTCCTCTCCTCTCTCCTCTCTCTCTCTCTCTCTCCTCTCTCCTCTCCTCTCTCTCTCTCTCTCTCTCCTCCTGAATAAAGACTGTTGCCGTCTGTCTGTCTGTGTTTCTGTCTGTCTCTGTTTATCTTTGTCTACCTGCCTGTCCATCTTCGTCCGTCCGTCCGTCCGTCTGTCTGTCTGTCTGTCTGTCTGTCTGTCTGTCTCTCTCTCTCTCCTCTCTCTCTCTCTCTCTCTGCCCTCGCTCCTCTCCTCTCTCTCTCTCTCTCTCTCTCGCCTCTCTCCTGCTACTCCTCCTCCTCCCCTGCTCCTCCTCCTCCCACTCCCTCCTTTCTGTCTTTTCTCTTTGCTTGCCCACGAGTAGCTTCCCATTAGCTTGACTACCAGCAAGGCGCATAAATATGGCAACGAAAATATTGCCTTTTCTTCTTCTTCTTCTTCTGCTTCTCTGCTTCTGCTGCTCTGCATCCTCCTCCTCGTCCTCCTCCTCGTCCTCCTCCTCTCCTCCTCCTCCTCCTCCTTCTTTCTTCTTCTTCTCTTCTTCTTCTTCTTCTTCTTCTTCTTCTTCTTTCTTCTTCTTCGATTAAAAATAAAAAGAGAGAGAAATGCTTAATTCAGCATGCAGGACCCCATCATACTTTATAACTCGTCTATGAACCGCAGCGCTGCCAGCAAGAACTGACGCTGTCGTCTTTCAGTATTATAACGGCCGAGGAGATGGTAACTGTCATCGTCCCCGAGGACCAGGAGAGAGAAGAGAGAGAGAGAGAGAGAGAGAGAGAGAGAGAGAGAGAGAGAGAGAGAGAGAGAGAGAGAGCTAGACAACCCAGACCTCCTGTCACTCAAGTTCCAGACCCTTGCACTGTGGTAGGAGAGGGAAAAAAAAAAGCCAAGTGTGTCTTCATAGTCCCTCCCCCCCCCCCCCCCCCCCCCCATTTCCCCCACCTCTCCCTCACCCCCTCCACCCACCACCACCCACCACCGGTTTCTTGTTGCTGACCCCCGCTATGTGCATTTCATGCTGCTACGGACAGCCCAGAGAACTCGTCAGGAGCCCGTCGTGGTCCAACAAGTACTTCCCCAGAAAGGAAGTGGAAATGGGTGAGCCACTGGCTGCACACACCAAATACCAGTGCGTCAGGGCCTTGCTTAAGTATTCGAGTATTTATATAGACAAGCACAGTTTAGATTGTTTTGAGACTTTTTAGATTGTGTCTGAAAGTGGTTCTCTTTTTTTTTTTTTTTTTTTTTTTTTTTTTAAAATCTTTCTTATGTACCTCAAGGTACAAGCGAAGTGGTTATCCAAGCTGACAGATTTAACTCATTCTGTACTTGCTGGTATATCTGCCCTACCCCCCCCCCCCCCCCCCGAAACTGACCATTTTCTCTCTCTCTCTCTCTTTTTTCCCCCTTAAAGCATAAAAAGAGAGAATAAAGACAGACTTGTGATTTTTTTCAAGTTATGTTTCGAAATGATTGAGAACCACAAACACAAATAGCAAACTTTCTTTTCTAGTTATTTTTTAATACAGTATGCATGACAAAGAAAATGAGATTTGGATGTCATGTAAAAATCGGTGTGGAACACGCCCTATGAACAAACAACAACAACAAAAAATACATTATCTGGTTTTTTATGCCCAGGAATTATTTAACTGTTTGCAGCAGTTGAAGGGCTTCGTCAGTCACATTGTAACGGCGATTTGTAGTGGTTCTTTCAACACGCATGTTAGACAGTAGAGTAGCAGACGACGCCTTGTTGCCACGTCAAGCCAAACGGAGCTGGTGACGTGGTGTGAAAAGCGTCTGCTAGCCAGCATCAGCTTGCAAAGCCTAAAAGTACCAGTGCGCCTGCACTCTAATTAGTACGCAGGAGCTAACTGTAAACACGTAGTTCGCACAAAAGGTCTGCTCACTTTGGAGAAAATTTCCAAAGCTTTGGACCGCATATGTGGTCCTTACTATACAAAGGTTGTAGACAAAAGGACTGGATATGCGGTCCTTAGTCTAGAAAAAGTTTCAACGAAAGGAATGGGACCATTTTGAGTAGACCGTCACCTGGCGCAAAGATATGCGGTCCTTAGTATAGAAAGAGTTAAAACGAAAGGAATGGGACTATTTCAGTAAACCCTCACCTGGCGCAAAGATATGCGGTCCTTAGTATAGAAAGAATTTAAAAACGAAAGGAATGGGACTATTTTCAGTAAACCCTCACCTGGCACAAAGATATCCAGTCCCTAGTATAGAAATAGTTCAAATGAAAGGAATGGGACCATTTTGAGCAGGCCGTTTCAAACGAAAGGGAATGGGACCATTTTGAGCAGGCCGTTTCAAACAAAGGGAATGGGACCATTTTGAGCAGGCCGTCTCACCTGGCGCAGTGATTTTGCGGTCCCTGGTATAGAAAGAGTTAAAAACGAAGGGAATGGGACTATTTTGAGCAGACCGTCACCTGGCGCAGTGATTAGTGGTCCCTATAGTATAGAGAAAGAGTTAAAACGAAGGGAATGGGGACTATTTTGAGCAGGGCCGACCTGGCGCAATTTTGCGGTCCCCTGGTATAGAAAGAGTTTAAACGAAGGTAATGGGACTATTTGAGAGCCGTCACATGCAATATTTTGTTGTATAGAAAGAGAGGTAAACGAAGGAATGGGACTATTTCACCTGGCGCAAAGATAGGGCTGCAGATGATGTGTACGAAGACCTGTGTGGTGTGTAAGGTGGAGCTCATGTTATTGTGTGTTGTGTGAATTGTGTCAGTGGTGTGTGTGTGGTGTGTGGGGGGGGGGGGGGGTGTGTGGTGTCGCTGTTATCAGTCTGATACGGTGTATGGCTGGAATTTATGCTACGTCTCAAAAGGCTTACATGGGTTGTGAAGCCATTTTGGTGCAGAATCCTAGTTTGTGGTGTGTGGCACATGCTGCTGTCAACTGCTGGCAAAGGTCACTACACACGCGCCAGACCTTGGCAGGGACCACCCCTCCCCCCCCCCCCCACCCCCATCCCCCTCTTCCCCTCTCAGGGCAAGTGCCCGAGCGAGAGCGGGCCATGGTGGAGACCGTGTGAAGATGAGATGAACAGCATGGCGAAGACCTGCTGGGGGAACGTGAAGGAAGATGGCGTAGAATGGAGTCAGAGTGCGTGAGGTGTGTGGCTGGGGCGGTTGTGTTTGGCAAGGGGAAATCGTTCAGGCTGAAATGAAGTCGGTCAAAGAGACCAGTGATGCCGAGTGCGGCGTCAGGTGGACGTTCGGCAGCAGTTCGCTGTTCGTGGAAGGCCTGTCTCAAAGTGACGCCACGACACGACACGAGCAGGTCAGCATATCGACGCGGACACTATCACACAGCCAGAACCACCGAACACCCGTGACCCCACCCACACACAACACACCACCACACCACACCACACACACACACACACTCTCCTCTCTCTCCAAATCTTTTCCCCTCTCCCTCTCCTCTTCTCTCTCCCACCACTCTCGGTCTCTCTCTCCTCTTTCCTCTCTCTTTCTCTATCTCTGTCTGTCTGTTCCTGGCTGTCGTCTGTCTGTCTGTCTCTCTCTTCTCACATATCTCACCTCCTTGTCTCCCGTCTCTCTCTGGGGATGTGACCTGTTTTCC
>JADBJO010001338.1:442500-445462 GCA_016801955.1 Conus betulinus | reverse complement strand
CCCGGCGTGTGAGAAAGGCCACGCGCCCAAAACCGATCCCCGAGTCAGTAAATCTAAGACCGACCTATCATTTTGTTTCCAAAAATCACTCCCCTCTTTCAAAATTACTTCAACGCTTCCACACGACAAAATAATTATAGGCTACTAATCAAAAACCATTTCGCCTGAATTTAGGAGGGGGTAAAGTAACGTTGTTTATAGCAAGCCGATCGCAAAGTGCCAAATCAGGTTTGTCACCGCGCTCAGGTCAACTCACAAGTCATTCAAAAAACAAATACAAATAATCCACACAACCCCTTAAAACACACCTAAACTGACATCGGAAATTTGATTTAAAATCTTCCTTCTGTAAAATCTTAGATCAGATGAAAAATATTGATCTCTTTCAGAGTAAACAATTCGGGACTTTTGCAAGAGCTCCCCCCCACCCCCACCCCCTTCCAAAACTACTGCGCTGTGAGTGATTTGTGGGGTATTGTCCAGAGACACCCCATAGAGTGAATACACAGTCACATATACCCACCTACCGCCCTTTGTGACAGGGAGGTGGACATGGGCGCGTGTCTATATCGCTCCATGGGACGTCTGTCTACCAGGCCCAAGTCATTCACCAGCGAGTGGTTTGGGGATAGATTTGGGGTAGTTTTAGCTCAGTTCCAGGACCCCCCCCCCCCCCTCCCCACCACCACTCCTAATAATCTCAGGCGCGATGTGCTATAATTGATATGTTTTTGTTGTTTGGGACATTTAAAAGAAGGAATTTTAAAGGAGGGAAGTGAGTACGATACAAAAGGGGGGGGGGGGGGGGGGGGGGGGGGATTTACCTCCCCACAGAATGATTCTGGCACATGCCCTTTCTCACCCGCCGGAGAGTGATTTCAGGTGTAGAGTGATCACGGAAATAACACCGGCTAGACAAAGATGGCGGCATACTGGAAGGACGATTCGTGATTAACGAGCTTTAGCTGAGCTCAGGATGTAATGTGACAAATCTGTCACTGTGCGTCATGGTATGAACCGGCTCAGTGTGTCAATCAAATCAGCTTTCGCATAAAAGCCTCTTTTTAATGGGTGATCTCACCTCATCTCTGAGTTAGACTGAAGACACCAGCCCAAGAGGAAAGATGAGAGGATCAGTGTCTTCGCCTTTCGCAAGTTGGAGTTATGTTGCTCACACTGAAGGCATTTGTCCCTTCCCTGTTGATGTGATTTGGCTCTGTGTTTGCCTTTGTTCACGGATCGACTGTCTGTTCATCACACTTCGCCATTACGTGTCTCAAACTTTTAAATTTCAAGTACGCATGTAGAGGTTTAAGTACACATGTATAGGTTCAAGTACCACATTTAGAGGTTCAAGTACACATGTAGAAGTTCAAGTACACATGTAGAGGTCACAGACAGGGATGAAGATGGCGGAAGGACCAAAGCATAAGGATCTTTATTGATGCTCAGCACTAATTTCTCAAGAAGAGATCCTGCGAATTCGAACTGAATGTTACCATTAATGACCTGAGGACGCGGCGCGACGAGGAAAGATAAAACAAACACCATTTTGCCCGATGTCTCGGAGCCTTCAACAAAGTGCCACACCAACGGCTTCTTCCCAAGCTCCAACACTACAGAGTCCACAGACAGCCTCTTCGCTAGATTGAAAAATCATGTCAATCAGGGATCGGCAAGTTGTCATTGAGGGAAAGGCCTTCACGATTGGCCAGTTAACCTCCCTGGTTTCTCTTGTCCAATCCTGTCCCTCGTCAACATCAAGACTACTAGTGACAGCATCAAATCCGAGATGAAACTGTTTGCTGATGATTCCATGCTTTACCTTTAGATCAGAACGCTAAAAGACGCCAGTGCCCTGTAGGAAGATCTGAAGCAGCCTTAGCTTTGGGACAAGACCTGGCAGATGTCATCCGGTGAAGTGGGGTGTACTACTAGTGACACGAAACACAACAACAACAACAACAACTCTAAGACTATCTACTGCCTGCATGCCTAGAGCCTCAGAAAATGGACATGGTCGAGCACTAGGCTCAGTGCCCACTAAAGATCTACTCTGGGGAGCACACGTCGAGGGCCACCACAGTGAAGAGATAAAGGAAACCAGTCCCTTTGTGTACAGGAACCTTAGATGTTGTCCACATGCGACGCAGTCGATGTGCTATGAATAACTCATGAGGCTGATTGTCAAGCGCATCGCCCCAGTCTGGGGCCCACTGCAGCAGCAGCTGTCGCACAGCCTGAAGATGGACCAGAGTCGCTCACCTCCACGAGTCCTTCGTGACGTCACTCCTACCAGCAGTACAGTAGAACTTGTTCCCCACGGAATCCTCATGCTGTGGTACGGTACGGCCAAGGCCACCATATTGTACAAAGTATTGGCTGACCTGGTATGAGAGAGAGAGAGAGAGAGAGAGAGAGAGAGAGAGAGAGAGGAGAGAGAGAGAGAGAGAGAGAGAGGGGGTGAGAGAGAGAGTGAGAGATAGAGCACTATTAGTAAATGTTTTCCTTTCTGACTTCCAGGTCTAAAGGGTAACATTTATCTTATTTCCATCGAAGATGCCATTGATTATAAATGGAAAGAATAGCGTTTTTTCATGCATTCGACAACAACCTCGCAGAGTTCTCGTTTTGCGCAAAATCTTGCAGAGTGTTAAGCTACGCATGAACATGGATTACCGTCACACACACACACACACACACACACACACACACACACACACACACACACACACACATATATATATATATACACACACAGAATTATAACTGCTCTCTCTCTCTCTCTCTCTCTCTCTCTTCTCTCTCTCTCAACACACACACACACACACACACACACACACACACACACACACACACACACACCACACACACACACACACACACACACGTGCGCGCGCGCGCAGAGAGAGAGAGAGAGAGAGAGAGAGGAGAGAGAGAGAGAAGAGAGAGGAGAGAGAGA
>JADBJO010001338.1:432500-435000 GCA_016801955.1 Conus betulinus | reverse complement strand
TCCTTCCGAATGAATATCAGAAGACAAATTCCATGAGATTAGTCCCTCGGAGCTCAGGACTCAATGTACAGACCATTGTCCAAGAAAATGACTCTCACAGGTTCACCCCGCCGATTGTGTTCAGTATAGTTTACCCGGGCGACCAGACTTGAAAAGATACTACAGTCCTCGGCGAAAGCGCAGCAGGCCTAGCAGGCCTACAAACTTGGCAGCAGTGCAGTCCCCTGATCACCCCCTTTTCCGCTTCCATCTTAGATTGAACCGCCCCCCCCCCCCCCCCCCCCCCCCCCCCGCCCGTTTATCTGATCCGGCCCTGGATAGTGTCTGCGTGGACAGACGGGCAGCAAAGCTGAAGATACACGCGAGGAAAACAGCCGATTGACATAATACGACACTAGCAGACCTACAATGACCGAGATGGAGCAGGGACGCCGTTTTCAGTCGTTGAAGGAATGAATGCCAGTGGATGAAGTGAGAACTGGCGTTTGTGCTCTTTCCTCCGACGAACGTTTTCTTTTTGTTTTCATTTCTTTTCTTTTTCCTGATTGTTTGCTTGTTTGTTTTTAGTCTGTCAACGCAAATAAAAGGGCAACATCTTATTCAACAGCTGCTCCCCCCTCCCTCCTCTTTATCTTTCCGATTTTTCCCGGACAAATCCATCGTGTCATACAGACGGCCAATTGTGCGGAAAAGCAGGATGACGTGAAGCTTACATTGGCAGACCTGCAGAGGTGGGAGACCGAAGGAGGTGAGGGTTCTCCAAAATTAAACCCTGATGCCAGCGTTTGATCCGATTTCTGCACGAATGCCATTGTACGGCAGTACGTAATGAGATCTAAGAAGAAGTTGAACTTTGCTTTCCATGCAACCTGCTCAGCCCCGCTGAAATTGCCATGATTATTGATCGAGCGTCACGTGCAAAGCGCGCGCGTTGCGTGTGTGGAGGCGGGCACGAAGCACGCTGTCTTTCTGTCTCTCTCCCACTCAGTTCTCGCGCCCTGTCCTCCCACTCAGACAGTCCACAGTGACAATAATGTCTTGGAGCTTGTTTCTCTCCTCGGCTGTCTCTCACGCTGCGTGACCAATGAATTCCGAAGCCAGACTGAGTAGGAACCCAGGCCCCAGCATTCTGCAGTTTGCCACACGATTTTCTCAGTGAGCGAGGCAGCAGCGAAACGTGCGGTTGATGATTGACGGCACACAGACTGTATCCAGTGCACTGAGATTGAGATTCGACCACCAGCAACGGGGTTAAACAGTGGTGCATTCTCTCGGTCTACGACCATGATCCTGAGAATGGCCCGTGTCCTTTACGAAATGAGGTTATCGTGTTCGACTTTTTTCCGGTCAGCGGCTGTCATTGTGGACGACGCTGATGATGATGAAGATTTTGTTGCTGCTGCTGACGACGACTTGTGTGGGAGGTAAGGTTGCGCTGTGGGTCGACTTTGATGCACGACCACTTGTTTCGGCCTACAGAGTACTGAGGCCGGAGTTCGGGGTACACATCACAATGGCAAGGCCAGTACATCGTTGCATGCCAGTTTGTATCAGGTTGCACCAGATCGATTTTTGTCGTTGCTGTCGAACTGTCACACCTACGCACATATAATGTTTGCTTGCTTGTTTGTTTGTTTCTGGAAAGGTGTCCTTTTGTTACCTTGCCCTCCAGTGTGGGAACTTGTGTCCGTCACATTGTAAATGCTTAGTGAAATGGGGTTTGGGGTTCCCCGTGGCTGTTGTTGATACCAGCGGCATCGGAACCAGGAGGGCCAGGGGCACTGCCCCCCCCCCCCCCCCCCCCCCCCCCCGTCCGTTCCGTAGGGGAAGGGGGCAGACAACCTTCTCCAGTCCTCCCACTCAAAAATGTTGGAAGCCAAGGAAATACTGAAGGGGAGGAGGGGAGAGGAGAGGAGAGTGAGATGGAAACATTATAAAAAACAAAAAGAAGAAAAATTCATTATGTCATGGTCTTGGGTTTTGATGGGATGTATGAAGGACAATATTTTTGCAACAGATTGTTCCATTTTATTTTTACTTTAAAAAAAAATGTATGTATGTATGTATGTATTATGTATTTATGCCCCTACTGCCCATGGGTGTGTGCCTTGAGAATCGGTCTTTCCAGCCACACACATGTGCTCATGAGAGAAGGTCATCTGCACAGTGACATTGTCGAAATCGATAATCTACCACACATTATGTATTTACATGTAGAGAGAGAGAGGGTGGAAGGGGAATGAACAAATGAAATGGTATTTTTTCCAGGGTAATAAGATAAGCAAATTATACATGTTTTTTCCACTAAAACTCCTGATGGAAATTGATAGATAGATAGATAGATAGATAGATACACTGGAAACAAAAACAAACACAGACACATTGTTGTGGTGGAGGCTCCCTTCCTGTTTTCCCATTATTCCTGTTCTGTTGTAGAAATAATGAAATAAAAAAAGAGGAATTTTGAAAGTTTGCTTTCACCAGCCCCCACCCCTTGACC
>JADBJO010001338.1:392500-427500 GCA_016801955.1 Conus betulinus | reverse complement strand
AGCAAGTTAGAGGTGAATATTCAAGGGTGAGAGGGCAGGGGGGGGTGGGGCTGGAGAGTAAAACTTATCCTGGCATTTACAGTTTTACACTAGTGCTATGTCTGTGTGCTTTGGCTAATGACTTATTTCATATTGACATGATACGGACATTTCTGCTTTGATGAATGGTCAGTTTCGGATTATCATGTGGGCTCCCCCTTTCTGTTCCCACCACCAGACTCCATGCAAACCATGGATGCAGTTTGTCCTTAGAGCCAGTAGGTAATGGGACATCACTCTCACCATTCATGGTTCTCTCCCCCCTCCCACATCTCTCCGCAATCCATGTCTGTGACAACTCACCATTGAGAGTTATTTTAGGCGTTTCTGGTAGCACTAGTTCAAGTTGCTGTGTGTGTGTTTTGCCTCGATTTTGTTTGTCAGTTTGACTTATGCCCTACATCCACACCCTCTCCTGTCCTCGTATCCTTGCCCATAACAACTCGCCGTTTGCCATTATCTTGCGGAGCCTTCCCAAGAGTTGGCTCAATTTCCCTTGTCTGTTTCCACTTCAGAAAATCTCCATTCTGTCTCAGTGTCTGAGCTTAATTCAGAATTGCAACATCTGCCCTTCCCATTTATTAATGATTGTTGTGTGAGCCGCCCTTTCTCTGTCTTAATGACTGTTAAACAAAACAGAACAACGATAAACCAAAATCATGATTTGAAAGACGTTTGCTAGTCTTAGTGCATTGCATCTTTTTGGTGGCCATGAAATTTGAGTTACTTGAATGCAGTGTTGCTGTCCCAAGTTGAAAAAGTTGCAAATGACAAGTATGGTTTCTGATAATCTGATCTGCTTTTCTTCTCCATATTTAATGATTGTTTTGTGAGCTGGCATTTCTTTGTTTTGATAATTGTTAAACAAAAAAAATCATGCTTTGAAAGACAGTTGCTACGTTTAGTGGTTTGTATGTTTTAAGTTCGTAAAGTTTAAGTTCGTAAATTATAATTACCTGAATGTAGTGTCACTGTCTGAATTTGAGGAAGCTACAAATACCAAGCATGGTTTCAAATGGTCTGATCCGCTTTGCTTCACAGTACAAAGGGAGCTGGCTGCAGCTTACTGAAGAACTGAGAAAGGAAATCAAAGGGTTACAGTAATTCATCGCGTACACTGCGGTTCTTTCTGTTCGGGGTGTTATGTGTCTATGTCTGTATAATTCTATTGATTTTGCTTCCATATAAAAGTGCATCCGTCAGCACACACTGCTGATCAAAAGACACCGGGCAGGATACTGCGTATTGGCACCAGCCATAAAGAACAACAGTATCAAGCCAGTGTGAAGCGGGTTAAACACTTCTGTCCTTTCATCCTTTAGTAACTAGTATATCTCTTTCATCCGGTGATATAAATACACGCAGAATAACGAACCACGTTCAGCAGATGCAGGCGAACATTGAAGCTGGAAATGTCAACAGCCTGAGAAATGCTGCCGATAGTGTTTATTTTGGGACTGTTAAAGATTCATGTTCTTACTCAAAAAAAAGGAAAGGAAGATTCATGTTCTTACTCAAAAAAAAGGAAAGGAAAGAAAAAAGCAAGATGAGCTTTTAACAGATTGTATTTGTATAGAGTGAGATGAGATGATGAACACAGGGTAAAACTTTCTTTTTGTTGTATTTTTTTTTGCAGTCTCGTCATGCATGCCATTTCAGAGGTGTTCCCTCCAACACCGTTCATTCCAGCCCCCACTCCCACCCCCGCCCACCCCCACCCCCCCTTCACAGGCGCACCCTGGTTTGTTCCAAGGCAGCCTCAGCGCCAGCATTCCACAGTCAGTGTCAAGGCATCTTGAGACAACCTGTTGGAGAAGAAAGAGCACTCTTCGCAATGCTATGCAAAGAAAACACACTCTCTTCAATGAGTCGCTCCAGTGCTGTTCAGTGGTTCTTGTTCCAAACTGAACTTATGCAGGACACCACCCGATCAGCCCTTACTGATGACAGTGATTGCTTAATTGCTGAGCTAGTATGAAGAAGTGTTTAGTCCAGGGAGAGTGCCACCACATCTTTGAATAGTTCCCTTTAACATTGTTGATTCAAACAACCACAAGGCAAATTCACAGAAGATTGTACATAGAGGAAATCAAAACCAATGTCATCACAGCAACAGGATTTGAAGAACCACAGATTTTGATAATTTTTGTTACAAATGCTGATCGATGAGGATTAAGATATTGATTATGCTAAGGATTCCGTTCTGGGTCAGAGACTCCATGACAGGAAAAGTACTCTACTTTCATGTTCATGATATATCTGAGCATCAACCAGAGACCCCAGGGAGATACAGACACTTGCAGTGTTGGTAAGGAAACTGAAGCAGCTCTGTCAGAGAGGCATCCATCAAGTGGATGAAACTCGACTTGGTGGCGTCAGTCTTTCTATTTGAGACTATACCACTCTCAACTCTGGACTGGAGCCATTCAGGGTAGAGCACTCCGGCATGTAAATGGTTCTGATTGGGCCATGGTGGCTGATGTTCTTGAAAGCAAAGAACAGCTACAAGTTTCTGTACTTGTAGACCTACAAGATGATCTGTAACCCTGGTACACTGACTGCAGCTTATACCTTTCTGAAACAGTGTACAAGGCATGTGCACCTGTAGTTCATAAAATACCAGAAAACATTCTAAGGTCTCCTGGATTGATAGTATAAATAAAACTGCTCAACGATCAATGTGTGACAGCTTTAGATATACTTGGTGACTTGCATGCATTTACATTCATATAACCCTATGAAAAGCCCTCCTGCATGCATTTACATCCCTGTAACCCTATGTAAAGCCCTCCTGTACTGACAGAAACATCAAATACAAATAAAGCGCAAACCCACTATATCTTTGCAGATGGTTTCTATTCTGTAGTCTTTCAGCACCCAGTTCAAAGAGAGAAGTGACGGTCTGTTTGTCCTTCATTTTCTGTGTCGTGAGTAGTATTTGTCATGCCTGAAGAAGACAAAAATAGGTCAAAATGTGCTGCATTTGTTTTTTATGATTTGTTAATTTTATTCTTTTGTTGGCTGACACAGTGCTTTGCGCTGGTCGTACAAGACGGTCTCTCTGGCCCTTCTTTACTGGTTTTCTTACAGGTATTAAGGACAAGCATATAGCCCTGGAACTCGGTGTACTCAGTTTCAGTTCAAAGCTCACCAGCTGATTATGACAACCTACAGCTGTTTGCTGTCCAATCAGGGTGAAGTTTGCGTTTTTCCCTCTGTTTTTGGTTTCTTCGTTTTTTTTTTTTTTTTTTTTTTTTTTTTTTTAAATTGCCTTCTTCTGTGTAAGAACTATAACCATTCTAAAAAAAAATGTAAGAATGGTAAGGTATTTGTAGAGGCTTGGGACTGCCTTCCGTTTTCAGAGCCATTCTGGAAGATCATCCACATCAATACCTGTTTGCAGCACAGCACCTCTAAAAGATCTTCCACATCAATACCTGTTTGCAGCACCTCTAAAAGATCTTCCACATGATCCATTTTACCGGAATCTTCAAAGGATGACCATTGAGGTCAGTTTATGTGTTGGCCTCCTGAATTCACAGGAAGTTCTACCAACATCCGCGCGCTACCAGCAGAGTGCCTCCGAGGCTAACCCTTAGTGCCTCTGAACTGAAACTTTCTTCGATACTCCCTCCTCCGTCCAAAGAACTTTTTATTACATCAGGACTATGATCGTCCCCATCTTCTGTCTCCCAAAGAGGGCAAACTGCTTTATCAGTTAAAACATGAAGGGAACCTGGTTGGCTTAGTTGGTAAGATGTTGGACTCGTTCCAATGTCTGGGTTTTGATTCAAGCTCCAGTCTCTGTCAGTTGTTTTTTTGTTTAATAAAACTGTAAACCAGAGACCTGTGCATGAACTGATGCGTAAAAAAATCATGCTTGCGTATCAAGTCCCATTTGACTGTTCGGAGAAGAGTAGTTCAGCTGTGTTCTTGTAGGATGGATGACATTAAATGAAGCACTTGCACACCGGTGGTGTATTTAGATATTGTCCTGGAAGATGGAACATGGCTATCGTTATGATGGGATTGAAAATGGCTGCATATACAATGCTGGAAGCTCACTGGTGACGAACCTTGGAGTTCTAGCTGATGAATGGAAAAAAAAAAAAAAAACAAGATGCAAAGCATGTAAACATACTCCCAGGTTATCTTCCTGAAAAAACGTCACAATCAAACGTGCGTCATAATGTATTTCGTCACTGAGATAACCTGCCATTTCTGTAAGTGTGCATGCAGTTTAACTCATTATAGCTGTTAGTAATCGCTATTGTGGTTGACCCATAATGAACATAACAACAACTTTTCAGAAAGATTGGCCCAGAAGTTTTGTCTGGAGCGAATGGAACACATTTTGACCACGGACAGACACACAGACAGACAGACACACAGACAGCATTTCTTCGTTCCCATTCTAAAGTACTCCCTCCTGTTCTATAAGAACTGGGAGTACAAAAAGAAAAAAAAAAAGACACATGATGACAACTGGAGTGGTGCGGTGCAGTCTGCTTGCTCCAGTCACCTTCAGTACCTCCCACCCAGCCCAGCCTCCCTCCTGTGTCCAGGCTCTGTCCAAACGTGGTGATGTGGCCATGAAATCTCGGTGGTCTCCCTTTCATCAGTTGTTTTACATTGGTGATCAGTTGTGTCTCAGTCACAGTGGTGTTTCATGAAATCAGTCCCACCAAGATTGCCCCAGTGCGTGGACTAAAGTATGCACCATGACCAACATTCCGTCTTGTCCAGAGCTACACTGTGGAATAAATCATTTCAGGGTTACAATCTGCTTCTCATTACGACCACCACGGATGAATCCTCTTTTTTTTTTCTACCTCATATTCTGTGTCCTCATAAGTATTTTCCACAACGAATGCTGTCAACAGACACAACCACAGAAAGAAGACAGTATGGAGACATGATGAGGTAGCCTACCAGAGGAGACACTGCATGACTTCAGGGTCGCTGTAATGGTGTTCATTGGTGAACCTTCTGAATCAGGTTCTATGCCTCCGCTGATGAGACAGCTCGTTGCTTTGTAGTGCTAGATAAACTAGGGGTGTCCTTCAGCAGGGAATCGTCATGTATTTTGAACAGTTGCCCACCCCATGAATCCTCCAAGTCTGCAGTATTCAACATAAGCTGGCCAGACTTACAGTTGTGAGGAGGAGAAGACTGAAGTTGAGGTCACCATAAAGAAGAGCATGAAGAACTTCAGAATAAGAGATTGCGTGTGTGTGTGTGTGTGTGTGTGTGTGTGTGTGTGTGTGTGTGTGTGTGTGTGGTCAAGATGATCTCTGAGATGATGTTTTAGATACAGTGATAATGAAATTTCCATTTTGGACTGAAGCAATATGACAGGGCTGTATTGTGTGCTTTCTTTTGTGTCGGCCAGACCCAGGAGATACAGACACCTGCAGAGTTGGTCAGGAAACTAGAGCCATACCCTCAGAGACTCTTTCTTTGGGTGGCCCCCCCCCCTCTCCCCCCCCCCCCCCCCCCCCCCACCCCCCCCCTCCACACCCCCTCTTTTTTCAGCTGCTATTTAATGTTTTGCGGGGCATCTGATTGTCTCGTGGGCTGCAGATATAAAAGGGCTTCTATTACTTTTGTTTTGCAAATCATTTGATGTCATGGCACAGCAGATGTGGGCAGCCTCTTTGCTGTAAAATAGCAGGTGAGAGGAGGTACAGAGTGGCCACAAACGAACTGCTCCACCTTGAGCAACACACACAAGGTTTAAATCCCTTGAAACAGCAATGGAGCTAATATTAAAGCAAACAAGTATTGATTTTGGGGGAAGAGAGAGGGTGCTGTCCTTTATGCCTCTTGTAAACCTGCCCCCCCACCACCTCCCTCCCTACCACCCCAGCAGCAGCAGCCCTCCCATCTTTACCCTCCCCCACCCACCCACCCCACCCCACACACACACACACAAAAAGTGTTTGCTGCCTCTGCGCAGCAGAAACAAATGCGGAGACTACAGTTATTCTGATTGTTGTTGAAAATAGCAGTAAAGCAGTGCACGTTTATCTTGTTGCTAGACCTTCTTCCTCTGCAATGCCCTGCTCTCCCTTCTCCTCATGCTCCCCCCCCCCCCCCCACTCTCTCTGTCTGTCTGTCTCACAATTCAGTTTGTTTGGTTAATGTGCAGGTCAGACATCTGCTAACTCATAGCCATTAGACCCTCTTCTTAAAAATTCTCTCATCTTAGTCATTACTTCGTTTATCCATCTGAGAGAGATTAACATTTTTCATCTGATTCTGAAGAAAGATTTTTAATGACGTTTCTGGTGCATTTGTAGAAGATGTAATTTAAAGAGATGAGTGAAAGTGTTTTTTTTTTTTTTTTTAAGATGACTTGTGAGTTGATTTTAAACGTGGTGACAGCCCTGATGTGGCCCTTTGCGGTCGGCTGGGCTATAAGCCTTGCCTTGCCTTACCTTACCTTACCTTACCTTTACCTTTACCTTACCTTTACCTTACCTTTACCTTACCTTACCTTACCTTACCTTACCTTACCTTACCTTACCTTTTATCCATCAGCTTCAAATCGTGCACAGTGTGGTCTCGAAACTTTAGCAGATGCGGGATAACGTACATGGATAGTCCGCATGCAGTGACATTTCCTAGATGAAACTGAAACTAACTGTCTGTCAGTATCTTTCTGTCTGTTTGTCTGTCTCTGTCTCTCTCTCCCCCCCCCCCCTCTCTCTCTCTCTCTCTCTCTGTCTCTCTCTTTCTCCCTGTCTCTCCACTCTTCCAGGTCTGTCAGTGTGAGTGCCGCCTGCCCCACCACCCCTACACCCTAACCATCTCACTCTGTTCTCTCTGTCTGGCTGTCTCTCTTCTCTCTCTCTCTCTGTTTTAATTTCTTTCCCAGCCTGCCTGCAGTCTGTCCCCTGTCCCCCCCCCCCCTTCCCATGTGCGTGCACATACACACGTTACCCCACCCTCTGTATCTGTCTCTGGCAATATGTTCTCTTTTTTATCTCCGGTCTCTGACAATCTGGCTGGC
The DNA here is from genome assembly GCA_016801955.1 of Conus betulinus. Taxonomy (NCBI): domain Eukaryota; kingdom Metazoa; phylum Mollusca; class Gastropoda; order Neogastropoda; family Conidae; genus Conus; species Conus betulinus. The sequence continues at coordinate 420,446 of JADBJO010001338.1, read as the reverse complement.
TGGCTGTCAGCATGTGTCAACTATGTCTGCTCTCTCTCTCTCTCTCTCTCTCTCTCTCTCCCCCCCCCTGACCCTCCCCCCCCCCCCCCCCCCCTTCATCTCTATGTGTGCCCACACAACAGTGTCAACACTGTGGAAATGTACATTTGACATGACGTCTTTTTTTTTGTGTGTTTTAATGATGCTTGTAAATTATACAGTGCATACTCAGTGAATCTGTTGCTCAATGAATATCGTTCACGATTAAGAAAGGAATGAAGGACAGCGAATGGGAAACCCCGATCTCCAAATTTTTGTCTTAGTTGGGCACAGTGCAGTTTCTGAATGAAAATTTTCTCACCCCCATCCCACTCATGTAATTTTTTTTTTTTTTTTTTTTTAGCATACTGGATCTGAGTGATAACTCCGATCCACTCAAAATCTAACGAGATTGTAGATTCAGTGGGTGTGGGTGTGTGTGCTTGCGTGCATGTGTGTGTGTGTGTGTGTGTGTGTGTGTGTGTGTGTGTGTGTGTGTGTGTGTGTGTGTGTATGCATGTGTGTGTGTGTTTGTGTGTGTGTGTGTGTGTGTGTGTGTGTGTGTGTGTGTGTGAGAGAGAGAGAGAGAGAGAGAGATCCATTTATGATGCCTTGAGAAATTTTACGAAAAATGTTAAAAAGAATAAAAAAAGAAAAGAAAAGAAAAAATCTTGCAGTGACAAAGAAAGTGAAACAAATTTATAGGTAAATCTGCCGTTTGTTCAAGACCTACACCAGAATGTAATTACTTCTTCCTGGAGCCACATACCATTTTCCCCACCAAATTTGGGTAAAATTGCGTTCGTAGTTTTTTTTGCGCAGTGACGACGTTGAGGGACAGACATACAAACCAAACAGATGGCGGGTTGAAACATGAACTCCTTAGTGGAGGTAGAAAAAACGAGCGGCATTGTAAAGCTATCTTTGTGGGCTGCACGCAGGAATGCACATCTCCAGCATCAGTCATGACCTGTGTTTTATTACATGTGGGGCAATGTCTATAAAGAGATGAATGTGCATGATCGGTAAAGATAATCGTTGATTGTTTTTAATGTGTACCATTACAGCCCTTTTCTGTCTCTTCTTCCCTGTCACTCCTGTGGCAGTCCCTCCTTTTTCACAAAATTGTGGGTGTGTTTTTTAGAAGATGTGATTTAAAGAGTTGTGTGAATGAATGACTTGTGAGTTGACTTGAAAGGCAGTGACAGCCCTGATACGGCCCGCTGCGGTCGGCTGGGCTATACACAACCTTACCTTACCGTACCATACCTTAACCATACCTTACATTACCTTACCTTACCTTACCTTACCTTACTTACCTTACCTTACCTCCTTGCTACACAGTCTTGTTCCTTGTCCACATCCACAGCCCGGGCAAAGGCAATCAACAGGGAGCGATCAGTGTCAAGTCAGCATGAGGCAACCCACCAGAGGAGACACTGTAATTGTCTGCGAGGATCGCACATAGAGGATGTGACTATCAGTATGAATATAATGGCCGATATGGTGGACCTCTTACAAAACAGTAGTGTGTTATTGATTGTTTAACTCGCTGTGATTCTGTGAATACAATTGCAAGTATAGGCCACTTCTGAAGGGTTTAATGTACACGGGTAGAATCACCACAGTGTGCACTTCCCAGTAGAGACAAGTGTTTTTATCTTTATTCATGTAATTGATTGAAAGCCTTGGCCATTCACAAAAGAGGCGGGTGCCTCTGAATGATCATCAGTGTGTGCCACTCACAGAAAAGCGCATCGTCAGAACAAATGAATTTTGTCGTTGTTGATGAGGACTCGGCAGAGGTTGGTGTGCCCATCTGTGAATGTCTTCTTCAGAGTGAATCCTGTTCTCTAGATTTGCTGTGACTGAGTGTGCTTCTTGGGTGATAAACAACACCAGATCTGGTCTATGGAAAGTAGTGTGGCCAGTGTGGACTTGCATGATGCGTTGTATACATGCACTGTAGAGGTGATGTAATGTTGGTCAGGTCAGAAGGTCAGAGGCTTGAAGACAGGGGAATGGGGGAGGGATTGGAACAGAATGGGAGGGACTGGGAAGGACATAGGTCAGGAATCAATTTAGTCAAGCTCCTCCTTATTTTGCCCATTGCTTGGCAAATCAGAGTTGCTGCCCATGCCCAAAAATATCCATTTTTGAGGGATTTCTTGCAATACAGAGAAATTTCCTGTCGATTGTGTGCAGACTGGCTGTGTATTAGATTACAGCCTGTTTTTATTGAATGAACATGAAAAAGGAAAATACTACCTGCAGCTGCTACACTTTTTTTTTTTTTTTTTTAACTTTTACCTGTCATTTTTGAGCAAAGAATAAAGGATAACATTGCTGTTAGAGCTCTGTAACTTACCCCAGTTCTCTCTCTCTACTGTTTCAGCAATCACAAGACATTTTCTGATGTCAGGTTCTGCAGTTTTCTTCACAGAATTCAAATTTGAAAGACACTTGCCTACGTTTTGATGTATAATGTGACATTTTCATGCATGAATTTATTATAATGATCTGTAAGCTGTCATAACACACAGTTCTGTTAGAAAAAAAATGAATCACACCACCAAGATATCTGAACATTTAGAGTTATTGCTACCGATGCTGCTGCTGCTTTGGCTGCTGCTGCTTCTACGAGTGCAATGATTATCAGCTGTTTTCATTCTGTGGGTTAATGTGGTGGACTGGCAAATGGAAGGTTGTGGGTTTGAATCCTACCAGAGGCATTTCAGGTCATTGTGAGAATATTTGTTAAGTGGACTCCTATCCAGAGTGGACTCTGCTGTGAGCTGAAATTGGGAGACTGGCATTACACATTTGAGCATCATCTATCTACCTACAGGCTGCTTTATTGACCAACACTGTCAATATCTCTTGGGCCTGGTTGACATCCATCCAGATTGTGTGTGTGTGTGTGTGTGTGTGTGTGTGTTGCGCGCACGCGCGCGCACGCGCGCGTGTGTTTGTGTGTGTGTGTGTGTGTGTGTGTGTGTGTGTGTGTGTGTGTGTGTGTAAAGAATGAAAATTGTGCAAATGTGTGAAAGAAAAGAGGGGAGGGTCACAGTGTTAGTAACTGAAATTTCGGCAGGGAATCCATTTAAGAAACTCTTTTGAAAAAAAAAGGTCACAATAGGAACAAGAAAGAAATGAATGAATGACGATTGTGGCTATACTTTGGCTGAAAGCAGGAGCACCTAACAGCACTAAATGTTCACAGTCATTTACCATGAAGAGATTGAAGGTGACGGAGAAAGTGGAGTGAAGACTGTTATACACGGTACGAAACTGTGTTATATGAAACTGCTCCCACAATTATGTGACAGCTTTGCTTGGAGGACTAGAGAAAAAAAACAGCTAGATCTACACGGTCAGAGCTGTGTCCATTCAGGATCAGGATCAGGATCAGGATCAGGATTAGGGCGTTGTATGAAAACAACTTAGCCTATTTAGGCTTTTTATTCCCCTTCTCTTTTTTTTTTTGTGTGTGTCTGTTGGTCCCAGTCGTAGACTAGCTCAGTCTTCTTTATCTATCAAATTCATATTTTCTTTTAGTTACTAATTCATGTCTATCTATAAGGTTTCATAAACATATTTATACTAGGTGCATGTTTGATGTTAGTTAATTCATTCCAAAAATTGATTACTCTGTTCGTAAATGTAAATTTTCACAGATTAGTTCAGGAATATTGTTTGAACATCTTATTTTCACTGTTTCTTGTAGTATTGATCTGTGGAATACCAAAAAAAAGCATCATGAATCGTGATGAATACTGTACCCCATCATCTTTTCAAGGACAAGAAAGTGGCAGCTTTGTGCTGGACTTGCCAAATATCGTGGGATCTCAGAGAACCATTGCCCAAAGGCCAGCAGAGCTGTGGGCTTTCCGTAATGGAACCTGAAGGATGGCTGCAGAAAAGTCAAAGAGAGAGCCTGCAAAGTTAAAAAACGATTTGCACCACCTACTCTGGACCATGGACCATGGCAGGCAGTCTGGGATTCTCGCTCTGCTGCATAATATAAAACAGCCAGAAGCCATTCTGTGTAGAGCTGCTACGTAATATAAAACAGCCAGAAGCCATTCTACGTAGAGCTGTCCGCTTTTTAACGAGGCACTGCAAAAAAGTCCTCAAGGCAGTCTGAAAACTTGGAGGAACTAAAGTGGCCCAATCTTGTGGATCGAAGATAAATAGCTGGGCTGGCCATGTTTTATGGAATCAGCAGACTTTACATCACGGACCGAAAGAACTCTTCAGTCAGCGCTGTCTTGCTGCCAGGGCAAAAACAGTCAACAGGTTTCCATAACCCAGCGTAGAGAACAGCCCCTGGACACTTCTGACAATGCCAGACTGGTATTTTTTAAGATCGTTTATCAAGAGATGTCTGATAGGGCAGTAAATCTGCAGTTTTATACCCCGGAAGATTTATATTTTAGTTTGCATGAATGCTTGATCAAGATTGAAGTCTTTCTCATTGAGGTCCAGCTTTAGTTTGGTAACTTTTTAATAATAAAAAACCCCCAGTCTTTTTAAATTCTGAAAATGAAGCATGTGGCAATGGGATGGAAGGGGATGAGGGATGTAGGGGAGTGGGGGGTGAAGGGATGCATTCAGTTCTTGTATATTTGCTTGGGTGTATAATTTTATGTTATATGTGCAAGTACAGTGACTTGCTTTGATGCTGTAACATTGTCTGGGGACAAAAAATACGAGTCTGCAATACGACGAGGAGGTCGGAAGGGAAAAGTATTGTTGAGATCTTGAAGCCTATGAAGGGGGTCAGCAGAAGGGGGGGGGGGGGGGGGGGGGGGGGGGGGCGAGGGAATAAGACGGGAGTGGGTGTGTGTGTGTGTGTGTGTGTGGAGGGAATAGTGAGATGAAAGATGGAGGCAAATATCGAGGCTTTGCAGAAATGAGGTGCGATCAGTATGAGAGGACGATGCAAGGGCAGACGACAGAGAGGCAGCGATTGTCGATAATTTGCGAGACAAAATTGATCGATTGATCTGTCATGACTGCTGTCTGGTGTGTGTGTGTGTGTGTGTGTGCGTGTGTGTGTGTGTGTGTGTGTGTGTGTGTGTGTGTGCGCATGCTTGTGCATGCATGTATGTGTGTGTGCATGCGTGCAAGTGCATGCATGCGTGTTTGTACAACCATGAGGTTAATCTGACAATAGATTGGTTTCAGTCAGTGCATGTGTATGTGTGTGTGTGTGTGTGCATGTTGTGTGTGTGTGTGTGTGTGTGCGTGTGCGTGTGTGTGTGTGTGTCTGTGCATGTGCATGTGTGGATGTGTGTGCACATGTATGAGTGTGAATGTGTACATATGTGTGTATGCATGCATGTACATATGCATGTATGTGTGTGTGTATATATGTATGCATGTGTGTGTACATACCTACTTGTGTGCATGTGTGTGTGGGTGAATCAATATGCACATGAGTATATTCTGAAAAAAAAAAAAAAAACAATTATGCTGGTATTCTTGGAACAGCAAGAAAGGAAAAAAAAGAAGGATAGAAGAAAGAACCAGCTCAGAATTCAGCGAGCGAGGCAGTGTACAGAAGCAGACAGTGCTCTGGCCTTCTGTGATGTCAGATCACCTGTTCTCCGTTACCTGGCAGTAGAATAATTCAGTGCTACAGCACATCACATGTGATGATTGTGATGACGACGATGATCGTGATGATGACAACGATGACGACAGTGATGATGAAGATGACGACAATGACGATGATGATGACAACAGTGATGACGACAGTGGTGGTGGTGATGATGATGATGATAATGATGATGATGACGATGGTGACAATGATGGCAGTGGTGATGATGACACATGAAAGATGATGATGATGATCACAACAACCTGATGCCACGCACCTCATCATGAGTGCAAGCTGTGTTGATGGGCTGTAATCAGATACATAGGGATAGATTGCGGGCTTGGGCAAGGCGTCAGGAACCGCTCTGATTGGCTGTTTTAATCCCAAGACCTTTAGAGGTGACAGCGGCTGCAGAGAAGAAATTGAATCTTTTTGATTTAAAAAAGAAAAACACAAAAAAAACCCTTTTCATTTATCAAGTTCGTCACAATTTGGGATGGTTTAGTTGCAGAGCCATGTCAAAGTAGTGCATGGCTTACTTTTTAAGGCTGAATGGGAAAAAGAAGAACACAGAAAAACTTGAAGCTGATCATACTCAAGTTAAGGGTGCTGACTTAATCAATCTGATAAAAGAAAAAGAAGAAAAAAAAAAAGCAGAAGAAATGGAAAAGAAAGAAAAGAAAGATGAAAAGTGTAATAATCGCAGCTGTTGCCATCAGAGAAACTGTTCTTCTGTTCTCAGAGCCTACTGTCCCCCACCCTCCACCTCCCACCCAGCTCCTCCACCTTGCCCCCTATGCCCCATCTCCCCCCCCCCCCCCCCCCCCCCCCCCCCCCCCGCCTCCCCGCCCCCCACTCCCTCCTTTTGTTTTTCGTCGTAGGAGAAGGTCAGTGGTGATGATGGATCTCTTTCCCAGTCTGATGCCATGCAAATTATCTGAACGGCAGCTGCCCTGAGCAGGAACAGTAATCAGGTCTGGCAGGAAGGGGTTGTGGGACCTGGCACGGTATAGACCTCCTGCCTGAACTGCTCTGGCTCACGGGGTTTTTTTTTTTTGTCCTGTTTTTAGGCTTGATGTTTGAGAGCGTGTAAGTGCAGAAAGATTATGGAAAGTGTTGGTTTTGTGTGTGTGTGTTGTGTGTGTGTGTGTGTGTGTGTGTGTGTATGTGTGTGTGTGTGTGTGTGTGTGTGTGTGTGTGTGTGTGTGTGTGTGTGTGTTCGTTTCCAGCTTTGCTGTTTGAATCGCCGTAACCTATGGTTTGCTGTATTGTTTGGAAGGTGTGTGTTTGCCTGTTAAGGTTGAATTGAAAAAAAAAAAAGAAATACATAGATATGCGTTACAGTAGAGTTTGTTTTTACCCGTACACAGATATTCCAAAATTTTGGCCAGCATTGATGGATGTTTTGGATGGTCCAAAATTTTTGGAATCTGGATAACTGGAATTTAGATGAAACGAAAAGAAAATCTCATTCCCTTCATTTCTGGGGATGAGTGTAATTGATTTTATATTGTTGTTCACTATGACTGTCTTTGTTTTTTCTTTTTTTTACCACAACAAGCTAATGTTTTACAGAAGGGCTTTAGCTTAATGCAGAGGGAGGGGGAAGCAATGGCTTCTGTACAAAAGACGTCTGCAACAACAGAATAGAATACAAACAGCCTCAGCCATGTAGATTGATCTTTGTCTCCGATAAGTCCATTAAAGGGGGGGGGGGGGGGGGGGGGCAGAAAAGTACAGGGGTGGAGGACAGGAAGGGGGTGGGATGGGGGATAGGGAGGAATGTAATTAGGGGATGTGAGTGTATCAAAATAACATGGTTCATACACTCTTAGTTTTCCAGTGAGAGAGAGAGAGAGAGAGAGAGTGTGTGTGTGTGTGTGTGTGTGTGTGTGTGTGTGTGTGTGTGTAATATCTAGTTGGTAATGTCCTGGGGATATTAAGACATTAGAGCACAACAGAAAACTTGGCAGCAAAAATAGTGTCTGTTGATGGATGATAATTGCGCTGTGATTAGAAAAGCAAGATGGAACTGGCAGCATCAGTGTAATTTACAGCATGATGGGTAAAATGACAATGGTGTTGATGATAATGATGGGGACTAGATGTTTCCACAGTTGAAGGTACAGCCACAGCAGCACTGTTCAGTGTTAAGTGGCAGTTATTAGATCTTCTGGGGTGAGTTAATAATGTGTCGGGACAATATCCCACAGCTAAGTATTCCTTTACCATCAAACAATAAAAAGATCATTCAGAGTTTGGGGCTAACATGAATTGGTTGACTGGTCCCACCAGTATTATGTGTGCTACCTGACATTTAATATATACCCCAAACTCACCTGACCAGAAAAGAACATTTCCCTCCATTCAGGTTTGGGTGGTAAATTGTGCGTTACTGTATAACAGAAAAGGCTGTCAGATTTAGAAGGAGAAATATGACTGTGTTTTTTGCAGGAGAGTGGCCCGTATACTGCACTCTCCCCCCCCCCCCCCCCCCCCCAAAAAAAAAAAAAAAAAAAAGGAAAAAAGGAAAGAAAAGAAAGAAATCTGGCTTTTTGCATCCTTGCAGGAAGATGTTGACATAAAAAAGCTCTCTCTGGTACAGGCAGGTCAATAATGTACTGTTGTAGGAGAGTACCCTCTATGATAAACATTCTTATCAAATATTCGATGTAGAATATAAATTGTGAGGGAGTACGTTCTGAATGAATCACCAGCTGGCAGCTCCTCAGTAGGCACTACCCAGGTAGGCAGCCTGTTATGTAAAACAAGTGTTTAGAGCTTGGTCTCTAGCCAAGGAAAGGCGCTATATAAGTATTCATAATAATAATGATGACAGTAATGGTCCCTAGATATATCAGATGGAAAAAAACAGGCACAGGTATGGGAAGGAGGGCGTGTATGGTTGCTAAAGAATGTCCGATATATGACCAACAAGACTGAGTGTCCAGGAATAAAAGCTCGCTGATATATATAAGCACAGGCCTTTGCACACAGGGGGTTGATTCATCCCTTCAAAAAACATTGTTTTTTTTGTTATGCGGCAACCAATGATGGAATCTCACACAGCAGTGTGTATCCAGCTGTGTCAACTGGTAGTGCGCACGGGGGTCTTGGTGACCTCGTTACCGCGCGCGGGATAAAAAGTGCAAAGTTGCGTTAACTGTGCCTGTTTTGCATCAAGCTTGCTGGCGACACAAGATGTGTAAAATGAAAATTCTTTTTTCCCGTGCAAGAGCAGTCTCTCAAGTGAGTTTTATGCCCCTTCTTTTGGCTGTTTAAGCGCGGGGTTGGTTACTGTCAGCCCTTTTCTCACCATGCCACCACGAAGAAAACTTAGCACCTTTGACAAAACCAGGGCGATTGCGTGGATACAAGATGGCATTGCAAAGGCTGAAGTGGCGCGACGACTTGGTGTGCATCATTCAGTTATTGTTAGACTGAATCAGCGTTTTAGGGCGACCAACAGCGTTGAAGAGAGGCCACGGTCAGGTCGGCCTAGGCAGACTACTCCCAGAGAAGATCGTTTCATCGAGAGGCAGGCCCTATTGCAGCGGGATACCACTTCCACCAGCATCCAAAGGCAGCTTCGTATGGCAAATAACACCACCATCCTCAGCCGTCAAGCCATACGAAACCGTCTTCACCACTTCGGCCTCAGATCACGTCGCCCAGCTGTTCGACCACGACTGCTAGCAGCCCATAGGCTGGCTCGCCGAGCTTTCTGCCATCGTCATGTGAGATGGAACCAACAACAGTGGTCCCAGGTCCTCTTTTCAGATGAGTCGCGGTTTAGTCTTGAACACAATGACGGCCGAACTAGAGTTTGGAGGCGTGTTGGTGAACGTTACATTGATGCAGCTGTTCGCCAGACCAGGGCCTTTGGGGGAGGATCTGTTATGGTATGGGGTGCCTTCAGCCTCCACCACAAGACACCACTCTACCATATTGATGGAAACCTCACAGGCATCCGCTATCGGGATGAAATCCTGGCGCCTTTCGTTGTTCCGACCATGCAACGGATAGGACCCATGGCAGTCTTCCAAGACGACAATGCTCGGCCACATAGGGCCCCGGTGGCCGAAAACTTCATTGTGCAGGCCGGCATCAACAGGATGATCTTCCCGGCGTATAGTCCCGACCTCAATCCCATCGAGCATATGTGGGATGAGTTGGGAGACGTGTGAAGGAGAACCATCCACCTCCCAGAGACCGCCAGGATCTCTTCCAAATGCTGCAACTGGAATGGCAGAGAATCCCTCAGAGGGTCATCAGAACACTGGTCAACTCGATGAGGAGTCGCTGCGTGGAATGTCTCGCCAATGGCGGTGGCCACACCCACTATTGAAATGATTTTGTGAACTGAACAGATTTTGCGAACTTTGATTTCGACCCATCCTCTGTTTAATTGTCTGTAAATCAACAACCGTTCATTCGATCCCAATGAAATTCAATGTACGTTGGAACAAGATAATGAATTAAATCTGTTCCCATTTTCAAAATCGTGGCTTTTATATTTTGGGAAATTATGCGGGTACATGTAAACTGTGCTTAACTTTATTGTGTATGTGTGTGTGTGTGTGTGTCTCATGTCTGGAATTCCTGTATGTGTGTGTGCGCATGTGTGAGTGTGCACATGTGTGTGTGTGTGTGTGTGTGTGTGTGTGTGTGTGTGTGCATGTATGTGAGTGTATGTGTGTGTGTGTGTGTGCGCGTGTGTGTCTCTCTCTCTCTCTCTCTCTCTGTTTTCTCTCTCACTGTCTTTCTCTCTGTCTCCTATGTGAGTGTGTACCTGTATGTGCGTGCATGCCTGTACACATATGAGACCCGTGTTCCAGCTTCGAGCATTGCCAGTGGGTCCTGAGTGCAGCCATTCCCACCCACGTGGTGCAGATAGAATCGGTGGCCACCGACCTCGTCAACTGGGACAAGGGCGACTGCGAAGACTATGTTGCTGTCTATGACGGTGAGTCTAGGGAATCCAAGTTCACCGACACTTCTATTTGTAGTAAAGAAATAAGAATGAAAAAAGAAACAAAAGCAATAGTCCTCCAAAGAGAAGAAAACAGTACACAAAATCACTGTTCCACTGGGGGCCGGAATAGCTCAGTTGAGAGAGAGCGCCGGACTCATGATCCTGGGGTTCCGAGTTTGAATTTCGGTACAGGGGGGGGTTTTCCCTCAGAGTTAATATTGGTTTGGACTCCATTCCCCATACAGTCCTTTGAATGAGACTATAAACTGAGATTCCCTGTGTGAACGCATGCACATCTTGCACACACATAAAATCCTATCACCAACTTTTGGAAGAGAAGGCCAGTTTGGCTGTTGGTATGGATGACACAGTATACATAGCATGCACCTTCCCAAAGATGGAGTATGGCTGCCTTAATGGCGGGATAAAAAATGGTTATACACACAAAACTCAACTGCCTGTCTATACAGGCAGTGTCCGCAGGAGTATCGGCCTGCGTACACAGAAAGAAAGAATGAAGAACTGTTCCGTTCTTCGTATTTCAATTTTTCATTTTTCATTGTTTTTTGTATTTCTTGTTGATGACATCACACATTATGATGTCAGGCCTTATGCAATAGATTTATGATGTCAATTCTTTGATCTGTCCTGTAGTCAAAGATGGACGTTAGGTAGTTGTTTTGTCTTTGTTTTTGTTTTTTTTTTTTCTTCTCTTGAAAAAGGCCATGTGGTCGAAAATTTGAAATACGAAGAGTGGAACTGGAAAAAGAAAACCATTGACCTTTCATAGATCTTGTGCCTTTTTTTTTTTTTTTTTTTTTTTTTAAGTGTGAATCCTGTACTTTCTGACCTCTTCTAGCCTTCAGAGACAGTGTTTATGTTGTTTGTATCAAATTTTTTTTTAGACATCATCTGTCGTTTTTCATCTCTGTATCCTTTGTGTGTGTGTGTGTGTGTGTGTGTTGTTTGTGTGTCTGTGTGTGTGTGTGTGTGCGTGTGCCTGTGTGTGTGTGCGTGTGCGTGTGCGCGCGTGTGCATGAATGTGGTTGTGTGTTGGCATCTGCACACAAGTGTGTGTGTGTGTGTGTGTGTGTGTGTGTGTGTGTGTGTGTGTGTGAGTGAGTGTGTGTGTGTGTGTGTGTGTGTGTGTGTGTGTGTGTGTGCTTTTGAATATGTCTGTCTGCATCTGCCTGTGTGTGTGTGTGTGTGTGTGTGTGTGTGTCAAAGGAAGGGGCTGTTATACATTTGATTATCACCTACCTTCCACATTTTTTGTTATATCTCTGTCATGCATTCTTTTCAAGAAAGATCATGGCGACTCTGATTAGAGAACACCCTAATTAGTCTCTACAAATACCAAACAAACACAGATGTTAGTGTATTTCAGCTACTTCTGCTCTGACTTTGATGCAAAGAAGATCTGTTTGAAAGGGAAGAAGATCTGTTTGAAAGGGAAGAAGATCTGTTTGAAAGGGAAGGCACTCTGTGAGTTTTGAATAGAAGGGGAGGAGGGATCAAGGCTGTGGGGGAGGATGAGAGGTGAGGGGTGGGGTTAGGAGGGTGGTGCTTAAACTCAGATGTTACCAAAGAAAAAATTGCAGTTACCGTTTGCTGAGGCAGTTAAGTGTTCATCTGCTGTCTATCAGTTTGTCTCTCCTTCAGGGAGACCACTCAGAATCTACTGAACAGATATTAAAGAAATGAAGATGGAATCTTAGTTATCCAAGAATGAATCCCATTGACATTTATGTGGACTGGGATCAAAGGATGGATCCAGAATTGTTTTTTTTCTCTATTTCTTCAATGTTGCGAGGTAGGGCATTTAAAAAATTTAGCCAGTTTTCAAGAAATGGTTCAGGAGAGGTGGAGGGCAGGGAGATATTCTATGTATTGGTACAGACAGACTTGTGAAATTCCATGCGTGTCTGGAAGTAGGGATGGGGGCTCTTTGACTTTGAGGGAAGCTTGGGGTTTTCCTAACGTCCTTTCAACTTTTCACCCTGCCATCAGGTCAGAGGTCAGTGGCTGATGGGTTCGGTGTGTGTGGGTTTCAGGCCTGGACAGCACCAAGCCCTTGCTGAAGAAGTGGTGTGGCCGGGACAAAGTGGTGCTCACCTCCAGTGGGAAATCAGTGCTGGTGGTGTTTCCACACGGACCAGCACCTCACCGGCAAGGGCTTTGCCCTCAAGTACTACTCCATGCCGAAATGTCAGTACCACCCAGTTCCAGTGGTTTTGTTTCCTCTGTCATTGTAGATATGTTTTCACCCGTGTCTGTCTGTCTGGGGTTTTTTTTGTCAGCAAGATTATGTGGATACTCTTTTAACAGTTTTAAAAACCGATGTCTCCTGTACCAGAGTAGCTATATTTATTTTTTTTTAAAGTGAGAAAAATAAGTGTCTGTTCCTACCATTATGGTTAGGGATGGCATGTTAAAGACAACAAAACAACATAAAACAAAACAAGACAAAACATCTCACCCCTCCCCCCCCCCCCCCCCCCCCCCCCCCCCCCACCCCCCAAGCAAATAGGAACACTTTTTTTCCACAGGTGGACAGACCTGACAGCAGACAGGAAGTTGTTAACTCATGGGGGGGGGGGGCCGGAATATCTCAGTGGTAGAACACCAGACTCGTAATCTGGGGGTTGCGGTTTCGAATCTCTGCCAGGCCTTTTCGGTACAGGGGGATTTTTCCTTCAGAATTGACATTAGTTCTGACTCCATTTCCCATACAGTCCTTTGAATGAGACTATAAACCGAGGTTCCGTGTGTGAACGCATGCATAACATCTTGCACGCTCGTAAAATCCCATCACCAACTTTTGGAAGAGAAGGCCAGTTTGGTTGTTGATATGGATGACATGTTACACATAGCATGCACCTTCCCTGAAGCTGGAGTATGGCTGCCTTAATGGCGGGATAAAAAAACGGTCATACACACAAAACTCCACTGTTTATACAGGCAGTGTCTGCAGGAGTATCAGCCTGCGTATGCAGAAGAAGAAAAAAGGTAACTCAAGACACTAAGCACCAGCCCTTTGGTCTGTAACCCACCTTGAAGGAGACAGAAGCTAAGAGAATGAGCTGAACAGACAGTTGTGTTAGACAGATCAGAATGTGTATGACTGATGAAGAAGTTGGTTAGAAGATTCAACTTACACAGAAAAAAAGAACAAATCATAAGCTTCAGACCTTTTTAGAATTCTGGGATGAACAGTAGCCATGTTCACAAAGGGAAGAGGATGAAAAAACTTTTTGTTTAAGCATGATCTGCAAGTGCACACATTCTGTGGAACTCATGGTGTTTTGTGATGTGAGCACACAAACATGTATACATGTACATCAGCACAGCTTCACATAATGTAAGAATATAGTATGTTCTGCAAAATTCAAGAATCAGATTGTTCTTGATTTTACCATCATTGGTTCCAGATGAGAAATGTTTTGGTTGGGTATGTCTGTTTGAATGAAACTTTAGCTGAAAGTTTGGATGTCTGCTCCAAACAATCAAGTTAGAATGTCTGTTCCAGACAATCAAGTTAGAATGTCTGCTCCAAACAATCAAGTTAGAATGTCTGCTCCAGACAATCAAGTTAGAATGTCTGCTCCAGACAATCAAGTTAGAATGTCTGCTCCAATCAATTAGAATGTCTGCTCCAAACAGTCAAGTTAGAATGTCTGCTCCAGACAATCAATTAGAATGTCTGCTCCAAACAATCAAGTTAGAATGTCTGCTCCAAACAATCAAGTTAGAATGTCTGCTCCAAACAATCAAGTTAGAATGTCTGCTCCAAACAATCAAGTTAGAATGTCTGCTCCAGACAATCAAGTTAGAATGTCTGCTCCAATCAGTAAGAATGTCTGCTCCAGACAATCAAGTAGAATGTCTGCTCCAAACAATCAAATTAGAATGTCTGCTCCAATCAAGTTAGAATGTCTGCTCCAAACAATCAAGTTAGAATGTCTGCTCCAAACAATCAAGTTAGAATGTCTGCTCCAATCAAGTTAGAATGTCTGCTCCAAACAATCAAGTTAGAATGTCTGCTCCAAACAGTCAAGTTAGAGTGTCTGCTCCAGACAATCAAGGTAGAATGTCTGCTCCAGACAGTCATCAGTGAAGTTGACAAGAAAGACATCCTCATCATCCAATGGGACTGAAAGGCAGGTGGGGCTGTAGATGCCCAAGAGGAGTTGAAGAATGTCATTGGCTCTTGTTGTAATGAGACCACCAATGATAGTGGACTATGCCTGCTGGAATTTTCCAGTAATGATGATTTGGTTCTTGCCTGTCTCTTGGTAAGCATTTTGCTGGAATTTGCCAGTAATGATGATTTGGTTCTTGCCTGTCTCTTGGTAAGCATTTTGCTGGAATTTGCCAGTAACGATGACTTGGTTCTTGCCGGTCTCTTGGTAAGCATTTTGCTGGAATTTGCCAGTACTGATGACTTGGTTCTTGCCGGTCTCTTGGTAAGCATTTTGCTGGAATTTGCCAGTAGTGATGACTTGGTTCTTGCCGGTCTCTTGGTAAGCATTTTGCTGGAATTTGCCAGTAGTGATGACTTGGTTCTTGCCTGTCTCTTGGTTAGCATTGTGCTGGAATTTGCCAGTAGTGATGACTTGGTTCTTGCCTGTCTCTTGGTAAGCATTGTGCTGGAATTTGCCAGTAGTGATGACTTGTTCTTGCCTGTCTCTTGGTAAGCATTGTGCTGGAATTTGCCAGTAATGATGACTTGGTTCTTGCCTGTCTCTTGGTAAGCATTTTGCTGGAATTTGCCAGTAATGATGACTTGGTTCTTGCCTGTCTCTTGGTAAACATTGTGCTGGAATTTGCCAGTAATGATGACTTGGTTCTTGCCGGTCTCTTGGTAAGCATTTTGCTGGAATTTGCCTGTACTGATGACTTGGTTCTTGCCGGTCTCTTGGTAAGCATTTTGCTGGAATTTGCCAGTAATGATGACTTGGTTCTTGCCGGTCTCTTGGTAAGCATTTTGCTGGAATTTGCCAGTAATGATGACTTGGTTCTTGCCGGTCTCTTGGTAAGCATTTTGCTGGAATTTGCCAGTAATGATGACTTGGTTCTTGCCGGTCTCTTGGTAAGCATCTTGCTGCAATTTGCCAGTAGTGATGATTTGGTTCTTGCCGGTCTCTTGGTAAGCATCTTGCTGGAATTTGCCAGTAGTGATGACTTGGTTCTTGCCGGTCTCTTGGTAAAGCATTTTGCTGGAATTTGCCAGTAGTGATGATTTGGCTCTTGCCTGTCTCTTGGTAAGCATTTTGCTGGAATTTGCCAGTAGTGATGATTTGGTTTTGCCTGTCTCTTGGTAAGCATTTTGCTGGAATTTGCCAGTAGTGATGACTTGGTTCTTGCCTGTCTCTTGGTAAGCATTTTGCTGGAATTTGCCAGTAGTGATGACTTGGTTCTCGCCTGTCTCTTGGTAAGCATTTTGCTGGAATTTGCCAGTAGTGATGACTTGGTTCTTGCCTGTCTCTTGGTAAGCATTTTGCTGGAATTTGCCAGTAATGATGACTTGGTTCTTACCTGTCTCTTGGTAAGCATTTTGCTGGAATTTGCTAGTAGTGATGACTTGGTTCTTGCCTGTCTCTTGGTAAGCATAGAGCATCCCAGTAATGGACATGGCACTCCCCGGATGGTCGGTGCCAGAGCAGATAGATATATCCTCGTGGAGCACCAGTATAGGTCTGGCATTAATAGGGCTGAACCAAGGGCATTTCCAGGAGCTGGTGTGGTGGTGAGCACAGCCTTGTCATGGTGAACTTTCAAGTATGTTTGAAGAACAAGGAGAGAGTGAAAAACAGCCGTCTGATGTTCAGTCCTTACAGACTGGACAGATCCTGACATTGCTGAACAATTGCAAGCAGCCATAGGAGGAAAATTCACCCCACTGGTTCTAGAAAACCTTGAAGGCCCCCCCTCCCATCCCCCCAACAATGTCAACCAAATGAGGACCGAAACGGCAGCAGAGATCCTTGGAGTAAGCGGATGGAAATAAAATAATTTTGGATTTCAAGCAACATCCTGCAGATGTGTGACAGACTGAGGGGAACATAAGGTGCTGTGAACGAGAGAATCAATGAAGAAATAAGGACGTGAAAAAAAGCTGGATCAAACAAGAGTGAAATTAAGGACACAAAAAAAAAGCTGGATCGAACAAAAGTGAGGACATTGTGCTATCAACAAGAGAATCAATGAAGAAATTAAGGACACGAAAAAGATGGATCAAACAAGAGTGAGGACATTGAAAAAAAAAACCTGGACAAGAACAACACATTTAAAAACTTTTAAGATTGTGAAGGATGTGACCAAGCACAAGCAAAGTGAAGTCAGCACCATTAAGGACAAAGACAGCCACTGTCTCACACAGAAGGAACGCATCAGTAACAGGCGGACTGAATGTTGCTCTGAACTCTGCCACAGAGCACAGGAGATCCAAACATGCGAACAGTACAGGATTCATCAAATGAGGATGACGTTCCAACGCTGTATCAAGAAGTAGGTAATTGGACCAGCTGCCGTGGCGAAGTGGTTAGCGTCGCGGACTCCCGGCTGGGAGGTCGTGGGTTCGAATCCCATCAGAGTCATGTGGGTTTTTCTGCCCTGACCGGCTCCTACCCAGAGTTGAGTTTGCTGCGGACTCAGTTGGGAAGACTGGGACCACACAGTCGAGTTTCATCCACTTAATGGATGCGTTTCTGAGAGTGTTGCTCAAATTTCCTGACCAACACTGCAGGTGCCTGTATCTCTCGGGCCTGGTTGACGCCGGGATATATTATGAAAGGAAGCGTAGAGTACAGCCCTGTCATGTAGTCTCAGACCGAAATGGAAATCCGTAGCATCATCTTAATCATCCTCATTCTCATCGATCAGCATTAAAAAAAAAATGTCTCAAGTTCTGTGGCCCTTCATGCCCTGCTCTCATGGTGACCTCAATTTCGATGTCCTCTCCACGTCTGTGGCCTTGGTTTGGTTCCGTCGGGGTCACCGGTATCGGCGAGTACATGGGGGCTGTTGTTGGACGGACGTGGTGGTGCCTTCCGGAGGGAGAGCTCACTCGCGCCGACTCCGCGACTAAGCAATTATTGTTGTCAGTAGGGGGCTTAGTAGGTGTGTCCTGCGTATGTTAGATCAGAACAGGCGCCACTGAACACCACCGAAGTGACTCGGCAGCAGTGCAGTGTCTCCTCCGGTGGGTTGCCTCTTGACGACTTGACATTGACTGCTTCCTGTGGATTGCCGGTGCCGGGGCTGCGGCGGGGACCGGCCGGGCTGTGGCTGTGGACGGAGTGTCGGAATGAGCGGCGTGGGTGCACTGCCTCTGAGGTGGCGCAGAATTTGGGACAGCAGAAAAAAAAAAAAGAAGTAGGTAATTGCAGTGAAATTGCTGGAAAGCTGACGACATGGACAACATCTATGCAGAACTCTTGAAACACGACAAAGATGCAGTTACTGGTATCCTGACTGCCATCCTCAGCAAAGACTGGCACACTTTGGAGAGGCCCAATCCATGGACTCAATCACAAATCGTCACCCTCTCCAGGAAAAGAAGTCTCCCACACTGTCAGAACTACTGTAAGCGTGATCAGCCCACGTCAGCAAAAATTAATGTTCAAATGATTGCAACCACAAACAGACACCATCCTTACTGAAGAGATGGTGCAAAGGCAAAAGTACCGTTGAGTTGTTGTTGTTGTTGTGTCGTCGTCGTACCCTGGCTAAAAGACTCCAGGGATCATCCAAACAGCCGAAGTACTTGAACACAATGGTACAAATGCATCAGCTGGGGATGAGAACATTACGTGTGTGACCATTCTTGATGACCTCGCGCCACATGGGCAGCCACACTCTGACTTCGGGGGAGTACCGTTGAGTAAATGTTTAAGCTACATGCCAGCTGCAAAAAGTAAACATCTGCTGCAACAGAGGCTTCATAGACCTCAAGAAGGCCTTGGACAGGGTCTGGAAGGAAGCACTATGGGACATAATGAAGACGTTTCACATCAGGCAGAAGTTTTCAGATACCATCCAGAAACTGTTCTCCTAAGTAACCAGTGCAAGCCATCAGACAACACACAGGAAAGGAAAAAATATACCGGTATGGCCCTGTAACCAGATCCAGTGGTCTTGCTGAAACAGTGCTGCAGGGAATTGTTGAAGGTGGGAGACAGGGAGGGGAAGACAGAAGAAAGTGATGGACTGACAACGTTGCAGAGCTGACTGGGGAAAACATTTGCAGAAATTCAGCCTTGGTGCTGTTCTTCAATGTGGTGCACCATGGATTCCCCATGGCTTTAACTCATTCTTTTTTTTTTTTTTTTAGCTTTAACTCATTCTATGCTAGGTATCATCTCCCCCTTACTTCCCCCAGAAACTGTCCATTTCTATCATATCTTTTTCAAAAAAAATTAAAAAAAAAAAAAAAAAAAATGAATACAGACTTGTGATTTTTTTCAAGTGTTTATAAAAGATTGAGAAAACACAAACAGTATAGCAAAGTTAATTTTCAATTTATTTGGTAAGACAGTATGCATGACAAAGAAAATGAGGTTTTGCATGTCATGTAAAAATAGGGGTGGTACACACCGTATGAACAAAAAATTTACTTTAACTGGTTTTATGGCCTGAAATTATTCAAGTATTTTAAAAAATGCAAGGGCTTCAGTCACATTGTAGTGGCGATTTCTAGTGTTTCTTTCACAACGCGTGCTTGATGGTGTAGCAGACGATGCCACATTCCCACGTCAAGCTGCACCAGCTGGTGACGTAGTGTGAAAAGCATCAGCTTGCGAGCATTCAGCCTGCAAAGCGCCTAAGTACCAGTACACTTGCACTCTAATTAGTATGCAGGAGCTATCTGTAACAAGCAGTTTCGTACAAAAGGTTTGCCCACTTTGGAGAAAAATTCCAAAGCTTTTGGCTGCATATGCGGTCCTTAGTATGTAAAGAGTTAAGGGAGATGGAAAAGATCTGATGAATCAGGTTTAGTGATTTGTGTTGAAGAACCTAGTTTTACTGTACTTGCTACAAGATCAGGTGTCCATCTTCCTTCTGGTGTATGATGACGGATGAAAACAAACACCACTCCCCACCCCCAGCTTCCCATTGCCCTGCCCCTGCTTTTACAAAATATTTGGAAGATTTGTACTTTTTTTTTTTTTGTAGAGAAGACGCTCTGTTTTGTTGAAAAGTACAACAGTAGCAAGCTTAGAGTAAACAGGTCTGTAGACCGATCATTTAGAGGTGGTCTGTCTGTTGAGATGTAACATGGGACAGATTATGTGGGGATTGGGTAGTACGCAGAGTGGACAGACCATTTTTTAGGGTTGGCTTGACTGCTGAAATAGAACATGGACAGATCATGTGGGAAATGTGTTGTGCACAGTGTGGACTGGTCATTTAGTGTTTGGGTTGTATACAATATGGATTATTTAGTGAGTTCATTGTATGTAGAATAGAGATCAATATACGATTGTGTGTTACATACCACAGACAGATCATTCAGTCATTGAATTGTATACAATACATACAGATCGTTTTTAGATTGGATTGAAGACAATAGTGACAGGTGTTTACAGAGTGGATTGTATACAGTAGTGACAGGTGTTTACAGATTGGATTGTATACAGTAGTGACAGGTGTTTACAGAGTGGATTGTATACAGTAGTGACAGGTGTTTACAGAGTGGATTGTATACAGTAGTGACAGGTGTTTACAGAGTGGATTGTATACAGTAGTGACAGGTGTTTACAGAGTGGATTGTATACAGATAGGATTGTGACAGGTGTTTACAGAGTGGATTGTGGATACGGTAGTGACAGGTGTTTACAGAGTGGATTGTATACGGTAGTGACAGGTGTTTACAGAGTGGATTGTATACGGTAGTGACAGGTTGTACAGAGTGGATTGTATACAGTAGTGACAGGTGTTTACAGAGTGGATTGTATACAGTAGTGACAGGTGTTTACAGATTGGATTTGTATACAATAGTGACAGGTGTTTACAGAGTGGATTGTATACGGTAGTGACAGGTGTTTACAGATTGGATTGTATACAGTAGTGACAGGTGTTTACAGATTGGATTGTATACGGTAGTGACAGGTGTTTACAGAGTGGATTGTATACAGTAGTGACAGGTGTTTACAGATTGCATTATATACAATAGTGACAGGTGTTTACAGATTGCATTGTATACAGTAGTGGCAGGTGTTTAAAGATTGCATTGTATGCAGTATGGACAGATGAAATTGGAAATGCTCTCTGCACACAGTGGAGTGATCGTCAAGGTATTGCATAATGCTCTACTCTGCTTTCATTCAAAGGGATCATTTTGCACGGTAGAAAGAAACTCGTGGAGAGCGTGGCAGCAGCAGAGAGTACTCGGATGAGAAAGCCCCCTTCAAGCAAGTGTTTCGGCCCTTATCTCCTGACACTCTAGGGGGATTGGGCCACACCCAGTTCATGACTCCCGGATGTCCCTCTGCTGTCCCTTTCTTTTTTCCATCTTGGGACGGGCCATGGCTGGGATTCAAAACCATGACCCTCTGGACATGCTCATTTTCCACTTAATGACTCGCGCACTAACCACTGAGCCACTGGGACACCTGATATTTGTAGGAAAGTTAAGCCTTATGAAGTTCACTTTTGTTCCTCCTCGACCAGATCCAGCTTGAACACCACTCTGCCGCTTCTGCCATTGCTTTCAGGGCTCTGGTTTTCTCCATCCCTGTAACTGAGAGCTGTTTCATGAGGCTGTATGCAGATGTTCCTACAAACTCCCTAGCTCCAATTTCTGCAGTGAGGACTTTGACCTGATAGCCTTCTCCTCCTCAGGCTGTTTGCCAGATCAGCATACTTTTCAGTCTTGTAGATTTGAGCTGCCTCTATTCTGTTCTCATGTATCACCGTGAGCTCGATCATGATCAGCTGATAACATAGGGATCGTTTTGCTCATAATATAGGGATCGTTTTGTCACACAACATAGACATCATTTTGTACATAACATAGGCATCATTTTGTACATAACAAAGGGATCATTTTGCACATAATATTGTTCATCCTTGACAGATTCCAGCAAGTGTGACCCTGGGAAAACTGTCTCCTTGGAAACGTCTTTCAACCCGCTTTTTGTCAACCTACCCAGCTACACGGCGTCAGATGACATGTGAGGAGGGATACCTGTGTGCTTTGTGTCAACCTGTCCTGAACTGTGGGATGATCTGTAATGACAGTACTGTTGTACCTGTGTCTTTTTTTGTGAAATGGTGGGACCGTACAGTGAAGCAGCGAGGTGTGATTAATTGTGTGTAAGATCTGGGCTGAGAGGTTTTTTGTGCCTGTGTGTGTTGACATCGTCTTTTGACAGAGTTTCTTTGCTGATCCTTCAGCTGGGAAATATCTTGGGTGTGTGTGTGTGTGTGTGTGTGTGTGTGTGTGTGTGCGCGCGCGTGTGTGTGCGCACTGTCTCATGCCTCCTCAGTGGCACCAGTGCCATGCTGCTGACATTGGCTCCCTTCTCACAGCTGTAGCCATGTTTGTCTCATTGCAATCCTGCCTCCAGCATTCCAAAGGGAAGCAGTCAGTATCAAGATCTCCAGGCAACCCACCAGAGTAAACACTGCACTGCTGCCAAGTCACGTTCGTGGTACTCATTGCTGCCTGTTCTGATACAACATGCAAAGGGCGCCGTCAGCTATGCTCTCAGTGATGATTGCAATTGCTCGGTTGCGAAGCCACAAGTGTGAGCGTTCCCCTGTGGAAGCCATACCACGCCAATCCAGTCATTCCCCTTGAAGTTGCCAAAACTGAGAAACTCAACATGAACTCACCGGTAGCATGGATGTGGTAAGGGCATTCAAACCGAGGTCATCACAAGGTCAGGGCAGGAAGAGTTACGGAACATTAGGCCTTTTCGGGGGTCCTTTTTTTAAAGTTTCATATCGAGTGTTCTGATAATGCAGAGCTCCCACTTTTTCATGGATTTCCAAGAAATGTAAGAACGAAAAAACAGGATGAAAATATTTTGGTGAAAACCAACATTTTTCAGTGAAGGGGAGAAGGTGGTGGTGAGTCTGATGTAGACTGGGTCACCATTTTAGAATTCTCTCATAGAAAATTGACGTCACAGGATCTTGTGCATGCTCCTTTGTGAGATCGAGCAGATTGCCGTTTCGTCTCCCTTGTAGAAGGCAAAATGATGCCAAGATTCTGACAGTTGTCTCCCCTGTAGAAGGCAAAACGACGCCATGATTCTGACAGTTGTCTCCCCTGTAGAAGGCTAAATGATGCCAAGATTCTGACAAGTGGATTGGAGAGACAAAATCAAGTGGTCCTGGTGTTGCTGGACCAGAAAGTGGACCATACATCTTCCAAGTGTTTGCTTCACATCAGGATACCTGTTTTTGAATGTAAGCTTCAATACTTCTCTGAGGGAGGGGAGACAAATGGTATACAGGCTCCCGCCCTCCCTCTTCCTCCCCTTAGAATCGTTGGGCCCTTTGTGGAATAGAGGCAGAGTAAGCTTCCTGCTCTCCCGATATAGTTTCAAAGTGACTGCAGGCAGGAATTGAAACAAATTTTAAAAGGGAGTTTAAGTAACTCCGCCGGTTCAAATGAACAAACAAATTACAAGACGAAATGAAGTTTCTCTTGATTCTTTTTTTTTTTTTTTTTTAAAAGGGAAAAAAAAAAGGGGGGGGGGGGGGGGGGGGGGTTTGTCTAGATATATTGCATAATTCCATGCCAACTGGGGGTAAAGCATTTGATTAGACAGGTAAATATGAAGGAAAGGACACAAAATGTACACAAGTTTTTTTTTTTTTTTTTTTTTTTTAAAAGACCAAAGTGTACTTCATTTCCAAACTGGATGTATATCAAATCAGTGCTTGCAGGTCACACAGAAAACAAGTATTTCTGTATAACCTTGCCTCTATTTCAGATGATCCACCAGTAACAGTACAATTCACTGACTGTGATGCTGTTGTTGGCAATTTCTTAATGATTATCTCCAAATAACTTTTAAAAAAAAAACTCGGGTCTTTAGTCTGACTCTGTGCTGGAGATAGAAGTCACTTGCAACAACTTCCAAATTAGTTTTGAAGGCGAGTAACATCCTGCTGACAGAGCTTCAGGAACCAAGGTCATTTTTCAGCTTGAAAAGATCTTTGAAAAGGGTACCTTTGTTTCTGCAAAGGTTTCCAAACTTTTGATACCATACGAACCCTGAAATAGGGTAGGGGGAGGAATGGAGGGGATTCAGGAAAGGCGTAATGATTCTTTGTCATCATTTCATTTCAAGTCTTCATTATTGTTCGGTTTTATTGCATCATATTGTTGGTGTTAGAATGGGGTACGGTGTCACAACAATCAAAACCGAAAGGTGATTTTAATGGCTGGTGATGATGACGGAGAGAGATGATATGATGGCGGCGGCATGATAACAGTTACGGATGACATCACACACACACACCTGTGCAGATGGGAGAGAAGGTGGAGTGCCGCTTCCTGTTCACCTCCAATCGTGACGATGCCAGTCAGATGCTGACGTTGGAACTGTACACCCCCATGAAATGTGACCAGGGCAACTTCACCATCTATGACGGTAATCAGTGGCCTGGTTAGAATGAGACCAGGACATGAATCATATGTTTGTTCTTTTGTTGGTTGGGTTTTTTTTTTTACTGCCTCCTCTCTCTCTCTCTCTCTCTCTCTCTTTTTTTTTTCTCTCTCTCTCTCTCTCTCTCCCTCTGACTCTCTCTTCTTTTTTTGTTTTGTTCATTTGTCTTTTACTGTCTCATCTGACTCTCTCTCTTTGTATGTTTCTCATTTGCTTTTTTACTCTCTCTTTCTCCCTCTGTCTCTCTCTCTCTCTCTCTCTCTCTCTCTCTCTCTTAAGTGAATGGTGTAGAGTGAATCATATGTCACTAAACCCCAGCAGGACTAAAGTTATGCTGATAACAACCCATCAGCGATGACAAAACATGAAACAGTTTCCCTTTTATTTATATCAACAATGTAAGAATTGAGGAAGTAGACAATCATTGTGAACTAGGCGTAACTGTTGACGACAGTCTTTCAGGGACTGCTCACATTAAAACATTATGCAAAACCATATCCAGACAAATATATCAATTATGCAGGATTAAGCACTTTTTGAACTCGCATGCCAGAAAATTATTCCTGAATGCATTCATACTGTCCTCAATCAATTACTGTTCGACACTTTTTGACTTGGCTAGTGCAAATTCAATGAAACCTCTAATCATCATCAACAAACGTGCCCTTGAAGCAGTTCTCCTGAAATCCTTGAGCCTCACAGAACTGGACTATATTCAAACTGGAGTTCTTCCACTAAGGGACATGTTTGCTATCAATAAAAGAACGTTCATACAAAAAAATCTTATCTGGATAAGGCCCACAAGCTATTCAATCAAAATTTAGCTCAAATTGTAGAAAGTTAACAAAACTCCAAGTTGTGATGATGATAATGATAATGATGTGTTGGTTAATGAGAGTGATTTTGAGGACAATGATGTGCTGTTGAGGACCATAGCGATGATGGTAGTGATAATGGTAACAATATACTATCACATAGACTGGATGGTGATGATGATGATGATGATGGCAGTGATAATGGTAACAATATACTTATCACATATACTGGATGGTGGTGATGATGATGATGGCATGATGATGATGATGATGATGATGAGTGATAATGGTAACAATATACTTATCACATAGACTGGATGGTGGTGGTGATGATGATGATGATGATGACGATGATGATGATGATGATCATGATAATGGTAACAATATGCCTATCATAAACATTGGATGGTGGTGATGTGGATGATGATGATGATGATGATGATGATGATGGTAACAATATACCTATCACATACATTGGATGGTGGTGATGATGATGATGATGATGGTAGTGATAATGGTAACAATATACCTATCACATACACTGGATGGTGGTGATGATAATGATGATGGTAGTGATGATGGTAACAATATACCTATCACGTACATTGGATGGTGGTGATGATGATGATGATGATGATGGTGATGATGATGATGATGATGATGATGATGATGATAATGGTAACAATATACCTATCACATACATTGGGTGGTGGTGGTGGTGGTGGTGGTGGTGGTGATGATGATGATGATGATGATGATGATGATGATGATATATACCTATCACATACATTGGATGGTGGTGGTGATGATGATGATGATGATGATGATGATGGTAACAATATACCTATCACATACACTGGATGATAATGATGGATGATGATGATGATGATGATGATGTAAACAATATACCAGTCACATACATTGGATGGTGGTGATGATAATGATGATGATGATGATGATGATGATAATCGTCACAATATACCAATCACATACACTGGATGGTGGTAATGGTGATGGTGATGATGATGATGATGATGATGATGATGGTAACAATTGCGTATCACATACACTGGATGGTGGTGGTGATGATGATGATGATGATGATGATAATGGTAACAATTGCCTATCACATACACTGGATGGTGGTGATGATGATGATAAGTGTGATAATGGTAACAATATACCTGTCGCATACATTGATTGGATGGTGGTGATGATGATTATGATGATAGTGATAATGGTAACAATACATCTATCACATACATTGGATAGTGGCGGTGGTGATGATAGTAATAATGGTACAGTATACCTATCGCGCACACTGGATGGCAGCGATGATGATGATGATGATGATAGTGATAATGGTGACAATATACTTATCACATACATTGGATAGCTATGATGATGTTATTAGTAATGGTAACAATAGACCTATCGCACACACTGGATGGCAGCGATGATGATGATGATGATGATGATGATGATGATGATGATAGTGATAATGTTAACAGTAGACCTGTCGTGTAAACTGGATGGCAGCGATGACCAACACAGCCTGTTGTTTGCCGACAGGCCCTGACAGCTCCAGCCATCCATCGTGTCCTGGTGTTACGGCACGGCCCCTTCCAGGTGGTGACCACGTCCCAGCCCCAGGCCCTGGTGGTCTTCACCCTGCTGCAGCCCGACGTCGGCTGGCATGTGCTGCGTGTGCGGGCCGCTGCCCGCTCCAGAAAGTGTGAGTGGTGCAGAGGGATAGACGTTTGTGGCAGGGAATTTGGATGTGTCAGTAAGGTGATGGTAGGGGTGCTGTTTCTCTCTCTCTCTCTCCCTCTGTCTCTCGCTCGCTCGCTCACTTTTCTCCATCTCACTCTCCATCTCACTCTTTTTAATGTGTATGGGCTGGTTTTCTTTTTTTTTTTTTTTTCTCTCTCTCTCCCTTTTTTTTTTTTTTTGATTGCGTGTTGGGATATGTAGGAATTTGGTGTGTGTGTGTGTGTGTGCGCGCGCGCGCAGGTGAGTGATTTTGTCTCTGTGGACATGGAATTCAAGCCAGCCATGTGTTTGGTATGTCAGCAAATGATGCTGAAGTCATAAAATCTCGCATAAACTTCTTCAGGAGAGCAGACAGTCAAAATGATCTAGACAGTTCACACTCTGATGTATATCTACAAGACATTGCGAAAGTGAAAGAGATTGTCATAAACTATATGGAGAAATGGTGGTCCTGGGTGGGGGTGGATGGAAAAGTGGACAATACACCACTTGATTCTCAGGTTTGCATTGTACTGTACTTCTTTGAAACCCAGTTTTGAAAGTTTTCCTTAGAAAAGAGGGAGCGTGCCCAGTGGACCTGCCTTGAAGTTGTGCCATGTTTGCTTTGCTTTTCTGGTAACCCTGAAGTTGGATAAAACATTATGAAAAATGCAAATGATGGCTCAGTACTTTTGTGACATGAGAAGCAAAGCCTGAATTTCACCCTGAGAAAAATGTTGAGCCAATGTTTCACACACACTAAAGAGTCACGGTGTCACTATGGGTAGCATCTTGGATTCTTGGCTGGGATGTTATGGGTTCAATTCCCACCAGAACCATTTGTTTACGGGATTTTTCTGCCCTTGACTGGCTCCTACCTGGAATTGAGTTTGCTAGGGGCTCAGCTGGGAAGACTGAGCCGCACTGTCACGTTTTTCATCCACTGAACTGCTGCGTCTCTGAGAATGTGCTCTGGTTTTCTAGAGTCCAACACTGCAGGTGTCTGTATCTCTCGGGCCTGGTGGACTCCAGGATTTACTGTGAACATCAAGTGCAGCATTGACATGCATCTCGGACCAGAATGGAAATATGTAGCATCATCTTCGTTCATCCTCATCCTCTTAGATCGGTACACACTCGGAGGATAATTAGC
>JADBJO010001338.1:327500-387500 GCA_016801955.1 Conus betulinus | reverse complement strand
GGACACTGCCTGTATAGACAGAACGTGGAGTTTTGTGTAATCCCGCCATTAAGGCAGCCATACTCCATCTTCGGGGAAGGTACATGCTATGAATAAGGTGTCATCCATACCAACGGCCAAACTGGCCTTCTCTTCCAAAAGTTGGTGATAGGATTTTACGTGTGTGCAAGATGTTGTGCATGCGTTCACACATGGAACCTTGGTTTATAGTCTCATTCGAAGGACTGTATGGGGAATGGAGTCAAACCAATGTTAACTCCGAGGGAAAAATCCCCTATACCGAAATTCGAACCCAAAACCCCAGGATCATGTTTCCGGCACTCAACCAACTGAGCTATTTCGGCCGCCTGAGGTCACCATGGGAGCAGGGCACGAAGGGCCATAGAAAATAAACATTTTTTTTTATGCTGATTGAAGAGGATGGGGATGATGAAGATGATGCATGGATTTCCATTCAAGTCTGAGACTGAGTGATAGGGCTTATTTTCATGATATACCCTGGTGTCAGTCATGCCTAAGAGATACAGGCATGTGCAGTGTTTGTAAGGAAATTTGAGCAACACTCTCAGAGACGTACCATTAAGTGATTGAAACTCAACTGTGTGGTCCCAGTATTTCCAGCTGAATCTGTAGCAAACTCAACTCTGTGTAAGAGCCAGACAGGGCGGAAAAATCTCACAAATAAATTGCTCTGACGGGGATCGAACCCACGACCCCCCAGCTGGGAATCTGCTGCACTAACCACTTTGCCACGGCAGGCGTAGCAATGTCGGAGATTTGTTTGTCTTTTTACTGGTTTGAAGCTGTAGACTTCTTTTGCAAATGATGTTGCATTATGACATTCAGTCAAAAATGACATTGTGGTGCAAGTTAGCAAATCATTGAGCCTGTCTTTGTCTTTGGTTTAGTCCAATCCATATGTCAGCAAAGCTTTGTGCCTGTGTGTGCCTTTGTTTTAATCCTATCCAGTGCCTGTTTTGGTTTGTGTTGACAAACAGTTGTGCCCATGTGTGTGGATCCTATTCAGTGCCTGTTTGGTTTGTGTTGACAAACAGTTGTGCCCATGTGTGTGGATCCTATTCAGTGCCCGTTTGGTTCGTGTTGACAAACAGTTGTGCCCATGTGTATGGATCCTATTCAGTGCCCGTTTGGTTTGTGTTGACAAACAGTTGTGCCCATGTGTGTGGATCCTATTCAGTGCCCGTTCGGTTTGTGTTGACAAACCATTGTGCCCATGTGTGTGGATCCTATCCAGTGCCTGTTCTGTTGATTTCAGCAATGCCCAGTGTCGCTACCTGCTGACGGCAGCTCAGATGAGGGATGCGGTGGAGGTGGAGGTGCAGGGCAGATGGTACCCCGCGACGCCATCTCCTGTGAGGGAGACTACATCGTCTTCCATGATGGTGAGCCCCTCCCTTCTCCCAATTCGCGCATGTGCTGCATTACTCAGGAAAAAAGTCAACTTTATAATATTTTCTGAAGATGGTCAGTATGGCGTGAACAGTTGTTGGGTACTGTTCAATGGACAGTCCTGTTGACAGCAGGAAAGACTGTGACCGGGATTCCCTTCAGAGAGCATGTAAGACCTCATGGCAAAGGCTTGGCCATGTCTGGAGTTGTACTGTCATCACCAGTCAGCGGAACAGCAGTGAGCGAGGCTACGGGATGCGCATGGCAGTTGCTTGTCAGTGGCCTTTTTTGCTAGTGGGCTCTGCAGTCATGAAATATGGGTTGGTACATCCATAAGAATGCTTCCATTGAGGTTCTGTAGCATCACATCTGGTGGCCATTATACAGTGGCATGTGCCAGGAGCAATTATGTTCCTTTGCATGTTAATGGGATACTCTGTGCATGCCTGCACCCTACATGAACACAGCGCAGGCTTCCAAGGGTGGTGCAGGATTGCTCCCAGCTGGTTTGTTCGGCGGTTGAGGATGGTACTTCTCTGGGTTCTACGCGCTCTCCTTCGGGGTACTCTTTTTCTTTTTTTTTTTATTTTCTGCAGTTGGTCAATATGACATGAACAGTTCTTGGGATTCTGTTCAGTGGCATGAGATTACATACCTGTTTGAGTCCTAGAGGTAGATTGCAGACATTTTTTGTATGTTATGTGATAAAAGATACATAAAGAGGAGAATAAAAAACAAAAAAACAGAAAAGAAAGAGGAAATAGAAATAAAAAAAAAAGACAGGTATTAGAACTGTTTAGAAAGCAGACATTGACAATCTTTAGGTAAGCACATGCGTGGTTTGGTAGTGGGCATAAAGTGGACATTCTGTTTTGCATAGAACTCGCATACATGTGTGTGTGTAGGTGTGGGCATGAAACATGTGCACACATACTGCTGGTTGTAGTCATCGTTGTTGTGGTAAGTATGAGTACGAATGTATGCATAGTAAAAACTAGTTATATATACTACTTCTTTGGGTCTGCCAACAAAATTCATCGGGGTGGACCATCAGTGAGAATTATCCTTTGTAACCCAGGTTCACGCACGCTTTACCCCAAGGAAACAAAAATACACAGTGTATTGCCAACTTTAAATTTTAATTTCAGTCACTGTCTTTCCTGCAATTCCAAGAATACAGTCTTCCAGAATTTGAACCCCCAAAACAATTCAAAATATACCCTCAGTATAGGTGGTTAGGATAATGAAAGCAATAAAACAATGGGATAGAGAAGAAAACAAGAAATAGCAGATGCGGAAAAGTAGCACTGAAAAAGGAAAAATAATAAACAGTCACTTATTAAATAGAAAATTACAAGCAAAATATACAATAGGAATCAAAACAATAATTCAAGTTTCCCAATTAACATTGGAGAACAAAAGGGTGGGCACATATTAAAATCTGTTCCCCTGGCAGGATCATTACATCAAATAACCCCGTTAACAACATTCTCCGTTTTACTTTTAGAAGGGGATAGTGTCAACTCCACTGTGATCAAATCCAATCGTCAATTGAATAGCAGGGAATTACACACATCCCAGCCAACACCGGATGGGTTTGGCAAAACCACAGCTATGCCCAAGTGTGGTCAGTTCACAATTAATACTAATAGGCCCATAGCCTAACAAAACATTAATTCACCCTTGACATTTGCCATTCCAGCCAAATAGTACCCACTTTGTCAGCATTACCTCAACACCAGAAAATGAACTGCTGACCCTCAGTGGAATTAATAGTTACATTAATGCTCGGAAGCATTAAGAAAAGGTCCCCACAATATCCGCAATCAATAGAACTACCTAAAGGAATGAAAATAATATCAAACAAAACAAAAGAAAATGGAATAATCATCAGAAGATCAGTCAAAACCACAACATAGCATTGGCCACGATTAGGTTACGGCCAAACTAAGAGCACATAAAGTAATGCAAGGTCATTGTGCCCGCATTCAAAGAAATCAAACAACGTATATACAAGCGACACATCAAGTCCAAAACATGAAATTAACTTAAGTATTTGTGTCAAACTATCACACCTAACAATGTGTAATACATTATGCCGATCAAATGGTAATGCGTCCAAATAGCCTGCACAGTAAAACCAAAAAAACGCTAGTGAAATAAAACGTCATACGATCTTGCTCTCTAGGGAACAAATCAATAACGAAAAGCAGGGATAGCCAATGGTCAACACCGAAGACTATCGACATCCCATAATATTTTCTCAATTAATAACATAATTATAACGCACCCCCTTTTGATATCACGCCGCCAAACTCTCTAAAACCGTTGACTTCATTTAAAAATAACAGTCCAAACTATGAATGGTGATTGAATTAACAAATAACTGCAACTACCCAGCTAACATATTTCACTATTGTATTCCTTCAAAACACAATGAATGCCAGGCTACAACAGAATTTGGAACAACATAAGGCAAAATTCGGCGAAATGCGAAAATTTGAAGGAATGCACAATGAAAGGCAAAAACCTAATTTTATGCTTAATCCTATTTGAAAACAGCATCTAAAATTTACACCAGTAATTTGTTGACCCACTGTCGACCAATCTAATATAATAATAATACACCAATTTAATCATATTAATCCCTAACTATAAACTCAATTCCGCAATCTAAACTAAATACAGTTTTTAATATTTTGATCCACAGAACCACGGACTAATAAAAACTATAAATTAAAGTAACCTACCAACATACAAAATAAATGACCAAATTCTGTATCCACCATACATACACACAATCAATCCGCTCCCACAAAAACTAATATGACTTCCCCAAACACAATCCTGTATTGTCACTCATATTATTAATACTTATAACGAGTTATCCTAAAACTTTGCTCCTCTAAGTCTTTATGAAGTAAAACCTAGTGGCTGCCTACCACATGGTCATTCTAAAGCCCACAAATGTGCAGAATCAAAATCCTTTTAAATCTAAACATTACACCACAATCCAGTAAAATAAAACCATGAAAACGAAAACATAACACAATACAATATTAACTACATACATATTTTTTCTTCAAACAAACTCAACTAACCTGATTTAGCACTAACTGCATCTGCCAAGATTCAAGTGTGATCTTCCCTCTCTTGTCCCAGCAGGAAGTGGCAGAAGAACACCAACAGACCGGAAGTGTCTAATTACTCAGACCTACTGAAAATGACTATTTAGCGCAAACTCACTAATTTTAAAACACTCATCTAATTACTAAGTCAAATAAAATATATTATAAAAATATACATTGACAACCTTAAAATTACTAACCTGACCATATTAGACAGGTTACATCCTTAAAAGAATTCTTGGTCAGAGAGTGAGGGTTAAAGATCAAGGGTCAAGGATTTGGATATGAACTTTGTGGTGCTGTCGATTTGTTGATGAGGAGAGTACAATGGAATTACCCCTCTTAGAGCTACTGATGATTGTAATTGTCTGCAAGAAACTGTCATGTCTTTGTGATGTGGATAGTGGGGGATGGGGGTGGGTAGGTAGAAAGACCAGGCCACCAGCCACCATTTTCTTTCTTGACCTCTTTCATGCTCATTAACAGAAAAGCTGACATGGTAAGTATACTTGGCCAACAGGGAGTATAATACAAACTCCCCATTTCAGTCGAAAAGCTACACTTCTCAGCTCTTCTCAAAAGTTTATGAGTGAAAAATTGCTTATTCAAAGGAAAGGAATTCCGTGTTTTGGAAACTGCTGAATGAGAAATTTCTTATTTAGGAAACTATTGACCAAGAATTCCAGGAATTCCTCATTTTAGAAACTGCTGAAGAAGGAATTCCTGATTTCAAAAACTGCAGAACAAGGATTACCGTAAAGTTTGGAGAGTGCTGGCTAGGGAATGCCCCATTTAGGAAACTGGACTTTTACATATGTCAGCTGTGTAAATGTCTTCAGCATGAAGAGCAGCCTGGGAGCCCCCTTCACAGTGCTTCTGACTTTACATTGTTCATGATAGATTTGGGATGTCGCTACTAAGATGCAGGAGCAGCAAAAAATGTCTGTATATATACAGCCACCTAGGTATGCATGCCTGTGTTTGTTTCTGCTGTCTGTTCCTGTCTGTCTGTTATTCATAATTGGATATTTGGCACAAGAGGCTGATGGACGATCCTGGTCAGAGTAGGTCAAGAGGTCAACAGATGAGAGGCTGATTCGAATTAAGTTTTGCTTCAGGAACTAGTGAAAAAGTTAAGAGGAGTCAAAGAATTGTGGTAGTGGGCGGACATCGGATGACAAGAATTGTGGTAGTGGGCGGACATCAGAATGACAAGAATTGTGGTAGTGGGCGGACATCGGAATGACAAGAATTGTGGTAGTGGGCGGACATCGGAATGACAAGAACTGAAGACAGTTATTTTTGTTTTCCAATCCAGTCTTCTGATTTTTCTTATTCTTAGGATGCCCATGTTGTGTGTACAGGGGAGAACACGAGCGCCCCAGTGCTGACACGGTGGTGTGGGGCGTTAAGTCGTCGAACAACGGTGACCTCTAGCGGCCGTCATCTGCTGGTGATGGTTGTGTCGGATCAGCATGACAACCTGTATGACGGCTTCTCCCTGGAATATTATGCTGTGCCTGGTAAGGGGAAAGAGAGAGTGTGTGTGTGTGTGTGTGTGTGCGCGCGCGCGCGCGTGCATGTGTGCGTACATGAACATCCTGTTTGACAAGTTGTGTACAGTATACTTTTCAGCCCCAAAACTGCCATTTTTGTCAAAGCAATTTACAGTACTTTGTCCAGATGCGCTCAACAGGAGTACATAGACCAGCCATGCCAGGACATTGAAATGACGCGCTGTTGGCATTTGATAGTCAGTGGTGACAGACACAAAAGGAGTCTCAACGTTTTGAGTGGAAGTGGATTGCATCGCCGGTTTCAGCTTGGTGTTGTTAGTTCTGATAACCAAACAGGAGAGTTTTTGGTTTTCATTGTTGGTGTCGTTCATATCATGTGAGTTTTAGAACATTGGAAGCTTCATGGATTCACTAGAGGTGTAGCCACCTCTTCTTTTCATTCATAAATGCACAGCGTTTGAGAGAATTTGAAGGAGGCCCTTTGTTTTCAAAACCATCCTTTCATTTTTTACCTGCATTTGACCCACAGTGCCTAGAAACAGACCTAAAGCTTTTTGCCAGTGTTACTGCATTCATAGCATGAGATGTGAGGCAGAGGACACAGGTGGAGAAAGTACAGGAATGGTGTTGAAAACCAGGAAGGAGACAGTGAGGATGACACCAGTGTGTTGTGACAGTGAGGATGACACCAGTGTGTGTTGTTGTGACAGTGAGGATGACACCAGTGTGTGTTGTTGTGACAGTGAGGATGACACCAATGTGTGTTGTTGTGACAGTGAGGATGACACCAGTGTGTGTTGTTGTGACAGTGAGGATGACACCAGTGTGTGTTGTTGTGACAGTGAGGATGACACCAGTGTGTGTGTTGTGACAGTGAGGATGACACCAGTATGTGTTGTGAGTGAGGATGACACCAGTATGTGTTGTTGTGTGACAGTGAGGATGACACCAGTGTGTGTTTGTGACAGTGAGGATGACACCAATGTGTGGTGTTGTGACAGTGAGGATGACACCAATGTGTGTTGTTGTGACAGAGAGGATGACACCAATGTGTGTTGTTGTGACAGTGAGGATGACACCAGTGTGTGTTGTTGTGACAGTGAGGATGACACCAATGTGTGTTGTGACAGTGAGGATGACACCACCAATGTGTTGTGAGTGACAGTGAGGATGACACCAAGTGTGTGTTGTTGTTACAGTGAGGATGACACTAGTGTGTGTTGTTGTGACAGTGAGGATGACACCAATGTGTGTTGTTGTGACAGTGAGGATGACACCAATGTGTGTTGTGACGGTGAGGATGACACCAATGTGTGTTGTTTGTGACAGTGAGGATGACACCAATGTGTGTTGTGACGGTGAGGATGACACCAATGTGTTTTGTTGTGACAGTGAGGATGACACCAGTATGTGTTGTTGTGACAGTGAGGATGACACCAGTGTGTGTTGTGACAGTGAGGATGACACCAGTGTGTGTTGTGACAGTGAGGATGACACCAGTGTGTGTTGTGACAGTGAGGATGACACCAGTGTGTGTTGTTGTGACAGTGAGGATGACACCAGTGTGTGTTGTTGTGACAGTGAGGATGACACCATGTGTGTTGTTGTGACAGTGAGGATGACACCAGTGTGTGTTGTTGTGACAGTGAGGATGACACCAATGTGTGGTCTTGTGACAGTGAGGATGACACCAATGTGTTTTGTTGTGACAGTGAGGATGACACCAGTATGTTTGTTGTGACAGTGAGGATGACACCAATGTGTGGTCTTGTGACACAGTGAGGATGACACCAGTGTGTGGTCTTGTGACAGTGAGGATGACACCAATGTCTGGTGTTGTTGTGACAGTGAGGATGACACCAGTATGTTTTGTTGTGACAGTGAGGATGACATCAGTGTGTGTTGAT
Source organism: Conus betulinus (assembly GCA_016801955.1). Lineage (NCBI taxonomy): Eukaryota > Metazoa > Mollusca > Gastropoda > Neogastropoda > Conidae > Conus > Conus betulinus. Next base: position 379,538 of record JADBJO010001338.1, on the reverse strand, counting down.
GTGACAGTGAGGATGACACCAGTGTGTGTTGTTGTGACAGTGAGGATGACACCAATGTCTGGTGTGTGTGTGACAGTGAGGATGACACCAATGTGTGTTGTTGTGACAGTGAGGATGACACCAGTGTGTGTTGTTGTGACAGTGAGGATGACACCAGTATGTGTTGTTGTGACAGTGAGGATGACACCAATGTGTGTGTTGTTGTGACAGTGAGGATGACACCAATGTGTGTTGTTGTGACAGTGAGGATGACACCAATGTGTGTTGTTGTGACAGTGAGGATGACACCAATGTGTGTGTTGTGTGACAGTGAGGATGACACCAGTGTGTGTTGTTGTGTGACAGTGAGGATGACACCAATGTCTGGTGTTGTTGTGACAGTGAGGATGACACCAATGTGTTGTGACAGTGAGGATGACACCAGTGTGTGTTGTTGTGTGACATGAGAGGATGACACCAATGTGTGTTGTTGTGACAGTGAGGATGACACCAATGTGTGTTGTTTGTGACAGTGAGGATGACACCAATGTGTGTTGTTGTGACAGTGAGGATGACACCAGTGTGTGTTGTTGTGACAGTGAGGATGACACCAGTGTGTGTTGTTGTGACAGTGAGGATGACACCAGTGTGTGTTGTTGTGACAGTGAGGATGACACCAGTGTGTGTTGTTGTGACAGTGAGGATGACACCATGTGTGTGTGTTGTGACAGTGAGGATGACACCAATGTGTGTTGTTGTGTGACAGTGAGGATGACACCAATGTCTGGTGTTGTTGTGACAGTGAGGATGACACCAATGTGTTGTTGTGACAGTGAGGATGACACCAATGTGTGTTGTGACAGTGAGGATGACACAGTGTGTGTGTTGTGACAGTGAGGATGACACCAGTGTGTGTTGTGACAGTGAGGATGACACCAGTGTGTGTTGTTGTGACAGTGAGGATGACACCAATGTGTGTTGTTGTGACAGTGAGGATGACACCAGTGTGTGTTGTTTGTGACAGTGAGGATGACACCAGTGTGTTGTTGTGACAGTGAGGATGACACCAATGTGTGTTGTTGTGACAGTGAGGATGACACCAATGTGTGTGTTGTGACAGTGAGGATGACACCAGTGTGTGTTGTGACAGTGAGGATGACACCAATGTGTGTTGTTGTGACAGTGAGGATGACACCAATGTCTGGTGTTGTTGTGACAGTGAGGATGACACCAGTGTGTGTGTGTTGTGACAGTGAGAGGATGACACCAGTGTGTGTTTGTTGTGACAGTGAGGATGACACCAGTGTGTGTTGTTGTGACAGTGAGGATGACACCAATGTGTGGTGTTGTTGTGACAGTGAGGATGACACCAATGTGTGTTGTTGTTGTGACAGTGAGGATGACACCAGTGTGTGTTGTTGTGACAGTGAGGATGACACCAGTGTGTGTTGTTGTGACAGTGAGGATGACACCAATGTGTGTTGTTGTGACAGTGAGGATGACACCCAGTGTGTGTTGTTGTGACAGTGAGGATGACACCAATGTCTGGTGTTGTTGTGACAGTGAGGATGACACCAATGTGTGTGTTGTTGTGACAGTGAGGATGACACCAGTGTGTGTTGTTGTGACAGTGAGGATGACACCAGTGTGTGTTGTTGTGACAGTGAGGATGACACCAATGTGTGTTGTGTTGTGACAGTGAGGATGACACCAGTGTGTGTTGTTGTGACAGTGAGGATGACACCAATGTGTGTTGTTGTTGTGACAGTGAGGATGACACCAGTGTGTGTGTTGTGTGACAGTGAGGATGACACCAGTGTGTGTTGTTGTGACAGTGAGGATGACACCAATGTGTGTGTTGTGACAGTGAGGATGACACCAGTGAGTGACAGTGACATGACACCAATGTCTGGTGTTGTTGTGACAGTGAGGATGACACCAGTGTGTGTTGTGACAGTGAGGATGACACCAGTGTTGTGTGACAGTGAGGATGACACCAGTGTGTGTTGTTGTGACAGTGAGGATGACACCAGTGTGTGTTGTTGTTGTGACAGTGAGGATGACACCAGTGTGTGTGTTGTGTGACAGTGAGGATGACACCAGTGTGTGTTGTTGTGACAGTGAGGATGACACCAGTGTGTGTTGTTGTGACAGTGAGGATGACACCAGTGTGTGTTGTTGTGACAGTGAGGATGACACCAGTGTGTGTGTTGTGTGACAGTGAGGATGACACCAGTGTGTGTTGTTGTGACAGTGAGGATGACACCAGTGTGTGTTGTTGTGACAGTGAGGATGACACCAGTGTGTGTTGTTGTGACAGTGAGGATGACACCAGTGTGTGTTGTTGTGACAGTGAGGATGACACCAGTGTGTGTTGTTGTGACAGCGAGGATGACACCAGTGTGTGTTGTTGTGACAGCGAGGAGGACACACACCAGTGTGTGTTGTTGTGACAGCGAGGATGACACCAGTGTGTGTTGTTGTGACAGCGAGGATGACACCAGTGTGTGTTGTTGTGACAGTGAGGATGACACCAATGTGTGTTGTTGTGACAGTGACTGGCCGTTGCAGTCGTCGAAGCAAGTTACCAGTGAACGGCACAAGGCAACGACTGACCTCACCAAACTATCCCTTCTATTACCCCATGTAAGTCTGCATGCCAGGTGTGTGTGTGTGTGTGTGTGTGTGTGTGTGTGTTAGTAAGCACATATGTGTGTGTGGGTGTGGGTGTTAGTGTTCACATGTGTGAGCGTGTGTGTGTGCGTGTGTGTGTGTGTGTGTGTGTGTGTAGTGTGCGCATGTGTGTGTGTCTGTATTTGTATGTGTGTGTGTGCGCGCGTGTGTTTGTTTCATTGTGACAAAATGTTCAGTATTCATTTTCTGTTTATCATTGCTATTCCTTGAAGAATGCTCTTTAACCTTCTTTCTTTTTTATTCTTGTTTATGCTTTTTTATTATTGATTTCTTTTTCAGAGCTTTTTTTTTTTGGTAAGTTTTAGACTTGACATTTCCATTCCTGTATGAGGTTGACTGCCCTGAAAATGTGTGGGTGGCTTGGCCCTGATAATGAAAACTGTAAGATATCATCTGATGTACAAATGCACATTGTTTTGGTGCATTTGATTCAAGACACATTTTGATATGTTTTATTTAAGATGCATTTTGATGATAAGTGACTACCTCACTTGTTATGCTCGCGATCTCTATAAAATTGTGATGACAAATGTAAAACTGACTTTGGTTGGTTGATGTGTGTGGCTACACAGTAACAGCTACTGTGAGTGGCTGCTGACAGCGGAGGAAGGGGAGGTGGTGGTGGTGAAAGTGCTGAGAACGGAGATGGAGGGGGACTGCTCTGACATGGTTCGAGTCTACGATGGTGAGTGACTGTGCTGCACTTTGCTGCTTTTTTTTTTCCCTCTCTCTCTCTCTCTCTTTTTTCCCCTTATGTTTTGTCTGTCTGTCTATCTGTCTCTTTGTGTGTGTGTGTGCTTTGTGAGAGTGTGTGTGTGTGTGTGTGTGTGTGTGTGTGTGTGTGCTTTGTGAGAGTGTGTGTGTGTGTGTGTGTGTGTGTGTGTGTGTGTGTGTGTGTGTGTGTGTGTGTGTGTGTGTGTGTGTGTGTGTGTGTGCTTTGTGAGAGTGTGTGTGTGTGTGTGTGTGTGTGTGTGTGTGTGTGTGTGTGTGTGTGATGTCAGTGATAATTATTTCCTAAAAGTGAGGGGGTCAGGTTCGTTACCAAAAAACTCACTTCCAAATTTTCAGGGGTTCACAAATATATTAACCCTCTTCAGTATGCACTTATCTGAGCTTAGTTACACCGAAAACCGTCGGCAAGGTAAGTAACTCCGTAATTTGAACATGGTTACCCAATTAAAAAATAATTTAAAAGACAGGAAAGGAAATAACGAAATGAAAATAATTTTTAAAAATTCCTACGAATATATATGTTGCTATATCGTAAGTTTGAAGAATGTCACATGAGCCATTTACTCGGAAAAAGAAAAAAATCTTCTTCAGAACTTTCTTCCCGAATGTTGTTCATCATACCTGGAACTTCATCCCAGTCGAAATCTAGGTCACTCTAAGCTTCATTACCCAGCACTTTCACTAAGTCTTATGCCGTAAATCCTACAAAACGCAGTATCTCCATCACTAAATCTCATTATAGAACGGCACAACTCAAGGTTAGCCACGGTGAAAAACGGCATTTCGACCTCAAAACTTAAAAAATTCGAAACTCGAGAACCACGGCACGTATCGACTCGCGGTTTTTTTTTGCAAACGGAAGTAAATGACTACAGGAAGAAGGAAGTCACGTTCTCGCGAGACTTCCTTTTCTACGAGAAACATGGCGGCGCCATTGTTGCCACGTGTTTTACCGGGGGCGCTGGCGGGCGCTCAGCGTTTTTGGCTGTGTGATTTCCGGCCGGGCGCTAGCGGGCGCTCGATGGTCAAGAGGGTTAAGGGGGTCACCATTAATAACGCTAGAAAATGTAGTGCGCGCGTGCACACACACACACACACACACACACACACACACACACACACACACCTGTCAAATATCACTTTAAAGTGAAAAGACGTTATATCAAAGAACAACAACACAACACACACACACACACACACACACACACACAAGTGTGCTGTCACTGGCTCACACACATAAATCAGCAGCAGAGATAGAGACAGAAATACATGAGAATAGAGGTGCTTAAAGTAAAGTTAATAAAACATTTGAGACTGCGCTAAATAATTTTTATTCATATTCATGTTCCAGTGTTTTTAGAGTATTATCAACTAGCATGAGTAAATGTTAGCACCTACATTATCAGGATTTTAACATTGAAACTTGATTTGTGGGATGTCCTCTTCAATTATCATCACAGAATTTCCACTATGCGAGCCATTTTCTTCAATGTTGAGATATTTATTGTATGACCAAATTCCAGTCGCCGTGCAATGATCATCAGAAGCATGGTTGAACCTACGACTAAACTGTAGACTGGCCATTCTTGCACTGTGAGCAACACATTTGTATGTCCAGAACGGAGCCATTTTAATTATCCGAACTGGTCATGTTGCATAGTTCGAACGACTTGTGTTCCATTCGCTGGATTATCACCAAAGAGCCACAGCTGAACTGTTGGATTTTGATTCTGAAAAGCCCAAATTCCTACAGTTTTCTATGCTTTTCCCCACTTAGCTGAATCACGTGATCTTGTGGTCCAGTCATAGACTGGATATGCCTAGACTGTTTTAATGACTCTTGTTGGTTTTCAGTAGAGAGGAGTTCTCAAGTGTAAGTTGATCATTGATTCAGAACATTCTAAAATGTTGAGGAATTTTATGTTTTTAACTTTGATCGTGGTGAATGTAGTTGTTGTTGTTGTCGTACCCTGGCTAAAAGACTCCAGGGATCATCCAAACAGCCAAAGTACTTGAACACTATGGTACAAATGCTTCAGCTAGGGATGAGAAACATTATGTGTGCAACCATTTTTGATTACCCTGCACATGGGCAGCCACACTCCGACTTCTGGGGATTTCGGAAACTGATAATGTTATGCTAGGAGCTTGTCACACAACTGAAGACAATCCCCGCGTAACTATGCTGAGCATAACAACATTTTGATGTAGCCTTGGTGTTCTAGCCTATGCCAATTGGTCTGACACAGCCTTAAGCCAAGGCGGGATGGTGGCGGATAGGACAAAAGCCTTTTTGTGTGATACGGTGCTCAGAGTTGTAATGGGTACAGGAGAAATCAGTGCGCAATAAATTTTAGTATGTTTTTGTGACACACTGGCCTGAATTCCAGGGTGTCAGATTGGAAGTTTATGCATCAGAGACGCACATTTGTGCATAAGAATTATCACTGGATGTTCTTCGCCAATTTTTTTACCGAATGTGCTCTTGTACTGTGACTTGGAAAGTCCTCTTCAAGAAAGCAGAATATAGACTTTGAGTGTATGGAGTTCATTTAAGTTACCAAATTTATCCTTGCGCTGTGGCTTGACAGTCCAGACATTGAGGAGAAACATTAAATGCTTTGTACAATCCCAGGAACATTTGGGTAGTAGCAGTCAACGACATGGAATTTAATTTCAGACATGACTTTTTCTTATTTAACAGACTTTGTTGTTCACAGCTCAGACAACTTTCAGAACAGCTGTGCATGTTTTTTCCCTCATTTTTTTCTGGTTACCTTCAGAAATGCTTTTAGGGTGCATGATTACAATGAGTTTAGTATTACTTTATAAGGTTAGTGATAATCTTATTCATTAAAATGAGTGCAATAACAACAACGATGGAGATGATGATGACAATGGTGATGATGATGACAGTGGTGATGATGACTGTGGTGATGATGACGACAGTGGTGGTGACGACGACACAGTGATGATGACGGTGGTGATGACTGGTGACGATGATGATGATGGTGACTGGTGGGCAGGGGAAGAGAAGAGTCTGGAGAATTCGTTGGGCCGATTTTGTGGAGGGGAAACTCCTGAGTTTGTGAGCACAGGGCGCCATCTGCTGCTCATTTTCACTGCTGATGACCGCTGGAATTCGGGTGGCTTCGAACTGCAGTACTATGTCCAGGACATGGGTATAGCCATTTTATGCTTCTTTCCTTCCTTCCTTCCATTGTTTCTTCCTTTTTCCTTCCTTCCTTCCTTCCTTCCTTCCTTCCTTCCTCCTTTGTTTCGTCCTTCTTTCCTTCATTCAATCTGTTCACTCATTCAAGTCATTCTGCTCCTTCATTTTTCCATTCTTCTCTCATTTAATGTTCTTTATGGCTAAATGTTAGCATGAAATGATTGAAAAGATATGGGTTTATAAAGAAATACACTGACAAAACAACTGATACGGACACAAACATGCAAGCGTGCATGCACACATGCACACACACACACACACATGCATGCACGCATTAAACATGATAGATGAGTACACTTGGTGTTGTGCATATGGTGTTAGACTGTTTAATGTTGCTCTGTATGGCAATATTTATATCATATGATGTACATTGTATGTTGACATATTTCAGTGGATTTCACATGAGACATATATTGCAGGGTATATTTCACTCACTGTATTCAGTGATGCAGTATTTCACATTGTGCACATCATATGTTTGAATATTTTGCTCAGTGCGTGTTTTGTTGCAGTGTGTATGTCGTGAACCACACAGTTTGTTTACAGTGTTTAATTAATTTGCATAACATGCATTGCATATTTTCCAGTATCCGGTGCACGAATCTCTGTGTGGGCCATCATTGGAATTCTGCTTGCTGCTGTCATCGTCATCATCATCATTGTCATCGCCCTCGTTCTCTACTTGCGTCACTGGAGACGCGAACAACACAAGATTTGATGGATCTTCGTGTAAGATGAGTAGGATCCATTTTTGTTTTTTTTAAGGAAAAAAGTCCTGTTCCCATGACAACAAGAAGAGGAAGACTGACAGACTCTTCTTGTTAAGGTGACATCTCCAGTTTTTCCCCATTGTGTCCATTATCATAACGATAAACCAGACTGGCCAATAAGGCGTAGAAGGAACTGGAATGATTGTGTCCTGACGCTGCACGCTGAATCAGCCTCTGTGCCTGTTTGTGTATCATTGCAAGCTGCCAACTTTTCTGATTTTTTTTTTTTTCTCCTTCAGAATCTCCCCCTACCCCCTGTTTTTTTTTTTTCCCCTTAAATCAATCCTGAAATCACATATTAAGTGGAAAATCTTGAAATCTAAACTTTGGGGGAAAAAGGGATTTGAGGGGTCATTTTTGGATGATAAGATTTTGCTATGTACACCTGAAAACGATGTTCAGTGACTGACAGTGTCTAAGTATGGTGAAGCACTCATTTACTTCATGAGCTGTTCATCGGTCAGTTCAAGGGGTCAGGGGTAAAGCTACGTCAATCCAGGTAAGTCTCTTGCTTAAATGCTCACTACTGCACTTGCTTCTGGTGCTCAGCAAGTGTGGCCACCAAGGGAAGAGAGTACAAGAGCAAATACTTGCCCGGTTTGGGAAGCTGAACTTTACAGGCGAGATACTTGCACAGCAAAGGTGATCAGCCAATCAGAGTGAAGGTGAAGGTCGTGCACTCTGAACCCACCAATCCCCAGTTTGTTTACTGTTTTGTTCATGTTTTCCTTCACCACGATCAACTGAGAATTGGTCTTCGCTTTCAGATTCTGTGTGAAACATGATTTGTCTTGTAATTTTGAACTCTTCACTGAAGTAATGACTTTAGAATGCTCAGTTTACACTCGGTGAACCGCTGAGCCAGGATTGACATCTGTGTCAGTCACATGACACAGTCGATGTGCCGGCTGCTTTCCTGCGAACACATCTGTGGGCGAGGCAAGGGGAAGAGGGAGGGGGAGAACAGAACCTTTTTCTGTATTTGATCGAGAGACTTGTCTAATGTAACAGGAATTTTCTGTAAAATTTCACTTCCCGCTGCATACCCAAACTCCTGAATCGGTGCACCTAAAGGTTGAAGGAGAGAACTAGGACCAAGGTTTGTTCTTAATGGGACGCCCATGATTGACTGACATGACCCTGTTTACCTGCATCATGTACTTAATCTCCGTTTGGAGTCTTAGAGGCTTTGAAAGACTGGAGTGAGTAGTGACTGTGTGTGTGTTTATAAATGATGTATATTGGTTGATTGTGAGGCTTCAGGGCGGTTTGAGAATCAGGAGTGACTGACGTGTGTGGCTGTTTATATTTATACGCTGCATTTTTAGATAAGCCTCCTTGATTTTAGTTGTGTATGATGACTTATGAAAAGAATGACACCTGTGATGCTAGGTATGTATATAGTTAGGAGTGACATTGAGTAGCTAGTGTATTGACGTTTATAGTTCTGTAGGTGCTCAAAGGTCTGAATGAATGACAGGAGTGTGTGGCAGATGAGTGATGTATATGAGTGGAATTATTTATAAACGGTGTTTTTATTTTGCCCAGCAATATGGAGTCGTGTAGGTGCTTAAGAATCCAAATATGTAACATAATGTACATATGGCATCCAGAGATTTGAAATATGCTTTGTTGACTGATTATGGACACACCATACAAGATCAGCCATTACAAATTGGCTTGATCAGATAACACTGAGAGTTTTGAGATTCTTAAGTTCAGAAACTGTGAATATGTTGCATTACTTTTGATTGTGAATCCTGTCAGAAATGGTCAATATTCATTTACTAGTTCTTATTGTGAATGTTGTACGCGCTATAAAAGAACTAAACCTGTCAGTGACTTCATTTTGACATGCTTCGGTGCAGAAAACTGTAAATATACTTCACTGATGTCCATTGAGAATCTTGAAAAAAGAAAGGGTGAAGATGTAGGCACAAGGCATATTTATTTACTGTCTGGTAGTGAGGCTGGATGTCAGCGGGCGCTGGAAGGATGCAAGGGTGTTTGACTTAAATGCAACTGAATGACTGGCTGGCTCCTTTCTTTGTTTTGGTATTGGAAACTGGTAGGTGCTTGGTACCAGAGTCACAGCATCCTGCCCCCAGCAGCAGAGAGTGGAACATTTTCACAACATTTCATGACTTTGTCAGTAAAGCTTGGCTATTGTTAAATTGTTTGCTTTGTAAACAAACAAGAGTGAGCAGAAAGCAAAACCATGGCGAGGGCTTATTCCTTCGGTGAAAGTATGGATCCCAAGTGACCACAACTCACAGTGAGACTTTAGTTCTTCAGAAAAAGCATGCGTTGCTGGTGGTGACCCATAATGTTTGCCACGGCTTTGTTTCCATACTGAAAGTATGTGTCACTGGAGATCGCAGCATGGGGTGTCAACATTTTAGGCAAGATACTGCGAAAATGAAACGTTATTGGAGTTAGTTTTAGAGCACACCATTGGGGATTTGGGAGTGTGTATGTAGTCCTACAGGTAATCAGTAGAGTTTTGCATTATAGTGATAAACCACAGCACTGTTTGTGCACAAGTCACTGTGCAATTAATCTTTTAATCTCTGTGGATATATACTGCCCACTGTTGCCTTTGTGAGATCTTTTGCAAAAGAAAGGCTTCTTACAATCTGACATTTGATGGGGAAAAAAAATAAAGGAGTTTTCATGGGTATATTTTGACATTTTAGGCAGACAGGAATTTGAGAGACTTACAAGATCTCTTATTGCTTAAAAAAATGAATGTGTTACCTCCCTCCCTTCCCTCCAAGCAAATCTCCAGAGTGACATGTATAGTGAAATTTTTATTTGCTTTCTTTGAATTCTTTGCATGTATATATCATGTCCTGTGGATGATTCCGCTATTTTTCATTGAAGGCATGTTTATTCAGAAACATTTAAACATTTTTTAATAGAATCTTCTGAAGTATGGTGTTTTTAAGAGTTTTTAAACCTGTCTCTTTACAGGTGATAGGTTCCTTTAACTTCAAAGGAGATTCAGGGCCTTAAGAAGTATTAAACTGGAGGATGGTATTTCAGGAAAAGAGTGTTTAGAACTCTAATTGTTCTAAGGGAGTTGACACTTCAATGGAATAAACTCTATCTTGGTCATAAGGGGTGTAGGAGAGAGAAAGTCAGATAGCCTGTCAGGTTTTTTTTCTTTTCTTTTTTTTTTTTTTTTCAAATTTGACAGTGACTCGCTTTAAATGGCTCATAATCTCATGATGGGTTACTTTAGACATGTTTTAAAGATTCAGCCGACTCGCACAAAATGACCAAAGATGTAATCTATACAAGTTTTGAAAGATTATTATGCCTGCTTGCAGAATGTTGAAAAATCATTTTCATAAGTGTTGCTTATAAATTCTGTGATTTTTAGAATCGTGTCACAAAATTTTTAAAAGGAAAACCTTGCATGCTACCTTTGAATGTGTTGTCAGTCTTCAAATGTACCTTCAAGAATTACTTGATTTTCCCCTCAAGATAAATTTCCTTTAATCATATTAACATGCTTGTTATCAGATCCTTCACATATCAAGAGTTTGACTGCCTCTCAAAGTGAGAACTGCGCTTGTTCTGCCTTTTTTGGGGAGTAAGTTGATCTATCTTAATGCAACACTCTCAGAGAGAAAAACGACACTTCCCAGTCTATAGGAAACATGTCGATACCAAGATGGTCAAGCTGATGGCAAGAGTAGTTTGCCTTAGTGTGAGGTGAAGTTTAAAGTTCAGTACAATGCCATTGTGTTCGCCAGTGGTTAGAGTCATCTGGAGGCAGATGGGGTGGGGGTGAGGTGGGGTGGGGGGATGTGTTTGGTCAGTGCAACTGGGTGGCTGGAGGTGAAATATGGAAGGAAAATCAGCTCATGCCAATTTCCAATGCTATGTACTTGAAAGATGCTCTCCAGATTTTTTTTTCATCAAGAAAATTAGAATAGAATGCATGTATATAAGATTTGCTGTAAGAATACCGGTGAATTGAACATAGCAGTAAATAGAAAAACCATGTTCCAGTAGAAAGAGGACCACTATAATGTTCGTAAGTACTGATAACAAACTGAATATGTGACTAGTTCTCACAAGTGGGGGGGGGGGGGGGGAGGGGGGGGCATTGATGCTGGATGTGAATCGTACAACTGCTTGAAAGATGTTAAAGGTTGATGTGTATGAATATAAGATTTTCTTTTCATGCGTTTCAGTAAACATTGACAATGATTCGTGCATGGTTTTATGAAGCGAAAATCTTGAATTAACACATTGTAGCCCACAACTTTCTTACTTTCAGAGCTCTTGTGTGATTCAGAGCCAACAACTGTAACCCTCATTCACATGGATTCTGGTGTGAAAATATTCTGGATATGAGTTGCAGTACAAGTTCACTATGAGGGATTCTGATTGTGAATGTTCATCGTTGATTTTCTCCCTTTACAAGATCTGGATGGCCGCGCTGTTTGTCTTGCTACTTTGCAAACTGCTGGTTTGCTACACCACCATTTTTTCTACCACACACATCTGTCAGGGATTGGAGAAAAATTCCAAACCACAACCAGAAGAACAAACAAAAACAAACAATAAACAGCCCACCCCTGCTTCTTTAGCATGAAAGTTAACAGTAACCTGCCTTGGTCATGATATTTCAGACAGTGGCGTAGATCGTGTTAGTTGGGCTATTTAAAGGCTGAACAGCTTATTAGGTTAGTGTTAGGTAAGGCTTCAGCTGCGTCTTTGTCTTTCCCTCCCCCTCCCCCCTTTCCAGTCGTCTGAGTGATTTGTTTTGGCAAAAAGAAGGAAACTCACAGATGGTAACCAATTTTTTTCCCATATTCATCCCAAACCTGAGTGTTCACCTTGTGCCACTGTGGGCGGAAAAGAAGAAGCAGTTTCTGTGGTCTTAGTTCACAAGCCGCTCCTTTTACATCTCTCCTATCTCCTAGAAAGTGAAGAAGCTCCATGGTGCTATTCATGTGACGTGCCACTCACTATAAAAACATATTCCTATAGAGCGTTGGGACTTAATATGATGCTGGACATAAACTATATTAAATCTTGGTCTGAGATTTCCCACCTGATGTAATTTTATGAGTTTCAGAAAGAGATCAACATTTTTTTTTTCTTTTTTTTATGAAATCTAAGATTTTTACGGAAGAAAGATTTTAACGAAATTCTGGCATGCTTTTTGAAAAGGTATTTTAAGTGAGTTGTGTGTATCTCTTTTTAAAATCCATTTTGAGAGATGACGTCGGTGAGATGACAGCCGTGATGTGGCCCTTTGCGGTTGGCTGGGCTATTAGCGCTTTCTCTTTTGTTCAGGTAAGCATTGACGTTATAGCCTCAGGGTTCCACAGACATGGTGTGGTGAATATGGACAAGCCTGCATGCAGTGATGCTTCTTTTTCACTAATTTAGAACTTTTCCATATAACTTAACTCTTTTATTCCTACTTTTCTATGAACCATTACATCCTAGATTCTTTTAATACGAGTATTCCCTTCATTCCTGGAATTAGAGGAAAAGAGAAGTGAGAACTGCCACGTATACAGTAGCAAACTGACCAGAATAGAGCGGCGACCTTTTTCCCATGCTTTAGAGGCCATCTGGCATCTGTTCCATTCTTAAACACCACCCTGCAAGCGACCTGGTCATGACGTGTAGCAATGACGCGACTCGCACGAAGTTCAAAGGCGTACTGCAAGAACCAATTTTCCAGGCTGCAGGAAGGAAAGGAGGGATTTTGTGCTGCCCAGTTTTCCGGGGCAGGAAGGAAGGGTATGATTTCTGCAAACCGGAAACTGGGTTGTAGGGATGAAAGAGTTAAAACCACAAAGATCTGGATTGTGAATGCAAGTCTGAGTGTGCTGCATCTTTCTGTGTGTGTGTGTGTGTGTGTGTGTGTGTGTTTTCAGTAAAAGAGGCAGAGTCTGTTATGACATCAGGAGAAATGTTTTTTGGAAAGAGTGTTTTACATGGTTTGTTTCTGGGTGTGTTTCTGTCATGGAATGGTGAGACTATTCTGGCTCTGAGGAACTGCAGGCAAGAAAGGCGTGCATTTGTGGTGTTTCGTTTTGTAAAATGTGCCGCTGAATGTGGAGCAGTTTGTTGGCTTCTTGGAAGCGAAGTGTTACAAAAAGTATATTCATCATAAACTTCAGAGTAAGGCTTGATCTGCTTTTTTCTCTCATTTGTTTTGCTCATTTAGAACTTCTTCTTCTTCAGTGTTCCAGTATCTGGTAGCATGTGAACTCGTTTTACCCTGTTGGGGATACTCACACTACACTCGAGAGTATAGTCAGTTCACTCCCACTTCGTTGAGTGCAGAAATTTGTGGGAAGAGGTTGTGGACAAAGACAGATAAAAGATATGGTAGACAGAAAGGACAGTAGACGACAGTACAGCAAAGAAGGAGACAGAGTTACTGAGAGTGAAAGGAAAAGGGGACATTACTAGCACAGAATGTCGAAAAGGAGGGGGAACTATTTGTACAAAAGACCCCCAGTATCCCAACGGGGGAGCTCATTTAGAACAAAACATAGCTTGCAGTAAATTTTTTTTTTTTTTTTTTTTTGATAGCTGCTTCCTGGTGAGAAGTAGCAATTCATTTTTGGGTGAATTTAGCATAAGACAAGGTGCAGCAGTAAAGGCCACTGAAATGACTCAGCTCTAACACAAGGTGTCATTAGGTGGGGGGGGGGGGGGGGGGGGGGCTCCTGGCAGCATGACACTGGTAACTGCCCTATGTGCTGCTTGCTCTTGGAATGAGATGGCTGGATCCTGGGTGTTGCTGTGGAGGAAGCTGGATCAGCAGTGTGAGGAGAGCACAGTGCCGATGACAGATAGTGGAGGATGGCACAGCAAGAAAGAATCACAGTGAACATACACATTTCAAACTGCAGCATGAAGTGTATCAGCAACGTCTCAGTCAGTGTGTATTTGCCACTCTAGCATGAAATGTAACCGTGTGCCAGTGCATGCAGTTCCACCTCACAACCAGCTGATCAGTAACATCGAGATAGGGGTGTATGAAATCTGCGAGATGATACAAACTGAGGAGTTTAGTCCCAGTTCCGCCTTGGCTTAAGGCTGTGTCAGGTCAATTGACATAGGCTAGAACACCAAGGCTACATCAAAATGTTGTTACGCTCTGCATAGTTATGCAGGGATTGTCTTCAGTTGATTTCAGTTGTGACAAGATCGTGGCATAACACTATTAGTCTGTAAAATCCCCCGAAGTCGGAGTATGGCTGCCCATATGGCAGGGTAATAAAAAAAACGGTCACACGCGTAATGTTCTCATCTCCATCTGATGCATTTGTACCACAGTGTTCAAGTATTTAGGCTGTTCATGTGACCCCTGGAGTCTTTTAGGCAGGTACAAACGACAAACAACAACAACAACAATAACAACAACAACAACAACAACAACAGTCCCAGTGACCAAATGAATCCCAGAAGGGGCAACAGTGGGTAGCCCTGTTGCTTGCTTGTGAGGTCCATTTCACCAGCAGGTGTTTGTTGGGTCTTGACGTAATGCCTTCTTGATGTGATGCCCACAATCATCAAGTTAATTATTTTGACAGTTCATTACGAAGTGTGACATGGAACTCATCACTCATTGTCTATGTTATGTGATTTTTGTTGATAGGGTGTTGAGATATTGGTTACCTCCAAACTGCTACAGCAGAAGTTCTGGTTAGAGATCAGGGAAATCATGTGTGGAAAAAAAAAAAGAGGCGCATGATGGAGAGTTTCTGTTCTTGCCATTCTGCGGGTTCCGTTGATCTTGCCTATCTCAGATGTGGCTGTGCATAATTCTATTTTAGTTTTTTTTGCCATTAGTTTTGTGTTGTTGAAAGAAAAAAGTAGAGCCACCCTCACTTTTCTCTCTTGCTAGTTTCAAACATGTTTTCTGGCCATTGCATTTTCTGTCAGCCAAAGATCAAAGTGAAGTTTGATTAGAGATCACCTTAAATGTTTTATAAAGTTTTTAATGAGCATGTTAGTTTGCTTATTTCACTTGATTCAGTCCTAATATTTATGAGGAATAATCTATGTTTCAGGGAGAATTTTTTTCTAGTAGAATTTTGAGTAAGAGGTTTCCTTAACTCCAGCATTTCCAAATTGCCCCTTCCACATTACTCCCCCCTCCCCTCCCCTTCCCCCTCCTGCCTGCCTGCACCCCAACGCCTAGATTTTTGCATTGTATATTTTTCTTTTCCATCATGATCAAAATGAATGTTTCTGTTTCTGGCAGCTTGTGGTGATGGAACCTGATCTGGAAAACAAACAAATCAAGAAACTTTTTTGTGCAGGTGAATGTTTGTCACGTGCTAAAATGTGAGTTGTGATGATGGTAGTTTTGTGAGCGTTCGTGTGGAAACAGTGTGAAGGAAAATGTGAGGGGTGCACTTTGACCAGCAAGCAGTGTCCATGATTAGTTTGGCCGAAAAAGATCGCGTTTTTTTTTTTTTTTTTTTTTTTTTTTTTTTTTTTTTTTTTTTTTTACCTTTCTTTCTTGTTTTTTTTGTTTTTTTTCTTCTTTCTGCTTGTTTTGCAGTTTGCATATTCTTTATTTTTTTATTCTGTGTTACCTTGCGTTAAGCTGTGTAAGGGTATATATATATATATACATATATGTATGTATAAATATATCATCAGAATATATGTACATGTATGTCAGAATTCAAATACCTTAATTGTAACAAAATGCTCGCATAAAAGACAGCTTGTAAAAATGAGTCTACACAGACATCATGTACTAACATGAGCATGCACTCACAAATAGCAAAAGTAAATTGTAACACACCTCCACACCTTGCTCACAGTAGGCCATTGGTTTCAGTATTACATGTGCTCCTGATAGTCTGGAGATGGTGTAAGTGCTACGACATAAATACAAGGGGAGATGACTAGAGAGCGTCAGGTGGTTACCGTCTCTCCATGCTCAAAGTCTTCTCCCCTCTTGGCAAATGTGTAGTTATCTCCAACTCTGGGACTGGCCGTTAATGTCTCCAAAGGTGAAGAATTCATTGTCTGGAGTGTGGGTGGTATCGCATGATCTTGTCACCAGGGCGGTGGTCGTTGACCAGATTGAGGCTGCTATGGTCAGTGAATGCCTTGACCTGGGTGCGTTCTGCCTCTTCAGGGTTTGTTTGTTTGTTTGTTTCTATTTTTCTCTGACAGGTCGTTTGTTATTGTCCTTTCCTTCTCTCTGCATGGTCGTCATAAGCGTCGGTCACAGTGTCTTGCTCAGTGGTGTGAATGATTCGACATCAGTGACAGTCAGTACATCAGGCGTGTCAATGATGTAACTGCACATCAGATGTGTCAACATCAGAGCTATTTTTACTTCAGGTGTGTTAATGATAGAGAGCTGTCTGTACATCAGGTGCATCAGTGATAGAGCTGTCTGTACTTGAGGCGGTTGATAGAACTGTGTTCCTTCATTAATTGTGTCAGTGTTGGAGCTGTCTGTAGATCAGGTGTGTCAATAATAGAACTTTTTCTATGTCAGGTGTGTTAATGATAGAGCTGTCTGTATTTCAGGTGTGTCAATGATAGAGCTGTCTGTATTTCAGGTGTGTTAATGATAGAGCTGTCTGTACTTCAGGTGTGTTAATGATAGAGCTGTCTGTACTTCAGGTGTGTCAATGATAGAGCTGTCTGTACTTCAGGTGTGTAATGATAGAGCTGTCTGTACTTCAGGTGTGTCAATGATAGAGCTGTCTGTACTTCAGGTGTGTTAATGATAGAGCTGTTTGTACTTCAGGTGCGTCAGTGATAGAGCTGTCTGCACATCAGGTGTGTTAATGATGAGCTGTCTGTACGTCAGGTGTGTCAATGATGTCAATGTACTTCAGGTGTGTCAGTGAGAGTTGTCTGTACATCAGGTGTGTTCATGATAGAGCTGTCTGTCTATCATGTGTATGATAGAGCTGTCTTTATGAATTGTGTCAGTGATAGAGCTTTTTCTGTGTTGGGTATGTTAATGATATGGATGTCTGTACATCAGGCATACTAAAGATAGAGCTGTCTCTACATTAATGGTGTCAATGATAGACCTGTCTGTGCATCTGGTGTCAGAAACAGACCTGTCTGTACATAAGTCGGTGACACAGCTGACTGCTATGAACAGATCTGCATGTTGTGTGTGTGGAAAGCTAGAGGTGGTTGTACACCAGATGTGCATCGGCAGTGGATGTGGGAGAAAGGACACAGTGGCAGAAATGATTAGTAATTTATTAAAATTGTTTTCCTTGTTTGTTCTGTGTGCACTGTGCTGTCATGTCTGCTAGACAATTTGGTGTTGTAAGCAGCATTCTTTGGAGTTATGTTTTCTTGTGGGAGCAAGAGTTACCCTACGTGTTTATTGTTTGAAATAGTTTCCATTTGTTGATATGTCTATAAAATGGATCGAAATGTTGCTTTTGTTAATTTATTAGCTGGTTGGTAATTAATTAGCTCTTTGTTGATTTGGGTTCTTTTTGTTGATAGTAAAACCCCAGTTCTTTTTTTACACGTTGAATGATAAATTTGTTTATTGAATTTTTTTTTTTACAGTAAAACCCAGTTCCTTTTAAACCATTCCACTTACCACAGTTGTACCAGAAAGCACCAGTTTTTTTCTTTCCTGTATTTAAACTTGTTTAGTGTTGTCTGTATTGCTATATGGATTTCTAGACCATTTTTGTATGTTTATACAGAAGCACATTCTGATGGTTGATCTCATGGTCAAGTGATATTCCATTGCAAGAGTTTAAGCTCTGTTTTAAAGCTAATTATGGCAACCTATTAAACACGTTTATGATTTGGTTAAAATAATGTTGCATAGACCTTGTGAAATTAAAAAAAGATGTATAGTGCTTTTCGCTTTATATTGTGATGTGTCGGTAACAATAGTCCCAACATTATTATGTCTGGGTTTACATTAACAAAGGTTTCTTTGTTGTTTTTATAGTTTTAAACAAGTTTGCACGAAGCTTTACACGTATAGAATACTTTCATATATACATTGACTATTTTTTCAGGTGTGTACAAGATTGTGATCAGTCTCACTGATTTTTACACACACACAGACACGCACACACTGACACACACATACACACACTGG
Organism: Conus betulinus; assembly: GCA_016801955.1. Taxonomy (NCBI): domain Eukaryota; kingdom Metazoa; phylum Mollusca; class Gastropoda; order Neogastropoda; family Conidae; genus Conus; species Conus betulinus. The sequence continues at coordinate 361,021 of JADBJO010001338.1, read as the reverse complement.
TATAAAGCAGTCCATTCAATAATTTGAAAAATTCAGTCTTGTGACTATTTTTGGAACATGGAGAACAAACAACAAACCTTGCCTGATAGAATAATAATCAAACTTAGGACAGTAATCAGCAGTAGGCAATCTGACAAACGGTAGAGTATATTAATGGTACGTGTAAATACAAAATGGTAGCATTTTGCTGACTGCATGAAGAAAGGAACAGATAATCGTTATCAAATTTGCTCGTTATCTTCAAAAATTTGCTTCACAGATAATCATGCTGCTTTCCTTACCTCCGTAAATTTGCTCAAGTTTGAACAAACATTTGTTTGTGCTGTTTGTATACACACACACTTTTTATGTCAGAGGATGGAGGATATTGCGCTTTGGTGAAAGATTTCCACTTTCTCCAGTGACACCCTCCCTGTCCCCACCACCCGCTTTCGCCACGAATCTGGATTTTGCTTTGAAGAGATGGGCGTGTGCTGTGTATTGAAACATTATGTCTCTTGATGTGTATCAGTTAAACTAATGGTTGTAAAAGAACAAGGCTTTCAGGCAAACATTTATTATGAAATATATGTCTACAAGAAGTTAGATGCAAACAGCGAGGGAGTGCGGCGGGTGACGTCATGTTTGCAGGTAATGATGATTGAGGAGGCAAACAGTGAGGGAGTGTGGCGGGTGACATCATGTTTGCAGGTCATGATGTTTGAGGAGGCAAACAGCGACTGTGATGATTCGTTATAAGCTGGTCCTGAAAGCGGAGCAGTTCTGGGTAGTGTGAAGGCAGCCGAAGTTGAGAAATGAAATCTTTCTTTTTTTTTTTTTTTTTTACTTGTATGTTGTAAAAAGGTACCTTTGTTGTTTATGGTCACAAAGATGTAAGAAGACCAACGTTGTTTTTCCATGAAGGATTGTTGCCTTCCTTTGCAGGGGACCTTGCATTAGTGGTCTGATTTAATCCCAACTCATGGACTACAGCATGTCACATTCGTAAAGGTAGCGAGTGAATGTCTCAACACTATCAACGCAGATCCTGGTTCTGCGCTAGGTGCCCAGTTAACACTGCAGTCACAGCACTGAAATTCCCTCAGGACACCTGAGTTTGACCATTTTGAATTAATTTCCATTAAAAGTGTGAATCTGACAGCGACTTTATTTTTGTACAGTAATATAGAGTGTCTTTCATCTTCTTGATGATAAATGTTTTAAAAGTCTAAATGATTATTTTGTTGTTTGAGTTGAAGATGACCTACTTTGAACAAGGAGCACTGATTCAGTGCCTGAAGATGCCAACGGGTTGGTTGTTTTCTCTTCACATTAACCAATGAAATCGACCGTTAGTAGCTTGCTAACTGGTATTATATGACGTAGGCAGGAATGTATCTGTCAGCTGACGCCACTTGTTAAAATTCTCTTGTAGATTCAGTCATATTTATTTCAAGAAGACTCGTTATAACTCACGCGATGCGTCCCGAGTGACATATTGCTTGCCGCGAGTATTTTCATACCACGTCGCAGAGTGGTAAGTTGGGCGCCGCGATCATTCTCGAGATGCGCTGCGAAAAAAAAACTAAACCTGTGTGCTTTCCACTTTGTGATGTAGTGCAGTGTTTGCATCTTGTGTAGAAATGGCCCCGCACAACTGGATGTCCCGGTCCAACTTGTTCACTCGAGCCATTCTGTGCTGAGCTAACCAGTTAAGTTTGCGCATCATGATTGCCGACCAATGCCAATGGCCATCTCTGATCTCTCTTGTAATTGAAGCCCGTGAACCACAGTCTAGCAACTTACGACAAAACGCAAACAACCTGCACATTGATTTTTAAGCAAAGTTTGAACAATCTTTTCAGCAAAATACTGCTTGCTGGTGCTTGACTAACGGTGATCATTAGGTTTGAAGAGCCTGGAGCTGTAAAATCAGTTTTGAAAATCTCTTTGTCCAGAAGTTTACTCCAAGTTGCGGTCATATCGTATACAAATTAAGGTCAGCCAACGGACTGGATTGTTCATCAGCCACAAGAAATTGATTTCAACGTTCATATGACTGCTTCCCACTGCGCAGACCCAAATAGTTCCCCCAAGTATGTTGAGTGATGCTTTTCACTCCTAAACCTTGGATTTCCGACTTAGGCATGAATATACTATCTTGCACAGTTTGCTAAAAAGATCTGCGATTGAGAACAAAGACAAGAATCAAGAAATGTAGGTTTGTGATGACAATTGTTCAGGAAAGAATGCCCTTAAAAGGTGGATTAGTATGGTGATAGTTTTAAGCGTGTTTTCAGAAACGGCAATGTTTACCAGGATCTAGTTTGTGTCCCACACATGCCATATGCTGACGTGATGCTTAGAGTACTCAGTGGCTTGGCCACAAAGATCGGGTTTTTACAGACAAGAGGCATGGAGTTTTCTCTTTGGGTCATGAACTCAAGTACTGGTTTTTAATTGGGGCAGAGGAGGAATATGGTGGGGTTATCCATCTTGTCTCCCTTCACGGTGACCTGCATTGATTTGCTCTATTTTCCTCTGTGCACCAACCTGCTCTGTGTTCGTCCAAAATCAATGGATTTTTTGATGCGATGTATACTTATGATGTATTTAGACTTACCCCGTTTTCATCCAGAACCTGCAGGTTTTTGTGTGTGGCGTTTACTTAGAGAATTGGTACCTGGCTTCTGTGCCCTCAACTCTGTGTTCAGCTGCTGTATTTTAAAAGCTTTTGAACAGTACAGTGGTGACACCCTTCCCCACTGCCCCTATCTTGGCCCTAACAGCATCATTTGATTAACCTGAAAGCTGGTCAAGTCCAAAGTCCCCCAACACCCAAAGAAAATGTCCCTCCCCTCAGTTCAGAGTGAAGTACACTTGGCTGTTCGACGTTCTGGTTTCTCACAGGAGGCGAGCACACTTGAGGTTTGTCCGACTCCGCAGATGAAGACGATGACGTACAATTAGCTTCTGATCAGATCAGCATTGATGGCCAAGTTGATTTGATTTGATATAAAATGCAGTAAATTTCTCTTATTTATGATGAACTGTGCAAGTAGTAGACTGCTGTTCCTGATGGTTCCTACAAGAGAACATCTCTCAAGCACAAGCAGAGCATCTTTGTTCACCCATCATATTGCTGGCTGGCTATTTACAGCCCGATTGGAACCATGCCTAGATAGAGCTCATTTGGTTGGAAAACAAGAGTCAGTGGGATTGTTTGTGCTGTTTGTGCAGTGTTTTTCTCTCCATCACAGGTATTTCCCTACGTTGTTGTAGTTTGGTTACGGATGTTGCAGAACTCTGTTCAAGTGCACTCAGCTTGGGGGTCCAGTCTTTGAATTACAGCAAAGTGTGTTTTAGTGATCAGAAAATTATCGGAAAATTGTATCTGCTGTTGATGAGTTATATCAAAGTCTAGTCATTTTGAGGATCAAAATTATTGGAGAGTTGTGTATCAAAATGTGGCCAATTTTGCAGTCAGATTCATGATTGGTAACAGGAAGTTTTGAAAGATGGAAGTGGATCTGCCCGCATTTAACCTAACTTTCCTGTCATTTCTCAAAATTTTACAGTCATTTACTTTTAAACGAAAAGACTTGTCTGCAGTCATTTACTTCACACAACTGACATTGAATCATTCTCAAGTTGTTAATGTGTGTGTGTGAATGCGTTCGTCTGTTAATCACTGAATCATTTTCTTGTAGTTATGTATGTGTTTGTGTGAATGTGTAAATCTGAATGATTCTTGAACCATTGGGTTAGAGATCTAACACATGGCATGTTTAGCAAATACATAATCATTTGATGTTTATAACAAGATGATGCACCACTGATTTTTGTTGCACTGAGAATTCGAACTTATGCTTCAAGCAAAGCAGGATTCTGGCACATAGTGACCAGCACTCGAGTTCTGACTGATATGTCAGTTGTTACACCCAAGTAGGACTGAGCTATATCCTCATTCATGAGACTCCCAACCTGTCATTTTATTATTTTTTTTATCCGTCAGACTTCTGGGATCTTGTGCAGCTTAACATACGTGGCATAGCATCCATGAGTTGTCTGCATGTAGTGATGTCTGAGGTGCCTGTGGTTTCGACCTGCTGAGGGATTAATGCTGACTTTTCCATCAGATGTTTTCATCAACAGTAAGGAAGACAACCATAGGCCTAGAAGAGCCAGACATAACACTGATCTCCTGTTCTCAAATACCATCAAAAATTTCAATAGCTGGTGCTTCATACCACCAGATCGTAAGACAAGACATGGGAGGACTTCATCCTTTTCAAGAATGGGACTCGCACTGCTGCTTTGTGATTAGTTTGTGGGAGGTCGTTGGTTTAATTCCCATCTGAGCCATTTACATGTAGGATTATTTCTACCCCTGACCAGCTCCTAAACACAGCATGGGGTCATTTGAAAAGACTGGAACAACACAATCAAGTTTCATCCACATAATGGATGCGCCACGGAGAGTCCTCTTCAAATCTCCGGACCAAATCAGCAGGTGTCTGTATCTCTCAGGCCTGGTTGATGCCAGGATGTATTATGAAAGCAAGCATTGAGTACAGATCCGTTTGCTGTCTTGGATGAGAATGGAATTCCATAGCATGATCTTCATCCTCATTGATCAGCATAAAAAAAAAAAAAAATCAAGGGTCTTGGAGGCCTGTTTTCTTGATCTCACTTTCAATTCCCTTCCTTGGCGAGTTCATGTCGAGGTTTCTAGTATCCTCAAATTCACAGGGACTGTGGTCAGAAAGATGTAATGTCAGCCAGGGGTGACACTGGCTCATGTTGGCTCCACAGTTAAGCCGTTACTGAAGGAAACGAAACAGACTGCAGTGTTATTTGGAAAAAAGGCCAAAATACAAATAAACACATGAAAAGTATGAAATACAAATAATCTCATAAAAAGTATAAACTACACAGATTTTATGTACAAGGCGAAACAGAAATGTAATTGTTTGATGAACCTTCTTAAGGTGTTACAAACGGTCAGAGGTGAATGACCATTTACAGTCATTCTCATGCTGACGGCTACCAGGAAAGTATTGCTCTGTGTCTTTTTTTGTTTACAGTTTGTTCTATATCTGAAGAAGAAATATATGTGAAAACTTAATTGCCCGTTTTGTATCGTACATAAAATGTGCATTGCTTTACACCTTGTTTCATGCGTTCACCTGCATTTTGGCCATGGAAATAATCAGTAGGAGACATAGCAGACAGTGTCCTGCACATGCTGGATCAGAACAGGCACCACTGAACACAGTGACTTGGCAACAGTGCAGCGTCTCCTCTGGTGGGTTGCTTCCTGATGGTCCCTGTGGATCGTTGGTGCTGGGGCTGCAATTGGACAAGCCAGGTGTAGGTGTGGACAGAATGAGCAGGTAACAGGGAGAATGCCACTGAAATGTCGTGAAGGATATGAAAAAAAAAAAAAAGGCTGGCTTCCAGGGGACAAAGTACCGGCAATGATCTTTGAATAGTTTCGATCCAAAATCTGCACAGTGTGTACACAGCTGACGCCGCTTTGTTCCCAAATCTGCATTGTGTGTACACAGCTGACGCTGCTTTGTTCCCAAATCTGCATTGTGTGTACACAGCTGATGCCGCTTTGCACTCCAACTACCTTATCCTCCTGATGTCCCGTAGCAGGTCCCCTGGACATAAAGCTTACAGATACACCCTTCCTAGTGACACTGATATGCAGATGATGGTGCTATCACCCCTCTCCCCCCCACCACCCCAAAAGGGAGCAGATAACTAGCTATACCTCAGCAATACTAAAGATACGTTCTGTCTTCAGAAACTGCCAGGAGTTATCCTCGTCACTTCTTTTTGCAGAGGAGGAGATGGTTCCCTGACTGTTGTTAGAATTATTCTGTTATTTCAAAACCCAGGAGTTGTGTCTGTTACAGAAAAGTTGGAAAAGTAGGCAGGGCTGGTATTGATGACATCTGTTAAACTTGCCGTCAACATGTGATACCGTTTTGTACAGTAAGGTTTGTGTTGTACCATTCTGACCTGAAAATCAAATGACCGACCATTGAAATGGATATATGTATTGCACCACTGGGACCTGTACATTCAACTTGTGTTGCTGTTCGTGTCGTCCTATGTTGTCTGTCAAAGTGCTGCAAGACACCTGCCAATAAGCTGTGTAGCTTTGTTCTTCATCCTGTGGATGTCCAGTCCCACCCAGCAGTCGGCACTGCAGGTTGTTGTTGTGTCCTTTGCTGTGAATGCATAATACAAACTGTAACTGTTGTAAAGCTTGGCTGGCTTTCACTTCTCCATGGACAACCGCAGCATTTGTCTTTTTACAGTATGCTTACACCAACGATACTTATCTTTTCGTGCTGTCATTTGTATGCGTGGATCTTGATACTTTTTATTCATGAAGTGATTCTACTGATAATGGCTTTCACCCACCATTTTTCATTACATTTGTTGGTCGCTTTTGAGTAGCATTCAGTGTGTTAACTATTTTGAGTACATTCATACAATCTTATATATAAAAGTTGAATTTTCATTACTGTCAGTGCTGCCTCTCTCCCCCACCACCCTCTCCCAACCCAGGAACAAGTCCCAGTGGGAATGCTGAAGGCTATTTCAGACCCCATCCCCTGATGATTCTGTGCCCTAACTCTATTCTTTCACTCTTTGACTTTGTCTTTTTGTTGACGTCGTCGTTGCTAGGTAGTGACAGACCTGTATACACTGTCCGGAATGGACATTAGTTGCCAGTTTTTCAGCGTGTGCTTGCCTCTACAAGACCTTTTCTGCTTTATGTTTTTCCTCCTCCTCCAAATGTTTTTCCCGTCTTTTAATGGTTCTGTAAACTTGGGATGAAAAATGAAGGGGAATGTCTGGTGCCCTTAGCAGAGCCTGGTTTTTACCAGCCTGGAGGAGACCATTTGATCCAGTATTATGCTTTGAATCTAATGAATAGATGTACAGTGTTGTGCACTTTTTTTTTCCCCCTTCTTTTTTTTACTGGACAGGACTGTTTTCCCTGAACAGCGACAGCCCTGAAAAGACCCTGTGTGGGTTGAATGGGCTGTAGTAAGAACACAGTGATGATAAACAGCCACAAGTGATATACAGTTAGCTGGGCGTTTGGTCTTCTTAGCTTTCACTTTAGACTCTGTTGTTAACAGTGATGATAAACACTATTTGGTCTTTTTATGCTTTTCACATTACAACATTGTAATAAAAAGTTATGATAAATAGCCACAAACAATACACACATAGCCATTTGGTCTTTGTATGCTTTGATATTGGGACAGATTGCAAAAGGAATTTGCACGGCTTTGGATATTGTGCTGTTAGTCCTGAAAATAAGACTTGATGGTACTGACAGTGTTACGCTTTATTGTGTGATTCGCAACATTGTCGTCATTGTTCACCGCTTCCATCCCCTTCTTCAGCCTCATCCAGTCGTCTTCTGTCCACCTTTTGAACTATTCCAAATGTGCATGCCTTGAAGTTTTCTGATCAATGATCCCTGTAGTTGATGGCTGGATGTCTTTGGAAATAGCTGATGTGCAACTTTTGTTTGATTTATAACTCGGACCCACAGTAGAGCTTCACCCACCCCCTCTTCTTTTCCCCATTCTCTCCCCACCCCCCGCTGTACCCTCCTTCCATTCTATGTTTCATGGTCACTGGGTTTTAGGAAGTGTTCATATTTCTGATTTTTCTTTTTTCTGAAAGAGAAACAAAACAAAAAAAAAACATCAGCAGCAGAAGATATATTCTCACCAACAATCAACTACAATTGTGGTTCCTTTTCTGATTAAAGTTAACTGGCATAGGTTAAAAGGAATAAGGGTTGATCAAAATTAATTCCAAATTGAATAGGGAAAGGGGACAAAAGTTAGAAATTGGAATCTAGGTGAAAAGAAAATGGTTTCATTGCAGGGTTTAGCAGAAATGAAACTTTGATTTCGAACTTTATAGAAAAGAAGATAGTTTGATCTCAAACACTGGTGAAAAGATACAATCAAGAAATGATTTTTTTTTTTTTTTGGAAAATTTTTTTTTTTTTTCTCATTTTTGAGTATCCTTTAACTTTATTTTTCTTTTTTTGCTATTCATTGTGGAAAGGTTGATATGCCTCATCTGCTTTCAAAGGATGACAGCTGATCAGCCATATAATTCATTTCTTTGTTGTTTGTTGAGATCAGATTTGTCTTTGTTGTTGGTTAGTTTTCCAAAATGTGACCATTCCCCTCCCCCTGTATGCCGACAACTGAACCCCGAGAGACCATGCGGCAGACTGGGCTACAATAGTAAGGACTAAAGACCCACCTCCTCAAGTCCTAATCCACCAAACACATAACAAAAAAAAATTCTGAGGCTGTTCAAACTTACTCTAAAATTTCTTTGTCAGTGACTGTTGAAAGGCTTGTCCAAAATTACTCCATAAATGTTTGATTTTTTTTCCCAGTGAGTGTTGGAAAGCCTTGAAATAGGGGTCTCAAGGACTTTTAAGTAATCTTTAAAAATTGTATGAATCCTGTCCACCCCCCACCCCTCCTCTGCTGCCAACTCCCTTCCTCTGCTCTTGCTTGCTTTTTTTTTCCCTAAAAAAAATAAACAACATAAAAACCCATTGATGTATTTTTGTAACTTGCATGTTTACTGCGATTTGTCCAGAAAGTTCGAGTCCTATACTTTTTCTTGTGGGGTGCGAGTCCTTACAGTTTGAAACAGGTGTTAATGATGTAATTTTGTTTGTTGACTTCTTCAAAACCATTTTTTTCTTGCTAATTATTTTTTCATTTCATTTACAAAAAAAAAAAACTTTTCATTCATAGAAGCCTTTTTCCTGTCATTTTTGTGACTTGTTTTCCCAGATTTTACCCTTAGCGTGGCCTTTGTGGTTGACTTGGCTACAAACGGTGAATGGTGCATTGACCTCCAAATAGCATCACTATCAATGAACACACTGTATTCCATGGTTATCAATGAACACACTGTATTCCATGGTTTGTTTCGAGCGAAAAGCGTTGCCATTCACATGACCAAACTTACAGTACTTTTCAAAAGCATTTTGTTATGCATTAGAAAAGTAGTTACAGACTCGGAATCAAAAACTTGGAGAAGCTGGGGCATCTGGTCTTAATTTCGATGGCTTCTTTAACTTTTCTTTTTGTGAGGAAGGGCTCTGTAGATAAGATCTTGGTTTCTTGGGGCTGAAACTGTGGCCTGTGGCTTGTAGATGTTCATGCATGGCAGAAGTAGATCGGTTTTTGGTGTTCCTGTAGACGGGTGATGAGTGGTCTTGCTGTCTCGCCAATGTAGGTATGGGTAACAGTCTTGACACCCTACCTGGTACACTACACCACACTGCTTGAGGGGGTCCGTTTTGTCTTTGACATGGGTCAGTTGCTGGCGTAGGGAGTTGGTGGGTTTTGTGAACACTTTGCATCCATGTTGTTGGAAGGTCCTGGCTAGCGCTCTGAGACTCCTTTAATGTAAGGGATCCCCACTTTCACACTGTCCGTATCTGTAGAAGAAGGGTAGGAACTCGAGGGTTGTCCCACATCATGCAGGGTATCCATTAGCGGAAAGGGCAGTCTTGATGTGTTCTTTCTTTCAGCTCTTCCTCCTTAGTGGAACACAGTACAGAGGCTCTGTGCATGAGGGTGTTGACAACAGATCTCTTGTGCTGGAGGGGGTGGTTGGAGTGAAAGTTCAGATATTGGTCAGTGTGGGTGGGTTTCCTATAGACGGTGGTCTCCACCCTGTCGTCATGGGTTCAGGTGATGAGTGTGTCCAGGAACGGGGATCTTCCCTTCTGCTTCAGTTTTCCGAAGTGAATTGGATACTGTCATCGATGGAATTCAGGTGAGAGGTGAAGCTGTCAACCTACGTCTCCTGTATGCAGGTCATGGTGTCATCCACATAGCGGTACCACATGCTGGGAGGGTTGGGCGGTCTCAAGGGCTACTTTTTCAAAATGTTCCATGTACAGGTTGGCTACCACTGGAGATATACTGGCGAACCCATGGCAGCTCCTTGTTTCTGCTGGTAGAACTCATGGTTGAACGAAAAGTAGGTGCTAGTGAGGCACAGTTCCAACAGTTCTAGCACCTGTTCTGTAGTGAGTTCACACCGGTGACGAAGGTGGTAGTCATCCTCAATCTTCTCCTGAATGACTTGGAGAGCCTTGGGTACAGGGATGCTAGTGAAAAGTGCACAAACATCACAGGAGACAAGTTTCTCCCCTGGAGCCAGTTGCTGGTTTTCCATCTTCTGTACAAAATCTGTGCTGTTGACTATGTGGTGCTTGGTCTGCCCAACTGAAGGTCCCCATATTTGTGTCAGGAATTTGAGGCATTGTACATGACACTGCCACAGCTGGACACAATGGGGCGAGGGGGGCATCCTTCTTGTGTATCTTGGGTAATCCATACAGCTTAGGCGTGGATTTAGTGGGGTAAAGACGTTGGTAAAGATTAGGGGAGATAGAATCTCCTTTCTTCCATTTCTTTAGTAGGTTGATAAGCTGGTTTTTCACTTTCTTCGTAGGTCAGTATCGAGTTTTTCATAGGTGTCTGTATCACTGAGAAGGGTCTGTACTTGTACTCATCTTTCGGTAACAATACTGTGGTCCTACCTTTGTCAGCTGGAAGGATGACGATGCTGTTGTCCTGTCTCAAGTTTTTCAGGGTTTGTTTTTCCTCCCGTGAAATGTGTTGGACTTGGGTGGCTTACTGGACTTAATGACTTCGACCACTTCGCTCCGTAGGCTGTCTGCTGTGGCTTGGTCTTTGATCTAACTGCATGCTGCTTCAGTGGAAGCTACGATTTCCTTGACTGGAATCGATGTGGGCGCAACACAGAAGTTAAGTCCTTTCTTCAGCACACTTCATTCACTGTCACTGAGAGCACGCTTGGAGAGATCTCAGTGACAGTGAATGAAGTGGAAAGGACTTAACTTCTGTGTTGCGCCCACATCGATTCCAGTCAAGGAAATCGTAGCTTCCACTGAAGCAGCGTGCAGCCAGATCAAAGACAAAACCACAGCAGACAGCCTACAGAGTGAAGTGGTCAAAGTCATAAAGTCCAGTAATCCACCCAAGTCCAACATTTCATGAGAGAAAAAAAACAAGCCCTGAAAAACTTGAGACAGGATGACCGTTCGTCATCTTTCCAGCTGACAAAGGTAGGACCACAGTACCGTTACCGAAAGACGAGTACAACAAGGAAGTACAGACCCTTCTCAGTGATACAGACACCTATGAAAAACTCCAGACTGACCCTACGAAGAAAGTGAAAAACCAGCTTATGAACCTGCTAAAGAAATGGAAGAAAGAAGATTCTATCTCCCGTAATCTTTACCAACGTCTTTACCCCACTTCAAATCCCACGCCCTAAGCTGTATGGATTACCCAAGATACACATGAAGGATGCTCCCCTCCGCCCCATTGTGTCCAGCTGTGGCAGTGTCATGTACAATGCCTCCAAATTCCTGACACAAATATTGGGACCTTCAGTCAGGCAGACCGAGCACCACACATAGTCAACAGCACAGATTTTGTACAGAAGATGGAAAACCAGCAACTGGCTCCAGGGGAGACACTTGTCTCCTGTGATGTTTGTGCACTATTCACTAGCATCCCTGTACCCAAGGCTCTCCATGTCATTCGAGAGAAGATTGAGGATGACTACCACCTTCGTCACCGGTGTGAACTCACTACAGAACAGGTGCTAGAACTGTTGGAACTGTGCCTCACTAGCACCTACTTTTCAACCATAAGTTCTACCAGCAGAAACAAGGAGCGCCATGGGTTTACCAGTATCTCCAGTGATAGCCAACCTGTACATGGAACATTTTGAAAAAGTAGCTCTTGAGACCGCTGCCAACCCTCCCAGCATGTGGTACCGCTATGTGGATGACACTATGACTCGCATACATGAGGCAGAGAGGTTGACAGCTTCCACTCACCTGAATTCCATCGATGACAGCATCCAATTCACTTTGGAACTGAAGTAGAAGGGAAGATCCCGTTCCTGGACACACTCATCACCTGAACCCATGACGACAGGGTGGAGACCACCATCTATAGGAAATTCACCCACACTGACCAGTATCTGAACTTTCACTCTAACCACCCCCTCCAGCACAAGAGAGATCTGTTGTCTACACCCTCATGCACAGAGCCTCTGTACTGTGTTCCACTAAGGAGAAAGAGCCGAAAGAAGAACACATCAAGACTGCCCTTTCCGCTAATGGATACCGTGCATGATGTGGGACAACCCTCAAGTTCACTTCCCTTCTTCTACAGATACATACGACTGTGTGAAAGTGGGTATCCCTTACATCAAAGGAGTCTCAGCGTCTAGCCAGAACCTTCCAACAACATGGATGCAGTGTTCCACAAACCCACCAACTCCCTACGCCAGCAACTGACCCATTTCAAAGACAGAATGGACCCCCTTAAGCAGTGTGGTGTAGTGTACCAGGTAGGGTGTCAAGACTGTACCCATACCTACATTGGCGAGACAGCAAGACCACTCACCACCCGTCTACAGGAACACCCAAAACCGATCGACTTCTGCCATGCACGAACGTCTACAAGCCACAGGCCACAGTTTCAGCCCCCAAGAAACCAAGATCGTATCCACCGAGCCCTTCCTCGCAAAAAAGAAAAGTTAAAGAAGCCATTGAAATTAAGACCCAGACGTCCCAGCCTGAACAGAGATCAAGGCTTTGAACGTCCCCCTATCTACAATCAGATCCTGACAACCGTTCACCCCACACACACAGTCGCCCCTACCAGGCCTCGCTGCCACAACAGCAACAGTGAGTTGAAGAAGACAGGGCGACCCTGTTGAAATATTCTTCAAGTAAGTTTTTGATTCTGAGTCTGTAATTACTTTTCCCAATGTCAAATCCAGAAACCCATACTTGCGCATTTTGTTACGCAGTTTTCTTTTTATGTCCTTATTGTTGTGTTCTCCCAACGTTTTCTTAGTACTGTTTTCAATATGTTGTCTGTGTTCACTCTGCATTCAGTCAGTAGTGTTGAATGACGAATCTGTCATGGGCACTTCCTGATAAAGTGTTTGAATGGAATACACTGGAGGTACTTTTTCTGGTATTATTTTAATCTGTGCGTGTGAGAGGGAGAGAGAGTGTGTGTGCGCGTGCGCAGGAGAGAAGAAGAGGGATTTTGTTCTTCTACACTCGACTGTTGAGTCTTCAACCTCACAATCTGTTCTGATGGTGCTGGGAAACAGGAATGTTTCCTGCAATTTTCCTGTAACATATGACCATCTATCCCCACACCACAACGCCCTAATCCAGGATCAACTGTTCTGTAACATCTGACCATCTATACCCATAAAACGCCTTGATCAGGATCAGCTTTCCTGTAACATGTGAACATCTATCGCCACACCACAATGCCTTGATCCAGGACCATCTTTCAGGGTATAGTTGATGCCCCAGAGCAAACTGATGTCAGAATAACGAGCAGTGCTGGATTGGTTCACAAAACCTCTTTCCTGTCATATGACTGAGAACATACTGCTGTGAGGTTTACTAGCTGCTCATCTGTCACAGCACCAATACGACCTAAAGTCATGCAGCAGAGCCAATGATAACCTGTTCACCCCCTCACACTGACAAACTTGTGCTCTCCGTGTGCCACCCTTACAATGAGAAGAAAAAGGTTAATACTTGGAGATATGGAAGCGAAAATCTTTTGCTGATCAATTTGCCAACTTCTTGGGTCATACACCCTTCTTCTGGGGGTAAAGGAAGGAAAGAACTTACTCTTCATCTCTAAGCATTCAACACAAGTAGCTACCTGGGAAAAAAAAGAAACCACACACACACACGTACACACCTTCCCATCTCTAACTGAACAACAGTTTAGCATTGAAAATGATAAAACATAATACAAATGGCAGAAACACATTTCCCATGACATATTTCAAGATGGCAAAAGCAGGTACTTTCACATTAAGCCAGCTTGCAATGGGTTTCTACATCACTAAAGCCACACACATTAAACTTAAAGACAGGCAACTTTTCCTCTCTCTGTGTGTGTGTGTGTGTGTGTGTGTGTGTGCATGCACATGCTATAAAAACGCTGCTTTCAATCATACCAGTCAAATCGTACTGGTCATGGCACCAGTCTCCCTATGCAGATCTTTAAATTTTGATCATAAAACTGACAGAACAATGGATTCTTGACATGACTTAAAGGGCTGTGACTACATGAGCTCAACAGAGCTCAAGTCTCCTTTGACACGATAAAACGGCTCTCGAAAACATGACCATGATGCAACTGTGCATCCCTCAACATAACAAAACAGCTGTGAAACTATGGCCAAGCAGAGCTATGTATGTGTCCTTTACTATACACCCCCCCCCCCCCCACTACCCCCACCTCTGCAGGTGTAATCACAACACAGTTCTTTAATCCTTTCACTTGAGAGAACCAGCATCATTCCAACACAGAAAGGTATCAGAACGTCTGGATACAACATAGTTCAACATAGTTAACGTCTGGATACAACATAGTTAACGCTTGGATACAACATTGTTAACTTTTGGATACAACATAGGCAAACTGACGTGGAGAGCTATATCAAGACCTTTACACAAGTCTTCTAGGGTGTTGGAGGAAAGCAGATTTGTGATTTGTGAATGAAATTCTTGGTCTTATTACAGCCATGATACAGGGTTGTAACCGCAGACAAAAACACAGCCCCCCCCCCCCCCCCCCCCTCAAAAAAAAAAAAACAAACTTAAAACAAAAACGGCAACAATACAACTATTCATTATAAAATTTTTGCCTGATGACTAAATACCGACATCCTCGAGCAAAAATTCCACAAGTTCGGGAAAAAAGGAAGAGAATTCCAGACTTTCTAGACCTTTTCCAGACCCTCATGATAATTTTCCCAGACCACTCTATTGCAAACAATTGTCTACAAAATAAATACATGTAACCCCCCCCCCCCCCCCCCCCCCCCCCAACACACACTTCACACACATGTAATTCAAGCACATACTCAAAAAGGAGGCAGTTCCTCCCCGACACATACTTTTTAAAATGTGTTAACCACTCCTTTATAAATTCACACAAGGCGTCCCAAGTATTGGAAGCCTAATACAATGTCACTCTTGTTCACATCAAACAAATATCCAGTGGTGATCCACAAAATTTCTGCGAATGAAGCTAAAGCGGTCAAGATATTCTGATTGATTTGCATGATTACTGACACAAACTCGTGTCGGTCAACCAGCAGAACAGATCACAAGGCATGCAAGAATGTGTTCCAAACCATCTTCCAGAGAAATGAACAGATTGCATAACAAATGTTGCACTTGTTCTAACCTTCAATTCAATGCATGATAACGATCACCTGCAACAAATTCAGAGTGCTGGAGGTGGTGGTGGTAGTGGTGACAGAAAGAGAGAGAGAGAGACAGGGAGAAACTAATTTTCTTTTTCCAAGGATAATAGGGAGGCACCGTGTGTGTGTGTGTGTGTGTGTGTGTGAGTGTGTGTGTGTGTGTGTGTGTGTGTGTGTGTGTTTGTTTTTTTTATTTAACCCAATCCTCCCTCTGATAAAGGCCAAAATATAAAATCAATCAGTAAACATGAATGTACACAGCGGAAAAAAAAAAAAAAAATGCAAGAGAAGTGGATCAGGGAACAAGAAAAGAGGGGAGAGATGGAGGATGCTATGCATATTAAGTATCTTTTGGAACAAGAAGAAGAATACAGTTCTATACAAGAAGATCTACACAGTCCATGAACGAGAGAAATGGAGTCAGGTTCAGACGTCCAGACTGAACAAAACTGATTTTTCCAGTTTTGGAAACGATTTGTCCATGTTTCCATGACTTCTGCAGAATACCAGGACTCGGTGGGAACCCTGCTAAAGGCAGATCTGACAATGCTGTATTGAGGGTGCCAGCCACTCTTCTTCATTTATTACCATCAGGTGGGAAAAAAAGGTAAAAAAAAAAAAAAAAAAGATAAAAGGATCTACTAGTACCCCAATAATAAAACGATACACCAGTGCCCCAAACAAGCATTTCAAAAGGTCATTAGGGTCAAACAGACTGCAGAATGAACCATCTGGCTTCCACAGTGGACAGTATGAACAATCTCACTACATAGTTGATACATTTCACAAAAAGGCAAGTTACATATTGTAACAATAACAGAAAAAAAAAAAAAAAAAACGTGCAGACTTCCCACAAGGAAGACAGGTGAAAGAACCGTATGGCAGTCAGTTTACAATAGCAAAAGAAGATTAAAAAAAAAGTGGGGGGGGGGAATCAAAAACAGAAGAAAAAAAAAAAGCAAAGGCAGGCCTCCTTGTAACATGCATTTTGAGTGTTAAATACATTTTGTGCGTATTTAACGCTCTGAAGCTCAAATTCACTCCTTTTTGCTTTCACTTTGGGCACTAGATTCACCCTTTCTGATACTGTACTGTGCCTGTGGTCATCCTTTTAAAGTGCAGCAAATACGTTCACTTCACAAACAAAACAAACCCTACAGTAAGCGGTGAAAAATGTGTCATCAGTCAGGAGCATGTCCGATAAGGGCACCAAGACGATCCACACTAGCTCTGTAGCCGTAGCATTACTTGGCCCAGACACTCTCATGTTTGCTAGGTTTTCCCCAGTAACGTCCAGTTCTGACTGGAAAGAAGATGAACAGAATTTTTGCCTGCCTACTGATCACTGCATGGGCAAGATATCTGGTTTTGACCAAATTTAAGAATAATTCTTTGCATGTCTGTCAGAAACAAGGACAATAAGTTGCAAGAAAAAACAAGGCGCGTTTCGACCTCTTAGGTCTTTTTTCAGGCAAGATAAACAACATTGAGCATGTTTGCCCTTGTTTTGGGCGGACTCGCTAAGAATTATCTTGAAAATTTGTTTCAGTTTCTGCCTTCAGTCACCTCACTTTGAAACTAACTGGTCTTCACCATTCAATACTGAAGGTGACTAAAGAAAAAAGTAAATGAGAATTTCCAGTCTGGGACATTCATTGCATGTTGTTCGTAGCCCAGATGACTACAGAGGGCCATGCAGGTCTGTCGCCCTCCTCAGAATCTCTCTACATTCATGTTATAAATGTTTGAGAAAAAAAAAAAAAAGAAAAAGGTGGGTTGTAAAACCCAATGCATATTCAAAACGGAGAAGCAACCCTTTAAAGGTTAATGAGACGAGGAGCCGTGGAAAATGACAGACCATGGGAAAACTGCCAGCACAGAAGGGATACAGCTTATTTTGAAAGACTCTGTGGCATCTTCATAGGGAACGTAAGGATGAGTCGGATTTAGAACCTTGGCTAAACACTTTTAAAAGTAGAGCATGCCTTTCAACTCTCAACATCCCGTCTTTAAAAAAAAAAAAAAAAAAAAAATGAAGACTCCATCCAATAGACGTGGACATTCAAATCACAAGACAAAACACGACACATTTCGATCCTCTCAAGTCTTCTTCTTCAGGCAAGATAAACACCACTCAGGACAACATAAATGAAGAACAAGCAATCACTTATGTTTGTCAAATTCGGCGCAAGATGGGTGTTGAACCTAAGAGATAGAAACGCGTCATGTTTTGTCTTGTGATTTGTTAGTCCACTTTGTTGCTTGGAGTCATAATAATTACTTTAAAAAATTTGTTTAGATCTCCACCTGCAGTCAGTCGCCTCACTTTCTGAACCCCCTCTGCAACATCCTTTCATGCTCTTTCACACACACATACACATTCCTAGTCCAGACACACTCAGAAATCTACTCTCTTTTCGTCACACGAAGACTGGTGAGGGCCACGTCTCCCAGCATGTGCAGGTTGGCTTCAGCTGAATCGCCGTACTCTGCCACACGGAGGCCAATAGTCGTCAAATGTGCTGGCCTGACCCTGCGACCCCGCCGACTCCCCCCCCTTGAGACGGGGTGCAGCCTGTTCTGGTGGGAGACGCTAACCTCAGTGTCTGAGCATGTACACTGAAGGAATCTTCCACTTTGGGCTGGTAACGACTGTACAGACCAATCACTTTCATCTCACGGCCAGTTGGATGACTGGACGATGGGGCATATTCGGCTCATAACTGTCGCCTACACTCTGCCCACCGGCAGGCTGAGAGATATCCTCCACAGTGGGATCAGTGACACTCTGCTGGTGACAAAGGTATGTGCCCACCTCTTGGCTAGAGTCGTTCCCTACCTGCCCCGCTTCGCTGTTCACCCACCGAATCTCCACCATCTGAGGGGGACATTCATCCAGCTCCATGGAATCGGAACGAGTGAAGGCCGGTTGCGGCCTTGGTCTGTCGGCAGGAACGCTTTCTGGTCGCTGCTCCTGGGCTGCGTCGTCGGCTGATGTCGTGAGGGGTGACGCTGCCACTGCTGATGGTGCAGGAGTTGATGGTGAGATGATGGGCATGGACAGCAGCACCGATGTTGGAGCTGGAGCTGGCAGAATGGTTCGGAGAGCAGAGCCAGAGCGTGCAGACACCTGGCTGCGCTGACGGCGGCTGCGGGGCTTCTTTGAGTCCGGCTCACTAGAAGCCGATGCGGTGAGGTCCACATTGTTGTGGACTGCGGCTTGTGCTGACGTCTTTTCTGCTTTCTTCTTCCTACCCCTCCTGGACTTGGCAATGCTAGCTGGACCTGGCCTTCCTTCAGGCAATGGGCCATTATCTGCAGGAGATGCCTCTGAGGATGCTGGTACATCACTCGTTTGTCTCCCTTTACGCTTCAGACGAGTATCTCGAGAGACTATGCTCTCTGCAGTTGTCTTTCCCTGTTGTGTTGCTGCTGGGGTTGAGGACTGTCCTGCACACGCTGTGTCTTCAGGACTGGGGCTGGGATTCTCCTCAACCGAACCAACAGCTCCTTTCTTCCGTTCCCTGCCAGGTGACTGCGCTTTGGACTTCTTCTTCCGGCAACGTTTCCTGACAGGCGGTAACGTCAACATGGCATGGAATTCTTCTCCAGTGAGCGTGCTTTCAGAAGTCGACTTCTCCCCACTGTTGGCAGAGCTCAGGTCTGCTGGAGCAGGTGCAGCTTCCCCATTGTCCACAGCCTCAATGTCATCGTCTCCTGAAGGCTGCTGAGGAGCCATGTTTGTGGCGATGACGCGTTTGCGGCGCAGTCTGGCAGTGCCGGAGGTCTTGGGGAGGGAGCCGTCACTGGTCTGTGCCGGAGCTCCTCAGTTCAGCACACTCGTAGCGCACTGTCTGCAGGCGTAGGAAACCGTCCTCATGGAGTTTGTACCTGCAACCACACACACAGACACCTGTTGTACCTGCAACCACACACACAGACACCTGTTGTACCTGCAAACACACAGACACCTGTTGTACCTGCACACCACATACACACACACTGTTTACCTCAACCACGCACACACCTGTTGTACCTGCAACCACACACACACACACACTGTTATTCTAGCAACCACACACACACACACCTGTTGTACCTGCAACCACACACACACCTGTTGTATCTGCAACCACACACACACACTGTTGTACCTGCAACCACACATACCTGTTGTATCTGCAACCACACACACACACACCTGCTTACTTGCAATTACACACTCACACTCCTGCTGTACCTTCAACCACACACACACCTGTTGTACCTGCAACCACACACACACATAGCTGTTGTACCTGCAACCACACATACCTGTTGTATCTGTAACCACACACACACACCTGCTTACTTGCAATTACACACCCACACTCCTGTTGTACCTTCAACCACACACACACCTGTTGTACCTGCAACCACACACACACACACCTGCTGTACCTTGCAACCCACACACACACACCTGTTGTACCTGCAACACACACACACCCTATTGTACCTGCAACCACACACACACACCTGCTGTACCTGCAACCACACACACACCTGTTGTACCTGCAACCACACACACACACCTGTTGTACCTGCAACCACACACACACACACTGTTGTACCTGCAACCACACACACACACCTATTGTACCTGCAACCACACACACACACCTGTTGTACCTGCAACCACACACACACACACACCTCTGTACCCTGCAACCACACACACACACACACACACACACACACCTGTTGTACCCTGCAACCACACACACACCTATTTTACCTGCAACCATACACACACCTGTTGTAAAGGCAACCACACACACACCTCTGCTGTACCTGCAACCACACACACACACACACACCTGTTATACCTGCAACCACACACACACACACACACACACCTGTGTTGTACCTGCAACCACACACACACACACCTATTTACCTGCAACCATACACACACCTGTTGTAAAGGCAACCACACACACACACACACACACACACCTGCTGTACCTGCAACCACACACACACACACACACACACACACACACACCTGTTATACCTGCAACCACACACACACACCTATTTTTCCCTGCAACCATACACACACCTGTTGTAAAGGCAACCACACACACACACACACACCTGTTGTACCTGCAACCACACACACACACACCTATTTTACCTGCAACCATACACACACACTGTTGTAAAGGCAACCACACACACACCTGCTGTACCTGCAACCACACACACACACACACACACTGTTATACCTGCAACCACACACACACACACCTATTTCAACTGCAACCATACACACACCTGTTGTAAAGGCAACCACACACACACACACACACACACACACACACACCTGCAACCACACACACGCCTGTTGTACCTGCAACCACACACACACGCGCACCTGTTGTACCCGCAAACACAGACACACACATCTGTTGTACCTGCAACCACAGACATTAACATCTGCTGTACCTGCACGCACAGACACAAACACCTGTCGTACCTGCAAGCACAGACATACACACACACCTGTTTACACTGGAACAGCTGCTGCGTGCGCTTTTTAACAATAATGAACATATTTTCCATACTGAGAATAAAACTCCAAACTTCTGCAAAAAGCTGAGTGGGAGGGGAGGGGGGGTTGTTGTTTCATTTTCACCTGCCATCATACTGCTAAGCCGATAGCCTGAGGTGATTTCACGTGCGGATGTGACCCAAACTGTCGCTCTTTGGTCAAAGCCCCAGCTAGGGTTACACTCCGCAAGTGCAAGCACCGCTCGAGAACCTCATCTCTAGAATCTCCTTTGACACATTCTTTTTTGTTTGTTGTATTTATCCTTTTTCTTTGCCAAATGTGTAAAGCAAACAAACAACAAACAAAAGGAAATCGTATGGGTCTGGACACACCTTGAGCTTATTCACCTGATCAGCTGAAAGAACACACACCTATGAGGCTCTTTGAGCCTGCAGTGTTGTTTCTTTCCACAAGTATTATTAACTCACCCAAGGTGGTTATGTTTTCACCCATGTGTACTGTTAGTCCATCTGCCTGTCATCAAGTTTACACAAAAGCTACAACAACAAGGGTGACACTTTGAACATCTGAAAAAAAACTGAAAATGAGGCAGGGGTCCAGGGGCCACCCAGGCCCCGGAGAAGATTTTATGAAATTTTAAGAGCATTTCATGGTCTCTCTCTCTGGCATCAAATTGAAGTTTGTCTCTCTGGCACGACGTAGCTAACAAAGATCGCTGGTCCTGTGTTGTCTTCAACGATAGTGAGAGCTTCCTCATTTCCGGTCGTCTGCTACACTGCTGCTTCGGTCATAATACTGCCGATTCAACCGTTTTTTTTTTTTTCCCCCCTTAAATGGTTTTTTTTTTTGTGGGGGGGGTGGATAATGAAACTTGAAAAACGGAATTTCTGTCTGGGGCTTTGCCGTGAAAAACGGATTCCAGTCACCCAGACGGAAGAGTGGCACCCATGCAACAATGATTTTAATGACACTTGGTGGAATGATGGAATCTGGCCTTAAGATTAAGCTCCATGGCGCCGATCTGGCCCAAAGGGCTGACCCCAGAATCCACCCTATGTCTGTAAGATTGCACAAAAAGTGCTCAGTCAGTTTTAATGGACCTTAATGGAAAGATGAAATGTGGCTACAGAACAAACCCTGGTCATTTTTCAAGCGGATTTGTGGAGCAGATCCATTCGACTTTGCTGGAGTTGCGCGCTCTGTGTGCCGCACTGGTGCTAGCAGTGTCATTTCCCAAGTAGTGTTGTTACTGTTGTCCCATGACAGTAGGTCTTGCACGACAGGTTGTTGACCGGCTCTTTAGGCAGTCTCCACAGTCCTTTCCGTCCACATTCACAGGCAACATGGTGGAGGTCTTGTAACCAGTCCAGTTTTTTTTTTTTAATGTTGTCCATCTAGGACTTCTTCAGTCTGCAAATGCGACCTCTACCCTCTACTGTGCCCTGAAGGATGGTCTGAGAGATGGGGAGTCATAGCATTTCTGTCTCCACTGATCTGTAGAATGGTCTTGGGCAGGGAGTCTTGGTGAGACACATGCCCAATCTGTGCTGTGTCCTGTAGAATGATCTTGGTCATGGAGACACAGATATATACAAGTGCCCCCTCCAATGTACCCTGTAGAGTGGTCTTGGATAGGGAATCATAACTGTTCTGCAGCCCCGCACCGGCAATCCACAGGGAGCAGTCAATGTCAAGCCGTCAAGAGGCAACCCACCGGAGGAGACACTGCACTGCTGCCGAGTCACTTCAGTGGTGTTCAGTGGCGCCTGTTCTGATCTAACATACGCAGGACACAACCTACTAAGCCCCCTACTGACGACAATAATTGCTTAGTCGCGGAGCGGCGTGAGTGAGCTCTCCCCCCGGAGGGCGCCACCACGTCCGTCCAACGACAGCCCCCATGGACTCGCCGATACCGGTGACCCCGACGGAACCAAACCAAGGCCACAGACGTGGAGAGGACATCGAAATTGAGGTCACCATGAGAGCAGGGCATGAAGGGCCACAGAATTTGAGACTTTTTTTTTATGCTGATCGATGAGAATGAGGATGATTAAGATGATGCTACGGATTTCCATTTCGGTCTCTGAGACTACATGACAGGGCTGTACTCTACACTTCCTTTCATAATATATCCTGGCGTCAACCAGGCCCGAGAGATACAGACACCTGCAGTGTTGGTCAGGAAATTTGAGCAACACTCTCAGAAACGCATCCATTAAGTGGATGAAACTCGACTGTGTGGTCCCAGTCTTCCCAACTGAGCCCGCAGCAAACTCAGCTCTGGGTAGGAGCCGGTCGGGGCAGAAAAACCCACATGACTTCTGATGGGATTCAAACCACGACCTCCCAGCCGGGAGTCCGCGGCGCTAACCACTTCGCCACGGCGGCTGGTCTGAATCACTATTTTCCTCTGTCCAACTGTCGCGGATAACCCTTAATTCTGTACCCATGCTGGGTATTTTGGAAGCTTTGAGAGATGCATCTTTTGAGAACAACAGCTATTGTGAATTTGGCTGCCGTTAGAGTGACAGACGACTGTCCGTTCAACATGACTGAGGACAATGAAGTGGCCCTAGTGCAGCTGAATGACAACGATGGCTTAAAAAACTGCATCAGAGCCAGTGTGAGAGATAACCAAGAATTGGGGAATCATCAGCCACTGTAGCTCAGTGGGTATCATTATGGATTCCCTGCTGGGAGGTCTTGCGTTCAATTCCTGTCTGAGCCTCTTATATTTGTGGGATACTTCGGCCCATAAGCACCTCCTACCCAGAGTTGAGTTTGCTATACTTGAGGGAATTTTAAGCTAATGTCCGGCTCCTACTCAGAGCTGAGTTTGCTGTATTTGTGGGATTTATAAGCCAATGTCCAACTCCAACTCAGAGCTGAGTTTGCTATGTTTGTGGGATTTTTAAGCCAATGTCCGGCTCCTACTCAGAGCTGAGTTTGCTGTATCTGTGGGCTTTTTAAGCCAATGTCTGGCTCCAACTCAGAGCTGAGTTTGGTATATTTGAGGGATTTTTAAAGCCATGTCCAGGCTCCTACTCAGAGCTGAGTTTGCTGTATTTGTGGGAATTTTAAGCCAATGTCTGGCTCCAACTCAGAGCTGAGTTTGCTGTATTTGTGGGAATTTTAAGCCAATGTCTGGCTCCAACTCAGAGCTGAGTTTGCTATATTTGTGGATTCTTAAGCCAATGTCCGGCTCCTACCCAGAGTTGAGTTTGCTATATTTGAGGGATTTTTAAGCCAAATGTCCGGCTCTTACCCAGAGTTGAGTTTGCTATATTTGAGGGATTTTTAAGCCAATGTCCGGCTCCTACCCAGAGTTGAGTTTGCTATATTTGAGGATTTTTAAGCCAATGTCCGGCTCCTACTCAGAGCTGAGTTTGCTGTATTTGTGGGAATTTTAAGCCAATGTCTGGCTCCAACTCAGAGCCGAGTTTGCTATATCTGAGGGATTTTTACGCCAATGTCCGGCTCCTACCCAGAGTTGAGTTTGCTTTATTTGAGGAATTCTAAGCCAAAATCCGGCTCCTACCCAGAGTTGAGTTTTGCTTTATTTGAGGAATTTTAAGCCAATGTCTGGCTTCTAACCAGAGTTGAGTTTGCTATATTTGAGGGATTTTTAAGCCAAAGTCCGGCTCCTACCCAGAGTTGAGTTTGCTTTAAATGAGGAATTTTAAACCAATGTCCGGCTCCTACCCAGAGTTGAACTTACTGTATTAATTGGAATACTAGAACCCACAGAGTTGCTGCTCGAATTTCCTGACCAACACTGTAGGTGTCTGTATCATGCCTGGTTCATGCCAGCAAACTTTATGAAAAGAAGCAAAGAGTACAGACCTGTTGTGCAGTCTCAGACCAGAATGAGGTTCCATAGTGCCATTTTCATCATCCTCAACCTCCTTGATCAGCACTGAAAAAACCACATCCTATTCTATCACCCTTCATGCTCTGCTGTCAGGGTGACCTCACTTTCGATCACCTCGCTACATCTGTGCCTTTGGTTAATTCATGTCAAATCTGCCAGTATTGGTGAGTTCGAAGGACTGTCGTTGGGTGGATGCGGTGGCACACTCTGGTTGGAGATGCTCGCGCTCGTGCTGGCTCTGTAACTGAGCAGGTGTCGTCTTAACTACAGGATTTGTGGGTGTGTCCAGCGTTAGCATACGCAGACACCACTGAACATGACGGAAGTGACCTGGCAGCGGTGCAGTGCCTCCTGTGGTGGGTTGTCTCGTGACAGTTTGACACTGACCCTGTAGATTTGCTGGTGACAGGGTTGCAGAGGGACAAGCCTGGGTGAGGCTGTGGACAGGGAGATGGAATGGGCAGCATGGGGAGTCTTCTTCTTCTTCTTCTTCTGTGTACACAGGCTGATCCTGTCCAGTGGACACTCCCTATATGGGGTGATGTGTTACGTGTGTGCAGATGTTATGCCTGCGTTCACACACGGAACCTCGGTTTACAGTCTCATTCAAAGGACTGTATGGGAAATGGAGTCAGAACTAATGTTAACTCCGAGGGAGGGAAAATCCCCCTGTACCGAAATGGCCCAGCGGAGATTTGAACTTGCAACCCTTGGATTACGAGTCTGGCGCCCTACCACTGAGCTATTCCGGCCCCCAGCAAGGACAGCAATGCCACTGGAGTGGCAGAGAAAATATTGGGGGGGGGGGGGGGGGGGGGGGGGGGGGGTGGAGGGGGGGAGAGAGAGATAGGAAGAAGAAAAAACATGGGAGTCACTTTTAGAACATGGATTGATTCTGGAGTTTCAAAATGAAAATGTATGACCATAATAGTCAATTATAATCATCAACAACACACAAAGACATTAAACAACATCCTACACATAGATCTTCATTACAAAAAAAAAAAAAAAAAAAAAAAAGAAAAATCCCAAACAAAACCGAATGGACTGATTTCGACTTGTACTTATCAATCAATTAGTCATTTCAAAGCCAAAAAAGAATCCAAAACGTTAAAC
Organism: Conus betulinus; assembly: GCA_016801955.1. NCBI lineage: Eukaryota > Metazoa > Mollusca > Gastropoda > Neogastropoda > Conidae > Conus > Conus betulinus. Next base: position 335,102 of record JADBJO010001338.1, on the reverse strand, counting down.
CAAAGTCTGACACTTTCAAAAACAAAACTTGGTAGTTCCAGAATGTTACGTTCATTTCAACAAAACAAACAAAAAAAGAAGTGACAAACTGAACCGACCTGAAGCGACTGTGACCGGGGGGCCACTGGAACTGGTGTTTGGACTTGAGGTGGTGCGTCAGGGTGAAGCCCCGCCCAAACACCCGCTTGCACACGTGGCAGATGTAGCGAGGGATGTTCACCGCCACAGACTGTCCGGGGACACATTAAATCATTTCCTTGTCACAACGCTACCTCCCTGTGCGTGCACTACACTCTCCCGCCACCCATGCTACAGCCGCATGCGCATACACGCACGTACACGTGTACATACACACACACACGCGCATGCACACACACAAACACACACTCACTCTCTCTCTTTTCAACTTTCAAGTAGCACATAGTCACTCTAATCCAAGTGTAGTTATGCATACAAAAGAAGACATTTTAGTGACATGAATTTGCAGTGTGGACACTGTGTATTCTCAACTTTTTAAGTCATACTTGCTGTCCACTTCTCTCTCATTCTGCCTAAATTCATATTACATTTCTGAAAAAAAAAAGTACCCCCCTCCCCCCCACTGTGGCGCATGATTTAATGTCAAGGGTTCTGTCAGACCTTAGGTTTCATCCATCATAGACATTGATGAGTGGGATTCCCCCCCAAGCCCACCCCATCCCCTTTGCCCTCCACCCCACCCCCCTAAGGTCTGCCCCTCGTTCTTGTCGAGAGCTGAGCATGCTACACTCTAGAACAGAAAGGTTGGAAGCGTGCATCTGGGTTTCATGCATCTCGTAGATGTGTCCTTCAGAGTATCGCTCAAAATTTCTTGACCCAACACTGCAAGTGTCTGTATCTCTCTGGCCTGGCTGATGGCAGGATATCTAATGACACCAGCAAAGAATACAGCCCTGCCAGCTGTGTGGTCTCTGATCAGAATCTAGCTTCTTACCAATCTTTGCGTCATCTTGATCATCCTCATCCACACTGATCATCGTACGTTCTATGGCCCCCAAAGCTCCGCTGCTATGGCAAAGTCAGTTCCTACTTCCTCTTCATGTGCATGCTTGTGCCGAGTTTGTGTTAACTCTTTCGTTCCTACTTTTCTATGAACCATTACTTCCTCTTGTTCCTAGATTCTTATAATACGAGTATTCCCTTCATCCCTGGATTTTAGAGAAAAAGGAAGAAGTGCAAAGTGAGAGCTACCACATACGCAGTAGCAAACCGCCCAGATTTAGAGTGGCACTACCATACCAGGCAAGTATGGTGGCCACTCTGGCTGTATGGGCCATCTGGCATCCATTCCATTCATAAACACTGCCCCACAAGAGACCCAATCATGATGTGTACCGATGACGCAAGTCGCGTGAAGTTCAAAGCGCTTACTGCGAGAACCAATTTTCCAGGCTGCAGGAAAGAAAGGAGGGATTTTGTGCTGCCTGGTTTTCCTGGCTGCAGGAAGGAAGGGTAAGATTTCTGCAAACCGGAAAACCGGGGTTGTAGGGATGAAAGAGTTAAAGACATCGACATCACAGATTACAGGAAGACTGTCACTGGATGAAAGTCCTGGAACCTTTTTGGAGGGACACCTTCACAATGTGCTGACACTCTGTCAATGATCGGGGGGTTTAGCAGGTAGTGTGCCAAGTATGTTGGATCTGAACAGCCACACTGAAAATCACGGAAGTGGCTAAGCATCGACGCAGGATATCCTCAAGCGGGCTGCCTCAAAAACAATCTGTACTGACTGCATCCTCTGGACTACTGCGGTTGCAACTGGAGGAGTTTGGGTGTGTGGCTGTGTATAGGGTTTCCAAAAAGAGTGGCATGCTGGTAATGTTACAGAGGGGCCAGGAAGGAAAATAAGACCCCCCCCCCCCCCCCCCCCCCCCCCAAAAAAAAAGAAAAAAAAAAAAAAGCTATTCAGAATTTGATTGCATAGCATCATCTTTACCCTCCTCCTTTTTCACCTCGCCCATTACAATGATTGCTGTGCAGCTTTTGCTGATACAACTACTAGGGCTTCTGCTGTTTCAGCTATGGAAACTGTTGCTATTACTGCTACCACTCCTTATGGCTACTACTTCTACTGTTGCTACTATCACTACCTGGTGGTGTTTCTTGATGTCAGTCCATTGTATAAACTGGTCAGAGAAGGTACAAACACACACACACACACACACACACACACACTTACGCTCATATAACAAACACATGCAGGCACAATTCCTGCACTATGCACATTCATATAACAAACACACATGCATGCACACACCACACTCACACACACAACAAGCACAAGCACACACACAACACACACACATACATGCAACACAAACCACCCCAAATACACACACAAACAAATACACACACACACACAAACACACATACACACATGAATGCACGCCCCCCCCCCCCCCCCCCCCCCAACATAAACAACACACACAAACACACACACCCCCAAACACACACACACATCAGCCACACACACATGTCCAAACACACAGACGCTTACAAATGCACAGACACACACGTCCCCCCCCAAACAACAACACACACACACACACACACCACACACACACACAAAACACACAGACACTTACAAATGCACAGACACACGCATCCCCCCACACACACACACACACCAGCCACACACACACACACACAGACACTTACAAATGCACAGACACACGCATCCCCCAAACACACACACACACACAGCCACACACACACCAAAACACACAGACACTTACAAATGCACAGGACACACACGTCCCCCAAACACACACACCTCATGGTGCTTCTTGAAGTGGAGGGCCAGGCTGCTGTAAGAGCGGGCAGAGAAGGGGCAGTTGGCGATGTGACAGCTGAACTGGTCCTCCACGTTGTGAATGTCCAGGTGTTTCCGCAGGTCTGTCGACGACTTGGCACTGCCCACACCAACCGAGGTCAGCGCCAGTGTCAGCAAAGAGGCGTCACTGCGTGCGGCCTAATCCATTATGTTACACTGCATCCACTAAGCCATAAGAATGCACAGAGCTTGAGAAATAAACAACAGAGTAGATCTTTTGCTTCCTTTGAAACTAGTATTTGAGGGTCACCCTCGGTCAGACTTTTGCATATGTGAGCGCCTACAATTTGTCATGGCATATGTCATTGGTGAATTGGGGACCCATGCTTTTCATATAGGAATAAAGCCTTGCAGCACATCCTGAATCTCAAGGGGATCATGCCTTTTCTGAAGGACTACAGTCTTGCCTTATCTCTCATCAGTTTTTGAGATTTTTGCATTTTGCATGATGGATGTTCCTTTTTTTTTTCGTAACATTCTGCCCATTATTTCTAAATAATAATATTTTTTGTGATGAATGTGTCTATTTTGGGTTTTTTAGGCGGTATATATTGCTTCAGATAACAAAAATGTTGTTTTAAATACCATAATTCCATGAAGAAAACCATCGATCATCGGTGATCGAAATTCAAGGGAAAGAACTGAAGAGAGATAATTATGTTGCAGGTCTCCAGGCACTGGTAATTTATCTGAAAGAGTAACATCCTGCTATGTTCTTTTTCCTTCTTTTTTTCTCTTTCTATCTTTAACTGTTTGTCTACAAAAAACAGAATTTTTTTTAACAAAATTGTTGAAATTATTTGTTAGTCTCCACTGAAAAATGTAGACAAACAAACCACAAGACAAAACAAGATGTGTTTCGACCTCTCAGGTTTTCTACAGGCAAGATACACAAACACTCAGGACAACAAAAATGAACGAACAAGGTGTGTGTGTGTGTGTGTGTGTGTGTGTGTGTGTGTGTGGAGGGGTATATGTGTGTGTGTGCAGAATACCTAAGAGGTCGAAACGCATCATGTTTTGTCTTGTGATTCGTTTGTCTATGTTTTTTTGCAAAGCCTTATGAACACAATTTCTAAAAAAATTGTTCATGATTTCCACCTGTAGTCACCTCACTTTGCAACTCGATACAATGTTTGGTTCAGATTTAAGGGACATGCTTTACTAACAAAGGCATTTGGAAAAGCTGGCTTGAAAACTGACTCTTTCATCATCAAATGGAACTACTGACTGTGGGTCGTTGAATATCCGCAGCGTATGGCCAAGATTAGGGCCTCCACACTCTGACTTTGGGGGTTGATTATCTAAACACACCACCAATATGCATGTGTTTGTATTTCCATTTCATCCACCCCAGCTGTGTGCAATGGCCTACTCTTCTCCAAAACATGACAAGGATTTCAATATGTGCGCATGATTATTTTAATTTCACATATGTGTCCATGCATGGGACCTCGGTTTAAACACTCCTCTATAAGGTCCTCTTGAGGGCACGCTCCTGACTGATATTCCCGGCACACGATTACCAGACGACGTGAATACAGCGTACAGTGAGACCCTTTGGCCTCCTCTTGGGCATCACTTGTCATTAACAAACCTCAGCAATCTCTTTCAAACAAAGTGTGTTTCACTCATTCCAGACATCTTATGAGATATCTTGTAACAAGATGGCTGCCTCATTTGCTGACTTCTGATGTAACTCTTAAAAGAGAGTGCCGTCCGAATGCCTTCTCAAGTCAAATCATTTTCATTTAGGACCATGTTTTCAAGCTTGCTTCACTTGTGCAAATTCCTTCTCAGCATTGAATATGCATCGTCACTGTATCTGAATTAAATTTTTTTTTTTTTAATCATTATTCTTACTTTAGTTAGAATGGGTGAAGAAGATAAGAGTCTTTATCAGGGGAGAAATCTTGCATGTACACAGAGATCAAAATGTTCAGGAAAATTGAGTTCTCAGAGGGCAGAAGTATTCATCTGGGGGTAAATCCAGGATGTAGACAAAGAACAAAATGTTCTTCACTTATGTTTATCAGTTAGTGAACAGTCACTTCAAAGTGTTCATGATCAGCAGAGAATTTGTCATGATCTTGTCAAACAGATCCAGGATTTGCTAACTGATCTGGATCGGCATTAAACACTTACGGATTTGCCTGGGCCACATTCTATCAAATAAGTAATCTTGCTGAAAGACAAATAAAAAACCAGCTGACATGGGTGAGAACATAACCTCCTTGTACTTTAAACCAAAAAAAACAAAAAAAAAAACCCCACCCTCCTTGGTACCAAAAGCATGGTATAACGGCAACAAGTTCCATGGGGACAGCAGACGAACTTTCACAAAGACTTGATCTGCTGTGATGTGGAAGCTATAAGTATAACAAACAAGAGAGTAAATACAAACCGTAGAGCAGCAGCACACCATTCCTGAATTGTTCTAATGCATGACTCAGCCAGACAGAGGAAGCATACCTGAACTTGCAGTGGCCACACTTGAACGGTTTCTCTCTCCGAGTGCTTGTATCGTATGTGTGTTCTCAACGCAAAGGGCGCAGGGCAGGTCATCTCACACATTGGGCACTTGTATGTGTTTACTGCAACATGGCAACATCCACACACAGTGTACATGTTGACTGCAGTGTATCAGTATCACAGTGTACATGTTGACTGCAATGTGTCAGTATCACAGTGTACATGTTGACTGCAGTGTATCAGTATCACAGTGTACATGACGACTGCAATGTATCAGTATCACAGTGTACATGTTGACTGCAATGTATCAGTATCACAGTGTACATGTTGACTGCAGTGTATCAGTATCTATATACAGTGTACATGATGACTGCAATGTATCAGTATCACAGTGTACATGCTGACTGCAATGTATCAGTATCATAGTGTACATGTTGACTGCAATGTATCAGTATCACAGTGTACATGATGACTGCAAATGTATCAGTATCACAGTGTACATGCTGACTGCAATGTATCAGTATCTATATACAGTGTACATGATGACTGCAATGTATCAGTATCACAGTGTACATGATGACTGCAATGTATCAGTATCACAGTGTACATGTTGACTGCAGTGTATCAGTATCACAGTGTACATGATGACTGCAATGTATCAGTATCACAGTGTACATGATGACTGCAGTGTATCAGTATCACAGTGTACATGCTGACTGCAATGTATCAGTATCATAGTGTACATGTTGACTGCAATGTATCAGTATCACAGTGTACATGATGACTGCAATGTATCAGTATCACAGTGTACATGATGACTGCAGTGTATCAGTATCACAGTGTACATGATGACTGCAATGTATCAGTATCACAGTGTACATGATGACTGCAATGCATCAGTATCTATATAGAGTGTACATGATGACTGCAATGTATCAGTATCACAGTGTACATGCTGACTGCAATGTATCAGTATCTATATACAGTGTACATGATGACTGCAATGTATCAGTATCACAGTGTACATGATGACTGCAATGCATCAGTATCACAGTGTACATGTTGACTGCAGTGTATCAGTATCACAGTGTACATGATGACTGCAACGTATCAGTATCACAGTGTACATGATGACTGCAATGTATCAGTATCACAGTGTACATGATGACTGCAATGTATCAGTATCTATATACAGTGTACATGATGACTGCAATGTATCAGTATCACAGTGTACATGATGACTGCAATGTATCAGTATCACAGTGTACATGATGACTGCAACGTATCAGTATCATAGTGTACATGTTGACTGCAACGTATCAGTATCACAGTGTACATGATGACTGCAACGTATCAGTATCACAGTGTACATGATGACTGCAATGTATCAGATCACAGTGTACATGATGACTGCAACGTATTAATATTCTTATACAGTGTATGTGTTGACAGCAATGTATCAGTATCCATACACAGTGTGCATGTTGACTGCAATGTATCAGTATCCATACACAGTGTACATGCTGACTGCAATGTATCAGTATCACAGTGTACATGTTGACTGCAACATATCAGTATCACAATGTACATGTTGACTGCAACATATTAATATTCTTATACAGTGTGTATGTGTTGACAGCAATGTATCAGTATCCATACACAGTGTGCATGTTGACTGCAACATATCAACATCCATATACTGTGTATATGTGACAGCAACATATCAACATCCATATACTGTGTATATGTTGACAGCAGCATATTAACATCCATGTACTGTGTATATGTTGACTGCAACATATCAATATTCTTATATACAGTGTACATGTTGACTGCAACATACCAATATCCACGCACAGTACATATGTTGACAGCAACATATCAACATCCATTTCCAGTGTATATGTTGACTGCAACATATCAACATCCATACACTATGATTCTGACTGCAACGTGTCAACATCAATGTACAGCAAACATGACAGCTGCAACATGTCAAACTGAAATCAACAGTTACATACAGACTGTACAGTATTTACATCAGTATGCAGCCAACATGGTGACAGCAAAACATCAACATCAGCACACGCTGTGTATGTGGACTGCAACAGATTAAAATCAATGCACAGCGTACATTTGGACTACCTCTGATCAACATCAATATACAGTGTAGACGCTGACTGCAACACATCAGCGCAGTGTGCAGTGAACATACTGACTACAAACATGCACATGATGACAGCAAACTAACATCA
>JADBJO010001338.1:310000-315000 GCA_016801955.1 Conus betulinus | reverse complement strand
AACTGTCTCACCCACAGCAGCCTCAATGTAAACACCGTAAAACTGTCCAATGCTACAGCAGCCTCAATGTAAACACCATAAAACTGTCCCACCCACAGCAGCCTCAATGTAAACACCATAAAACTGTCCCACCCACAGCAGCCTCAATGTAAACACCGTAAAACTGTCCAATGCAACAGCAGCCTCAATGTAAACACCATAAAACTGTCCCACCCACAGCAGCCTCAATGTAAACACCATAAAACAGTCCCATGCCACAACAAGCGTAAATGTAAACACAATGAAAGCGTCCCCCGTGCAACAACAGCGGCCAGTAGTCTAACCGTTACAACCATCACACCGGTCCATGCGGTATCAGCCTGTATGCAGCACCGTCAAACTGCTCCGGCTGTGAGAGTGTGTTCCTGGCGACTCCACTGATAGTGGTGGCGGAGTGTTTGTCGGCTTCTTTCTTTCTTTGTTCTCCACTCAAGTGCGTCTCGGATACACAGTACAGGAAGGCGAAATTCTCTTCTGGCCTCAACTTGACCCTTCCAAACAATCGCCAGGTCTGATCATTTTATGACACCAGGTACCAGGCAAGGTAAGGTAATGTTGCTTATAGCCCAGCCGACCGCAAAAGGCCATAGCAGGGCTGTCACCACGTCAATATTAACTCACAAGTCATCACAAAAAACAAACAAAAACAACATTTCACACATCTCTCTTTACACTACATCTTCCAAAAACGCACCAGAAACCTCGTTCAAAATCGGTAAAAGATCTAAAAATAAGCTCATAACATAATAGCTCATCTGAAACTAGATCTTGCTGTACCCGTCGATCATTCCATGCATAACTTAACCACCTCATTATTTATTAAGGAGCAAAACAACAACAACAACAACAACAACAAAATTAACGATTGGGGTCACAGCTCAACGAAAAACGCCGACAAATACAAAACTTACTGCTCACACATGTTGACAATTACAGAACAGACAGCTGCTGCCCTTCATAGGCAGCATTTTCACTGTCATTATCTAGTTGTCAGATGACGTTCAAAAAAAAAAAAAAAAAAAAAAAAGGAATGAGAAAAAAAAAAAAAATGAACGGCAGCTCTATAAATTGACATGAAATGAAAAAACAAACGAACAAACAACAAAAACCTGGTACGCCATCGACAAGAACATGGGCCACAAATACCGCGGAAAAAAAAAAAAAAATGTGGACAGCCGTCAAGATTGATTCATTAATTTAAACAAACAAACAAACAAACAACACAACAACAAAAAAAATAGAAAAAAGGGCAGACACTCGCACAGACAGGGGTAAAGGAGAATTAATTGGTACAGAATTTCCCATTTTGACGCGTTAAAAACCAGGCCCACAGTTTTGCGAAGTGCACCCACGGACGTTACGTGTCTGTGAGTGCACCGCGTTGAAAAACTTGGCGATCTGGAAAACTGAGGGAGTAGGAGGTGGAGGAACAGGAGGAGGAGGGAAAGTGGAGGAAGGAGGGAGGAGGGGAAAAAAGTGGGAGGGAGAGAGGGGGGCGGGGGAGGGCAGGGCGTGCAACTGAGGCAGGCAGCCAGACAGCACCCGTCTCGCTTGACAAAAAAAAAAAAAAAAAAAAAAAAAAAAAACCTGTTGAATTTATCTCCGAACTGTGTCCTCCGACTCTTTTTTCTACTCATTCAATCTCTCTCCTTCTCAAAACACACACACACACACACACACACACACACACACACAGAGGGAGAGGACTCTAAGGCAGGCATGTGCGCGCGCACACACAACACACACACACGCGCGCGCGCGCACACACAGGCAAAGTGAGAGAAAGACAGAGAAAGGGAGAGAGAGACAGTGGAGAGAGACAGTGGGGGAAAGGCAGAGATGGAACGAGGGGGAGGGGGGTGAAGACAAAAGGGGAAGGCGAAGACAGAGAGAGAGGGGGGGGGGGGGGGGGGAGGGGGGAGGGAGGGGGAGAGATAGGAAGGAAGAGAGAGGTAAAGAGACCGCAGAGAGAGGGGAGGAGGATATGGGAATCATAGGAGGTGGGGGCGGAGAGAGAGAGAGACAGAGAGAGAGGGAGGGGGAGATACACGCGCGCGCACACACATGCACACAGTGGACCATGCTATCCCCCCCACCCCCCCCCCCCCCCCCCATCCCCTACTCCCCCCCCTCCCCCGAAAAAAAGCCATTACTTCTGTTTTGACAACATGAAAATATACTCCGATCACAACCAACCTAGAGCCTTTCGAGCCGTTCATACACACACACACACACACACACACACACACACACACACGTACACATTATCGGCGAGGACACACACACACACACACACACACACACACACACACGTACACATTATCGGCAGGGACACACACACACACACACACACACACACACACACACACACATTATCGGCGGCTCTGGCGGAACCACACAACCTAGATCGTGCCAACGCGCTGAGAGAGAGAGAGAGAGAGGAGAGAGAGAGAGGTGACGGATCCGGTAGCCCGATCGTTTCTAGCTTGTGCGTGTGTGTGTGCACGTGTGTGCGCGCGCGTGTGTGTGTGTGCGTGCGTATATGTGCGCGCGCGCACGCAAGTCTGTCTGCAACTAAAAGGCAGCTCCGGCTTTCTTTCTCTGGGCCTACTCCCAGTTTTCTGCTAGACAGTTCCTATTTTGCCCTGGTAGATTCCAGTCTCGCACACGCCTCGACAGAACCGACCTGTAGGCGTGTTAAAGCAAGCGAGCCCCCCCCCCCCCCCCCCCCCCATCTGTATAGCTTGCCACTTGGAAACAACAGCGGTGTTGGCTCTCTCTACTAGGCCTAAGTGTAGCCTACGGTACCCCACTCCACTCGGTTCATGTGTGTGTCTGTACGAAGTTCTGATGAACGGGGAAGCCAGCGCTCTGTCGTCGCCGCTGGGTTTTTCACAGCAGTAGCCGGGGGAGTGTTGTGCCGTGTACGGAAGCTACACACACACGCGTGTGCTGAATGAAAAATCCTGTCGACGGACGACAGTTATTATCGACGGGTTATTACAACGACAACGTGTGTGGCCGATTCAGTGTCTTTGTGCGAGACTGAGAGAGTGTGTGTGAATTGCGGGCTGCGAGTGTTAAAAGGCGCGCTTCGAGGATTACGGGATTTTAGGTGAGTTAGTGTTCGAGGAACAACATGTGTACGTGTCCAGCGTGTAGGGAGAACAGTGTGTGTGTGTGTGTGTGTGAGAGAGAGAGAGAGAGAGAGAGAGAGAGAGAGATAGTGTGTGCTTTATTTTATTTCGTTTTGCGTCCATTCTTGTATTTTTGAACGAAACACTGCGCGCGCGCGCGCGCGCGCGTGTGTGTGTGTGTGTGTGTGAGAGAGAGAGAGAGAAAGAGAGAGAGAGTGTGTGTGTGTGGGGGGGGGGGGAGTGCGTGAAAGAGAGAGAGAGAGAGAGGGAGAGAGAGTTGTGTGTAAGCGGCACCTTTCAACTAATTCAAGGATAATGGATGACTGATTATTAGGTGAGGGCCACGACAACAAACGTGGCCAAGTGTTGTGTACAATACTCTCTCTCTCTCTCTCTCTCTCTGTGCGCGTGTGTGTGTGTGTGTGTGCGCGCGCGTGTGTGTGAAATAAACTCACAAGCGGTTAAATTCAGCAACCTAGTCTGTAGTATGATGGACGACCGGCAATAAACTAGTTCAACGAAACGTTAGTGGTCTGGTGACCACAGACTGTGCCAACGACCATGAGTGTAACAGTTCAGGCAAACCTCCCTCGTACAAGGTGACCGCATATTGCTGACTGGCCACTCGCCTGAACCAAGGAAGGGGAGCAACACTTGTTTTTCCTGTCGACAAGGTATCACCTTCATTTGTCTCGTAACAACGCCGCCAAGACTGATCCGACCTTTGAAATAGGCCATATCATGTACAACCCAACGATAAATCTAGTGGGGGGGGGGGGGGGGGGGGGGGGGGGGGGGGGGGGGGGGGGGGGGGGGGGGGATGATGAAGTTGGTATTCCACAAGCGTGAAAATCCCCCCCCCCCCTCTCCCCCTTCGCAAATGTTGTGTGTGGTGGTGTCGGTCACGGGGAATCACAGTCAGTAACGGGTATAGAGTGGTTAACCGCCAGGCTGACGTTAAATTAAACAATGGATCAATTAAACACTGTCTGGCATAAACCCCCCCCCCCCCCTATCAACATCGATGTGAGCGCTGCGACAAAATAAACCGAAAAAAAAAAAAGAAAGAAGAAATATTTGAAGTAAAAAGTTCAGACATGATTCTCTGTTTACATCGTTTAGTTCCGTCACACTTACATATATTGACGTCTGCGCCAACTGGTTCCGCTACTTGTTCGTGAAATCCCGATAGGCTCTACGTCACAGCGGGGCATTCAGAACGTTTCGGACACCTACAGTGTCAGTGCGTTTACTCGTTCTTTCTGTATATGCGTTTTCGCTCCAGTTCGCGACAGACCTCGTTAGCGCGACACACACACACACACACACACACACACACACACACACACACACACACACCACACACTCTCTCTCTCTCTCTCTCTCTCACACACACACACTCTCACACACACACACACACACACACTCAGTAGTGACGTCAAAGTATGCCGCTGGCGAATTCAACAACTTGAGCAAACCCGTACAAAACCCGAGTCACTTGATGCGAGTTCATCGAGTCGTCTTTACCGACCCTGCTACACGTACTTGGGGTCTACTCCGAGCGCGGTGAGCGTGTTACTGTGGCCGTCCTGCGGTAGCCACACTATTCCTCTGGTACACACGTCACGCTGATTTGGGCCATGCCACGCAAAGGGGGTCACAGAGAAACCTCCTCCCATCACAGTTCATGTCCCAGTCGTCGCGCTTTAACGCCCCGTGGCAGGCACAGTGGTAGTACAGTACAGCCAGCCATCCTTCACTTCAGCCAGGCTGTCATTCACACAACCAGTCCATGGTGTATAGTACAGCCAGCCATCCTTCACT
>JADBJO010001338.1:292500-305000 GCA_016801955.1 Conus betulinus | reverse complement strand
AGTCTGGTGTCACACACACACACACACACACACACACACACACACACACACACACAGTTCCTAGCCAAACCAAACTAAAATCATTTTCATTACCTTTTTCTTTTTTTTTTTTCTTTTTTTTTTTAAAGAATCATTACCTCAGAAAAGAAACGAGCCACGGCTGTGCACCCCCCCCCCCCCCCCCCCCCCCCCCCCCCCCCCAGTTCCCCCCCACCCTTCGCACAGTAGCAAGATCACATCCACATGATCCAAACAGATCAATTTCTGCCCAAGGCCACGTCCTCCTCCCCCCATCACTCTGCAACCCCCCCCCCCCCCCCCCCCCCCCCCCCTCACACATAATGCTGTTTTCCCTATCCACCTCTCACAGTTAATACTTCAGACTCTCGATCTTCTCGTCTGTCATCCACTCTGCATACAGACTCTCTCTCTCTCTCTCTCTCGCTACGTCTCCGCTAGACACACTCTCTCTCATCCCCCTCTCTCTCTATCCCCCCCACCCCCTTTCTCTCGCTCCCTCTGTGCTATACACACTCTCTCTCACTGTCTCTGTCTGTCTGTCTCTCTTGCTCAACACCCAACATGATTATTAATGGCTGATCCTCTCTCTCTCTCTCTCTCTCTCTCTCTCTCTCTCTCTCTCTCTCTCCCCTCTCCGTCCAGACGGAAGATGGTGTAAGGGTGGTGGGTTGGAAGGGGGTGGGGGGTGAGTTCAAAAGAACAGGGGTGGGGGTCCATCCAGCGTGTGAGAGATGATAGGGGGTAAGGGGTGTGGGTCCCGGCACCATGGCAACACGCAGCAATCACCAGTCAATTACAGCGTGGTTCACACACACACGTGTGTACACTCACACACACACACACACACACACACACACACACGTGTGTACACTCACACACACACCACACACACACACACACACACGTGTGCACTCACACACACACACACGCACATGCATGCACACAAACATTCGCACCGCACACACACACACACACACACACACACACACTCTCTCTCTCTCTCTCTCTCTCTCTCTTTACAGTCTGAAACATTTCCCACCCCCCTTTTTTTTTAAATTTATAAGTTGTTTTGTGTCTGTGAGTATGTAAAGCTTTAGGGCGTGGCTGGGGCCACAGTAAATTGAATCACACTGGGAATAGTGAATTGAATCACACTGGGAATAGTGAATTGAATCACACTGGGAATAGTGAATTGCATCACATTGGGAATAGTGAATTGAATCACACTGGGATAGTGAATATCACAATGAACAGTGAATTGCACCACACTGGGAATAGTGAATTGCATCACATGGGAATAGTGAATTGAATCACACTGGGAATAGTGAATATGACAATGGAACAGTGAATTGCATCACACTGGGAATAGTGAATTGCATCACATTGGGAATAGTGAATTGCATCACACTGGGAATAGTGAATTGAATCACACTGGGAATAGTGAATATCACAATGGAACAGTGAATTGCATCACACTGGGAATAGTGAATTGCATCACATTGGGAATAGTGAATTGCATCACACTGGGAATAGTGAATTGAATCACACTGGGAATAGTGAATATCACAATGGAACAGTGAATTGCACCACACTGGGAATAGTGAATTGCATCACATTGGGATAGTGAATTGAATCACACTGGGAATAGTGAATATCACAATGGAACAGTGAATTGCACCACACTGGAATAGTGAATTGCATCACATTGGGAATAGTGAATTGAATCACACTGGGAATAGTGAATATCGCAATGGAACAGTGAATTGCATCACACTGGGAATAGTGAAGAGCATCACACTGGGAATAGTGAATTGAATCACACTGGGAATAGTGAATATCGCAATGGCATAGTGAACTGCATCACACTGGGAATAGTGAAGAGCATCACACTGGGAATAGTGAATTGAATCACACTGGGAATAGTGAATATCGCAATGGCATAGTGAACTGCATCACACTGGGAATAGTGAACTGCATCACACTGGGAATCATGAATTGCATGACACTGGGAATAGTGAATTGCATCACACTGGGAATAGTGAATTGAATCACATGGGAATAGTGAATATCCCAATGGAATAGTGAACTGCATCACACTGGGAATAGTGAACTGCATCACACTGGGATAGTGAATTGAATCACACTGGGAATAGTGAATATTGCAATGGAATAGTGAACTGCATCACACTAGGAATCGCGCTGAGTGAACTGAACAGCAGGAGGAGGAAAGAAAAAAAAAAAAACAAAAAAACCCAATCCCCCCCCCCCCCCCCCCCCCCCCCCCCCCCCCCCCCCCCCCCCCAAAAAAAAAAAAAAAAAATCAACAACAAAACTGTAGGCATGAAACGAACCAGTTGAACCACATGGTGTCTGACATAGATCAACACAGTAAGACGAGTGCAGCCAGCACAGTTGAAACATGGAAGGGACACTTTACACACACACCCTCACCCTTCCTTTCCTCCACCCCCCCCCCTCCCCGGCCTCTTCCTCCCTCTTCCCCGACAGCCTACACTACACTCCCAACGGCAGTCCAACCCTACACATTGAAATACACCTGTCAGGTAGGCTGTGTCTCGCTCCATGTTCAGGTGACAGTAGTGCTGTCATCAGCAACAGTGAAAAGATGCCACCCTTCATGGTCTAAGGGGAAAATTCTGGCACAGTGTGATTCAACGACTGAATTAACTTCCCTCTGACTCCAAGCCTATGAGGACATGTGCCTCATTATACACTGAAAATTGTGTAGATTATCTTCAACAGAAAGATGCTGAATCGCTGATTTAAATTAATCAATTTGGTTAAACTATTTCCATTTAACGAAACAAAACAAAAAATCTCACTGATTTCATGACTTAGCGGACTGAAACAAGAATTACACAGAGTTCCTACAGCGACCAGGGATTCTATGACATACACAGTTTTCTCTAAACAGGTGCAAACAGAGACTGACACACAAATGGCCTTTTGCTTCACAGGGTGGAGGAGGATGGAGGATTGGGGGGATGAGGTAGAGGGGTGGGGCTAAAGATTCCCCCCCCCCCCCCCCCCCCCCAGCTTGATTTTGAAGAAAAAAAAAGGGTGAGAGAGAGAGAGAGAGAGAGAGAGAGAGAGAGAGAGAGAGAGAGAGGCAGACAGACAGACAGACAGACAGAAAGCAGGGGAGGGGAGGGGAGGGAGAGAGAGAGAGAGAGAGAGAGAGAGAGAGAGAGAGAGAGAGAGAGAGAGGCAGACGACAGACAGACAGAAAGCAGGGGAGAGAGAGAGAGAGAGAGAGAGAGAGAGAGAGAGAGAGAGAGAGAGAGAGAGAGAGCAAAACTGTTTGTTGACATACAGCTGTCCATCACCCCATAAAAATTAAACTGTTCTACTGATTCTTCTTTTTTTCTTTTTGATCGTGCGCCCAGTATGAGATCAGTGGTTTTTTTCTTCTCCTTTTCACTGTCCTAAATGTTATTTGTTTTTGCCTGAAGAAGACCCAAGAGGTCGAAATGCATTGTGTCTTGTCCTGTACTTTGTTTGTCTATGTCCTTGGTGGTAACTAACCCCCTCTCTTTCTAAATTTTTGCTTCATTTTCCGCCCTCAGTCACTCCCTTTTGAAACCAACTGTTCTCCTGATCTTTGTGGGCAAGACTAAATCTTCTCTTCAATTCATGCATCAAGTTTAAGTCAACATGTCCATTTTGTCTGGTGGCAGGGCAGCTGCAAGGGCAAAGCTGAATTTCAATTTGAAATGTTGATTGTGAGCAGTATGTATGTATGGTAAATCTTCATGCACAAAACTTTGAAATTTGCCTCAGTATATTATCCCCTAAGGCACACTGCCCCTGGACACCACTAAGGGAGGCCTTTGCCGGCTCCAAGGAGGGGAGATGGCCCTCCTGGAGACAGAAAAAGCCCTGCACCATTTTTTTCTTTCTTTTTTTTTTTTACACACTGAACACCTTCACCCACCTCCTGTCAGTAACTCCCTCACCACCTAATCATTGTTCAAACAAAACTGATATGGCACTCAGGAGATCACTGACCTTGGTTGTGTTTGAAAAGATATATTCATCATAGTGGATCCCGCCCTTGAATCCGGATCAGCACCTCAGAGCCACGTCAAAACTGAATGGGTTTTGTCGTGGCTGATATTTCATCTTCCCACCCAGTGTAAGTGTAAAGACAAAACAAAACAAAAAAAGTTGGTCAGTGATTCATCCTTGCTGACAGACAAGCGAACCAAAAGACGCAGATGAAGGTATGATCTTCGACGAGGTAAACAAAACCAATCACCCTAACATCTGAGCTGTGGGAAGACAGGTGTAACCTGACAGGCCATTTACATCACCTGTATAATTAGGGGAAGCACCTTCTGTTCAGGCACTGAGATTAGTCTACCAGCAATGATTCGTCTATCTTTCTTAACAACCACAGTGCTCCGAAAAGCTTTATGCCAGTGACAGGTTTAAATCTTCGTGATGGAAAATTTTTCAGTGTCGTCCATTCTGTTGCCAAATAAAACTAAAAAAACTACCACTGACTGACAGGCAGATACCGGTTGTCCTCACCCAAATCCTTAGCCGATGATCGAGAAGATCTTATCAGGCCTGTCTAAACATGAACGGAAGCAGAATTTAGGTTCAGCATGCAAAAAAAAAGCCCCCCCCGCAAAGAGAAGGATCTGTCAACAACTCCCAATGTGGATCCTGACATGAAGGGTTCCCTGGCAGACCCAATCACTCAGTAACCACTGTATTGAGTATACTTGAAACGAGACTTCCCTTCCTTTTCCGCTGAACCCCAGGGACAAGGGAGACCACCGCAGATTCAGGGCTGGACTAGAGAAAGGCATGTGGAGAGTAGAGGACAAGTTTTGTTGTTGGTTGTTAATTTTGTTTTCATTTCCTATTTCGTGGCCATTCATTCATTCTTTTTTCAATTTTTTCTTCTATTTTTTTTAAGACAGAGTTCTTCATTTACCTAATGAGGACAAGTTCTGTTGCAAGAATCCTTGAAACCAGTCCAGCCACATCATCATCAAAGCTGGAAGGTTCTTCAGATGGGTCATCATCTACACGCGCTGAAGCAGATGAAAACTCCAAGCTTCAAATTATAGTTATCAGTGGGACACTTGGCAGGTGGTGGCTTGCTTGTCACATCAGGACAGACATCACTGAACACCAAATGACTTGGTAGCAACGTAGGGTCTTCTCTGGCAGGTTGCCTCACAATGACCTAACACCAACGGCATCCTGTGGACAGCCAGTATTGAGGCTGGACATGGACACTCCTGGGAGCGGCTTTGTTTGAGAGAAACCAACTTGGGAAACAATGCCACTGAGAGGACACTGAGGAGAGGGCAGAAAAAAAAAAAAAAAAAAACGAGGGTCAGGTTTCTGGTAGTGGACTGACAGATCTCCAAAAGAAACAATCCACTGCTGATTACAGATGCCCCAGAGATGATGGACGACAGCCTGCAGGGTTCATACAGGAAATGCCACTCAAAATTCCAGACTTTTCCAGACTTTTTCCAGGCCAAGACCTGCATTTTCAATACCACTTTCAAAACTTTGTTCATAATGCTATGACTTAAAAAGATGTTATAAACACAAACGTACAAGGCACAGAACATTTTTTAATTTTTTTTTGGCATTATAAACGCTAAACAATGCTGAAAAATTAAAGCAGCCACTTATAATATCAAGCAATTGTGCTTGATTCTTCAATTTCCAGGCTATTCCAGGCCATAGAGAGATTTTCCAGGGCCTGGAAAATGGACTTCAAATTTCCAGACTTTTCCAGACCTGTATGAACCCTGACAGGGTACCTGTTTGGTTCAGTGGTAGAAAACAGAGCTCTCAGTCAGCAGATGTTGCTATCTCAAATTCCACTGACGCCCAACTTTAGAATGGCAGTCGTTGCTGCCCATCTTATGATACGGTCATTCCGCCATTCCGTGGTGTCAGAATAGTTTTAAGCAGGTCCTTTACCCCCTGCCCCTTTCTTTCCCTTCCCCTGCCCAGCTCCTGGAATGGCTAGCCTTGTCCACCATATAACCCCATGGTCAGTGAAGCCATGAACAGAAGCAAACCACCTTACCGGAGGCGCATTTCCAGTTTGTCCAAGGGCTGCATAGTTTGGCTGGGAACCGTTTTCTATTGCTGCTTTTTTGTTGCTGACTGTGGCTGTGTTCAAGGCTCTCCAAGGTCCCTTTAGTTTTGGTTTGTTGCCTTCTGGGCTCATCTGGCTTCACTTCATTACTCTCAATGTCACAGTACCACAGGGAAGAGCAACCGTTGTGAACGACAATGGTTGACCCTAACTGCTGTGAAAATAAAAAAAAAAAAAAAAAAACAACAAAACCTACTGGCCTCTTGGGCCTACTGCCATCATTTACAATAATGGTCGGAAAAATCGATCACTTCTCCCCCTTGGTGGTTTACACTGTTGAACTCTTCAAGGATGTGACACAGGCGGGCAGGAATCAGACAGTGACAGGGGACCTCACTCCATTCTCTGACCACAGCAGTGGCTGTGCAGCAGGCTAATTAAAATGTAAATTAGTGAAATGTAACAGCAGCATCATTCACAAGTTAATTAAAATGTAAATCATTGAAACCTAACGGCATCATGTGTTTCTCTGGCGTTTTAGAACTGTCGACATTTTGCATGATAACACTTGCTTTGATGTTTGATGAAACAAAGCTCTTTGCATGGGCGAGGAGCTCTTTGCATGGGCGAGGAGCTCTTTGCATGGGCGGGGAGCTCTTTGCATGGGTGGGGAGCTCTTTGCATGGGTGGGGAGCTCTTTGCATGGGTGGGGAGCTCTTTCCATGGGTGGGGAGTCAATCAGCATCTCTCTGCCTTCTCTCTAGTGGGCAGGACACAGCATTCACCACAGGTCTGACACAAATCATCATCCGCCCCCAGGCATCTGGGTGGCCATTGCTGTCCTACTTTGACATATGTGGGGTGCCAGCAGGAATCAAATCTGACAGGATACTTCATGCTCTCTCTCTCTCTCTCTCTCTCATATGCACATACCCACACACCTACCCACACATACACACAGAGCCCTGCACAGAGTGCTCTGTTGTGGGGGAACAACCAGCTCTCATTCAGTCCAAATTGCTTTTGAAGAAAAGAGCCAGGCATGCTGTTCTCTCTCACCAGCTCTCATTCAATCCATTGACACTTTAGAAGAAAAAAAAAAAGAGGGAGACATGTTCTTCGCTGTCCTTTCTTTTTTTCCAGCAATGGCAACAGACCTGGGCAAGTACTTTACAGAGCTAGGGACACATCCAGAGAGGGGGGGAGGGAAGGGAGGAGCTGGAGGGGGGGGGGGGGGGGGGGGGGGGGGGGGGGGCTCTCTCTCTCATTCTGGGTGAGTCAGTGAAGTGCAGGTCTTTGGATGTTCTCCAGTTTCAATCCATGTCCCACAGCAGCAAGATGGCTATCACCAGCTAACCAGAGCAGAACAGGTGGTCATTTTCCAACTCAGAACCGGGCACAACAGGCTAGCATCCCATTTTCACCGCAAGCTGCACCTGTAACCATCCCCAATGTGCACATGTGGGCAGGCAGCAGAACCAACAACACACACACATTCTACAGGACTGTGGGGACCTGCAGAGTCTGAGGGATAGGACATGGCCGCAGCCGGTGCCCATCAACGACAAGCTGTACGGGTCTGTGGAGGCCCTGCAGAGGACCACCACATTCATTACAGAATCCTGTCTGCAGGTGTGATAGGCGATGGAGAAGAAGATCCATGTCCCAACTGGTGAGGTGTCTTCTGTGAGGAAGCCGGTCGGGGGAAACAGGAGTGACTGGGTACAACTGAGGATCCTTAGGCCCTGCAGTTGACTGGTGGCAGAGGATTTCACTCTTTTCTTTTTTTTTTCCCCCATCTTGGAATAAAAGAGGTTTTAGTGTTATCATCGTTGCCCAGCCAATCACACAGAGCCTTTTCACAGCTGTCAAACTCAATGAAAAAGCAAAAAGGTCAGATCTTGAAAAACGGTTGCATGCTGAAAAAAGGATACTCTGAAAAAAAAAAAAAAGCAACAACTAACAAAACCAACATACAACAATGCTAGTTAATCCACAGACATCATTACAGGCAATAAGACTAGGCTGTGTTGAGAGCATGACTAAGATTAATGAAAAACATGTAAAAGTAACTGAACAACAAGAACAACAACAGCAAGCAATAAAAAAGCCACATGGGCAGACATATACTGCAGAGTGGACAGTCGGTGCCCACACTGGACAATGTGTATGACTGCTATAGCCTGGTTACTACATTACAACTGAAAAGCTGGCATAAAAATTGTGATCTAAGAAAAAAATAGTGTAAAAGACACACACACACACAAAAAAAAAAAAGAGAGAGAGAGAGAGAGAGAGAGAGAGAGAGAGAGAGAGAGAGAGAGAGAGAGAGAGAGAGAGAGAGAGAGAGAGTCCACAGGTCCACAGGGAGAACAAGAACAACAACAACAACAGTAGACAACAGCACAGACCTTTAGACAAAAGCTGAAAAGGAGAAACAGAGTAGAAACAGAGACAGACAAGGGGAAGCTACAAGCACAGAACTGCCTTAAGAAAAACTGTAGGAACAAAACATACTGAACATGAGTTTATTCAAGTAAGTCTCTCTTTCCTTCTCTCTGTATGTCTCTCTGCTCTGTGTGTGTGCATGTGTGTGTGTGTGTGTGTGGTGGGGTAAAATACATTGCTTTTGACAAACATTTCAAGAACTGTTTCAGGACTTTTCAAGCCCTCCATTCTGAATTTAGTTCCTTCCTAACTCAGTATAGGAAATCAGAACTATGTAAGCACTGAATTTAGTTCCTTCCAAACCAGTATAGGAAATCTAGAACTATGAAAGCACTGAATTTAGTTCCTTCCTAACTCAGTATTGGAAATCTAGAACTATGAAAGCACTGAATTTAGTTCCTTCCTAACTCAGTATAGGAAATCTAGAACTATGTAAGCACTGAATTTAGTTCCTTCCTTACTCAGTATAGGAAATCTAGAACTATGTAAGCACTGAATTTAGTTCCTTCCTAACCCAGTATAGGAAATGAAAACTATGAAAGCACTGAATTTAATTCCTTCCTAACTCAGTATAGGAAATCTAGAACTATGAAAGCACTGAATTTAGTTCCTTCCTAACTCAGTATAGGAAATCAGAACTATGAAAGCACTGAGTTAATTCCTTCCTAACGCAGTATAGGAAATCTAGAAGTATGTAAGCACTAAATTTAGTTCCTTCCAAACCAGTACAGGAAATCAAAACTATGAAAGCACTGAATTTAGTTTCTTCCAAACTCAGTACAGAAACACAAAAACTATGTAAGCACTGAATTTAGTTTCTCCCTAACCCAGACTAGGATACCTAGAACTAAGCAAGCAAACAGTTCCTTCCTAACCCAGACTAGGAAACCTAGAACTAAGCAAGCAAACAGTTTCCTTCCTAACCCAGTATAGGAGGGAGGGAGGGAACTGAATCACGAAGTTTACTTGCTTTCTCACCCCAGTCTTGGAAACAGGTAACAAGATAAGCATGTGTTCGCTCCTAGTCCTACCCACTCTTAAAAACTGAGAACTGGACAAGCATTGATTTGCTGTCTCTCTCCAAACTGGTTCGGGAAAGAGAAAACTGGTACAGAAAAGAGACAGGTAAGTACAGAGTTCATGCTCTTCACAACCCATCACGCTCTTCACAACCCAACGTGGAGCAGCGAGGGCAGGATGAGCTATGGAACCGTTGCCATAGAGGGCAAACACCCACGACCCCGAGCGGAGCAAACAAGCGGGTATTGATGTCATTCGTTGACGCCGACTAAAGAGGGGTGGCCGTGTAAATATCCCTGATGATTGCAATCCCCTCACTGGCACCACCACTCCCTACCTACCCTGCAGGCTTTGCAACTTCACGTCTCACCTGAAACTGTCAAATACATACTGGAAGAGAGAAAAGTGCCTCTTTCTCAGTTTCTGTGTGGGTAGGGAAGGGGTGGGGTGGGGTGGGATGGGGTGGAGGCAGGATATCAGATAAATGAGAGAGGAAGGGGGGGGGGAGAGAGAGAGAGAGAGAGAGAGAGAGAGAGAAGGGGACAGAGAGGCTCTGTGATGCATAGAGAGAGAGAGAGAGAGAGAGAGAGAGAGAGAGAGAGAGAGAGAGAGAGAGAGAGAGAGAGAGAGGAGGAGGAGAGAGAGACAGAAGGGAGGGGAGGGGAAGTGGGCGAGGGAGAAACAGACAGGCTAACAAACCAAACCAGAAACTGCAAGAAACAGGTGCAGAACACATGAGACAGACAGAAACAGATAGAGAGAAAGGGGGGGGGGGGGGGGGGGGGAGGGAACGGAAGGGAGAAAAACAGACAAAAAAAAAGAGTGCTGCCAAGAGTGAGAAAGACTTCAGACGACTTCATTGCACTGGCTTCATTCGCTGCAACTGGGTCACACACACACACACACACACACACACACACACACACACACACACCACTCACACCACATAGAGTAGCAACAGTTGAGTGCAGGTTCCTCATTGTTCATGATAACCTATACTTTTCCACCGTTTGTGGGCAGATTTGAACCATGGACCAGGTGCATCTGCCGGCCATGGTGGTCGGAGCCTACGCAGGGATGGTCACTCTGGGCATGGTGCGGGGCGTGGTGCGGCCCACATTCAACCCCTGAAAGACATGCTGAAGCTGACCTTGCTGACTGCGGCCTTGACCTTCACGTGCTGCCCCCTGCTGGTCATGCTGGGTTGCCCTGGCGGCGGTGTGTCTCTACGACTCTCTGCCCTCCCCCCTTCCTCCCCACCGAGGACAAGGCGGTGTTTGTCACAGGTCAGAGACTTGCACGCTTTGTACTAAAATGACACCAACAGGTGGGATACTACCTGTGTGTGAATTGAGCACTGGACTGTCATTAGCTGCCGTGGCACAGAGCTTAGTACTGAAAACAGATGCTGGGGGGGGTCGCAGGTTTGGTTCCTTTCAGAGCCACTAATATATGGGATTATTTACCCCTGACTGATTCCTGTTCTGAGCTGAGTTTACTATGGGCTCAATTGGGAAGACTGGAAGCATACAGTCGAGTTTCACCACATGAGAAGGAACCTGGAAGCTTCTCCAGAAATTTTGCTAAAATTTCCTGACCAAAACTTCAGGTTTCTGTGTCCCTCAGGCCTGGATATGTAATGAAAATAAACCAAAGTACAGCCCTGAACAGAACTTCCAGACCACAGCCCTGAACAGAACATCCATACCACAGCCCTGAACAGAACATCCAGAGCACAGCCCTGAGTAGAACATCAAGAGCACAGCCCTGAAGAGAACATCCAGAGTACAGCCCTAAAGAGAACATCCAGAGTACAGCCTTGAGTAGAACATCCAGAGTACAGCCCTGAATAGAACATCCAGAGTACAGCCCTGAATAGAACATCCAGAGCACAGCCCTGAACAGAACATCCAGAGTACAGCCCTGAACAGAACACCCAGAGTACAGCCCTGAATAGAACACCCAGAGTACAGCCCTGCATAGAACATCCAGAGTACAGCCCTGAATAGAACACCCAGAGTACAGCCCTGACTAGAACTAGAACACCCAGAGTACAGCCCTGACCAGAACATCCAGAGTACAGCCCTGACTAGAACACCCAGAGTACAGCCCTGAACAGAACATCCAGAGTACAGCCCTGAACAGAACATCTGGAGAACAGCCCTGAATAGAACACCCAGAGTACAGCCCTGAACAGAACATCCAGAGTACAGCCCTGGACAGAACATCCAGAGTACAGCCCTGAATAGAACATCCAGAGTACAGCCCTGAACAGAACATCTGGAGAACAGCCCTGAATAGAACACCCAGAGTACAGCCCTGAATAGAACATCCAGAGTACAGCCCTGGACAGAACATCCAGAGTACAGCCCTGAACAGAACATCCAGAGTACAGCCCTGAACAGAACATCCGGAGTACAGCCCTGAACAGAACATCCAGAGTACAGCCCTGCATAGAACATCCAGAGTACAGCCCTGCATAGAACATCAGAGTACAGCCCTGAATAGAACATCCAGAGTACAGCCCTGAATAGAACATCCAGAGTACAGCCCTGAATAGAACATCCAGAGTACAGCCCTTAATAGAACTCCACTGTATCATCTTCCTCAACCTCATCTTTATCATCTTCTCATCCTTATCATTTCCTCATCCTCATCCTTATCATCTTCATCATCCACATCCTTCTCAATCAGCATAAAGAAAAACAGTATCCATTTCTGTGGTTTCATGTTCTGCTCTCATGGCCACCTCAGTCTCAACTGCTTCTCCACATCTATACCCTTGCCGAGTTCACAGGAGCTGTCGCTGGATGGACATGGTGGCGCCCTCTGGTGGACACGGAGGACACCGAGTCATACTAGCACCTTGACTTAAGCAATTACTGTCATCACTGGGGAGCTCTTAGCTGGTGAT
>JADBJO010001338.1:260000-287500 GCA_016801955.1 Conus betulinus | reverse complement strand
TGACAGAGGCGCTGCGCCTGGAGCTGGGGGTGTTTGGGATCCACGTCTCCACCATCATCCCCAGCGGCTACCGCACCGGCATCATGAGCAACAACAGCAAGGCCACGGGGGGATCGCTGGTGGGCCCAGGCCGACCCCGACATTCAGGACACCTATGGTCAGTCCAGCTTCTACCCGGAGAACAAGACCAAAGGTAAGCCAGCCCCTTCAGGCGAGGGTAAGGTAAGGTAATGTTGCTTATAGCCCAGCTGACCGCAAAGGGCCATATCAGGGCTGTCACCATGTTGAAGTCAACTCGCTAGTCATTTAAAACAAAAGAAAAAAAACACACACACAAAAAAACAAAAGCAAAACAAAAAATCACACATCTCTGTTAAAATACACCTTCTAAAAACGCACCAGAAACTTCGTTAAAAATCTTTCTTCCCTAAAATCTTAGATCAGATGAAAAATGTTAATCTCTTTTAGAAATTCAAAGATCACTTCAGGTGGGACATCTCTGAAGAAGGTTTACATGGTGTCTGCTGTAAAGTGTTTTATGTCACACATAGTGCAAGTCCCAACACTCTAAAGAGTATGTCTCACTGTGGGTGGAACATGACATGGAATGCACCATGAAGCTTCTTCACCTTTCAAGAGACAAGAATGGGTATAAAACAAGTGGCCTGTACGCAAACAGCACAAGACCCCGCCCCTCTTCAGGCTGAGGACACTCAAAGCCTGACCCTACACAGACATGGGAGGACGAGGGTGGTGTTCTTGGACAGGGATTTCTCATACTGACCAGTGGCCTTGTGGTACAGGCTCCCAAACTCCCACCCACATCTTACAGTCCTGCTCCTCCTTTGAAGCCTAAAGACACCGGACACGGCCCATTCTGGTAGAGGTTCAGGACAAGCTGTAGGGACTGGTGGGGTTGCTGCAGCAGACTGCGGACTTTGCCTTACTAACCAGACTGAGGATCTAGCATGGCCGGAAACATGAAAGAAAGAAAAGGGATCTGGCACGTATAATCAGAGGAATAGTGAAGCAGTCAACATCTTCTGTTCAAGCCTTGTGAGGTCATTTTAACTCTTTCATGCTACAACCCGGTTTTCCGGTTTGCAGAAATTGTACCCTTCCTTCCTGCAGCCCGGAAAACTGGTCAGCACAAAATCCCTCCTTTCCTTTCTGCAGCCCAGAAAATCGGTTCTTGTGGTAAGTGCTTTGAACTTTGTGCGAGTTGCGACATCGTGCACGTCATGACCGGGTCGCTTGCGGGGCAGTGTTTTTGAATAGAATGGATGCCAGGTGGCACCTACAGTGTGGGACAGTGGCTGCTGCTATATTCTGGCTGGTTTGCTACTGCGTACATGGCAGTTCTCACTTTACTCTTCTTTTTTTCCCCTCTAAATCCAGGAGTGAAGGGAATACTGGTATTATAAGAATCTAGGAACGAGGAAGTAATGGTTCATAGAAAAGTAGGAATGAAAGAGTTAAAGAAGCTACCCATTCTATTCCTGTATGTAAAGCAGGTACACAGCATAGACACAATGGAAATCTGTTCTGGTCAAAAGAATGTGAACAAGGTGTTGCTCTCAATAAAGAAATATATTCAAAATACAGCTACTCCAGAATGTGAAGACAGCAGACGTTCATTTAACAGAATCGTTGCGCTGGCTAAGAGGAACAACTGGATTATTATCTGTATCAAAGGAAATCTGACCAAAGGACTTCAGCATGAAAATGTCTGAGCAGATAAAAAGCAGTTACATGCTTCCAGCTGTCACCATTTTATTGGATAAACGAACCATTTTCAACTTCTCAAGGAAAAGCTTTTAACAACAGCCTGAGGTGTCTATTTATCATTTGTCCTTTGAAAGTCAAATAACACTCCAGGAAAAATTTACTGTCACTAGCCAAAATGTCTATTTATCATTTTTTGGGGGGTGAAAGTTCAATAGTTCTCTAAAAATATCAAAGGTATGATGTGGACTTAACAACAGCAACAACAAAATATAACAACACTGATAACATTTAGTATAACACAAGACCAGATTGTACGCAGAAAATACTACTAATTGAATTTTGAGTTATCTCCCTACCTCCCCACACCAAATCTAGCTCAAACTGGGTATCAAACATATGCTCACTGATCACTAGTCTTTCTCTCTTTTGTTACTCTTTCTTTAAGTATACATCCTCTGAACTGCTTAAAATGTCTTATCCTTATTTTTTTTTAATTTCATTTCAGATTACAAGTCCATGCTGAATCCCGATTTTTCGGGCATCGTTCACAAAATGGCCGACGCCCTGTTGGAGCGGACACCAAAAGACATTTACTACAAAGGCTTCCTGGCACGCTCCCTCCCCTTTCTCTACCTGCACACCCCTTCCCCGATCGCCAGACTCTTCTACCCTGCTCTTGTCACCTGGTTCAAGTTCGACCCCCCAGGCGCTTCCAAAGTGCGAGGCAGCAGACAACAAACGCCCAGCAAACAGGACTGAATTACCCCCCCCCCCCCCCCCCCCCCCCCCCCCCCCCCCCAAACATGTGTCCTGTATTACAGCAGCAGCAAAGCCAATTCAGTTCACGACTGTGGGGTCACCAAAGAATCGGAACCCTCAGCCTCTCAACTGCCAGAAAGGTGGTGCTCTCTTGAAGAAACTCGTGTGCTGCAACCTGTCTTAGTCTCTGTTTGTTGTGGTTGCAACAGTTTTGTTGGGGTTCTGTACTGTCTCCTGGCGTTTCTCTTCTGCCAGAGACAACACCTCCAGTCATGGGGTATCAGGTTCTTGTTTTTTTTGTTTGTTTGTTTGTTTTTTGCATCTATCGTGTTGAACTGCTCATTGTTGTAACTGGTTTGTTATTTTGTCTAGGCTGCTTTTCTCATTCAATCGTCATTACTGGTGACAGTATACTATTGGTACTTTTGCCGTGTATTATGGGTACTTTTGCCATAATAAATTGCACAATATTTTTAAGTTTTCATCACTTCAGGCTTAACTGGAGAAGGACAGGGGGTTAGGGGGTTGGGAAGGATCGGGGGGGGGGGGGGGGGGGGGGGGGGGGGGGGGGGGGCAGGAGCAGATGAGGAAAGGGAAAGGGAGGTGATTGGGGAGGACAGATTTCCATGCCTTTATCCTGTTCCTTTTTTTTTTCTTTTTTTCCTGAAGCAATGAGTTCTGGTCTTGTCTGCGTTCTTTATCTTCTTCTTTTTTTTTCTTTTTCTTTCTTTTTTTTTTTTTTTTTTTTTTTTTTTTGAAAACACAGTTTACAGCATGCCAGATTTTTTTTTTCTTCTCCCACCCCTAATCTTGTGACTGCGAGGGTAGTGATACTTTAAGGTTAAGCATCTGTACTGTGGTTTCTGTTACTGGTGTTAGCCAAATCGATTTTTTTTTCATGTTTTTTTTTTCCCTTCTTTTAATTGCACATTTAGGTTTATGAGTAACGTTTGCAGCATTTTTTTTTTAATGCTGGGGAGACAGCAGCAGAATGGCCAGCACATACTACATAGCTTAGTCATGTTCACCTACAGCTGAGCCATCATGTTACACAGTTTGAAGACTGTGAATGTGGCAGTTGTTTTAGGACAGGTTTTTTTTTAATTTCCTCCACATGGTGACAACCCTGACAGGGCCCCATATGGTCAGCTAGGCTTCAGGACAGGTCTTTTGATTTTCTCTACATGGTAACAACCTGACAGGGCCCCATGTGGTCAGGTAGGCAACAGAAACACCAAAACCAAAACTGGAAAAAAAAAAAAAAACCAACAGCAGGAAACTCTTTTGAAAACACAATGCTGATGCACACACAAGAACTTTAGCACAACAGCACATAAACAGAGGACAGGCCGCGTGTGTGTATGTGTGTGTGTGTGTGTGTGTGTGTGTGTGAGAGGGGCGGGGGTGGGGGGGGGGATGGGGGTGTGTGTGTGCGTTGGCGGTGAACTGCTAATTGTCCCCATGCTGTTTACTTCAACAGGAAGGAAACGGGAGAAAGGGGCAGTATGCAGGAGGGGTGGTGTGGTGGGGGGGGGGGATTATGCAGGTGGGGTGATAAGGTGGGGGGGTGGGGTTATGCAGGAGGGGTGGTGGGGGGTTGGGGTGAGGACAGGTGTTAAATTACCCATGCTACACCCGATTTTCTCTCTCTACAATCCTGTTCTCCAGCTCAGTTGCTACACGCCATGTGCAGGTCGCCGACTGTTCCAGACATGTGCTCATGTCTATTTCATTAGATTTTTGTGTTTGGTAGGTTAAGGACCCTTACATTTTTTTTCCTTCAGTGGGAGGTTAGGACCCTTAACTTTTTTTTCCTTCAAAGACAAAAATGGAAATTTGTCGTAAACCATAGTTGGCGTCCATGATTTAGAACTTATTAGAATGTGCTAAAAACACAGTGGTTTTCTGGTTCTTTTTTGTTGTTGTTGTTTTTTGATAAGATATATGACAATGGAATCTTCTAAGCCGTCTACATTAGAAGTAACCTAAGTATTTGTCGTATAAACCAATGTTAGCAATCAAAACCCTCTGGCCCGGAAGCTGCCTCCCTCCCACTCCCCCTTTCCCTAACAGCGTGTACAGCATAATGGACGCCTGATGCAGCAGCATACAATCATACTGGTAGTCTGACTGTGATTTCTGTTTTCTCATGGCTTTTCACCTTTGTTTTCTGAAATCAATGAACTTGTTTGACAGTACCTTTTTTCGTAATACCTAATTAGTTGCAGCATACCGTCATGACTTATTGTGACATATCATCATAATAATTGTGAATAAAATCCATGAAAGCAGAATACTTTCATGATGACTGGGTGAGAGCAAAGTGCCATCATAATGGTTGCCTATATTTACCGTCATATTGATTGATTGCAGTCTAGCATCATATTCATTTGTCTGTTACTATCTGAATATTGACCATAATATACTGTCATAATGATTCACCCTGTAAGATTATCTGACCAAAACATACTGTCATAATGATTTCCTCTGGAAGTATGATTGTCTGACTGTAACATACCATCATCATGATTCGTCTCTTTGCACTCATTTCTTTACAAGGATTCTCCACAAATGTGGACTGCCACGTGCTGTCAACAAGCTGAAATGTTGACAAACGTCGACTCCGGGACAGGCGACGCAAATAGCTTTTTTCGAGACAGGCTTTGACGGTCCCCTTATGCTACCACTGAAGGCTGGTGCTCACACCTGTTTTTTTTTTCTTTTTTTTTTACTGTCTCGTCTGTATGCAACCTCAGCAGGATTGCCCCCAAACTGTTCATTCCAGCTCCCCCTCCACAGTCCTAACCCTGGCTAGTCCCACCATACAGAGCAGTCAATGTCACACTGACCTCAGGCGACCCACCACAGGAGGCTCTGCAATGCTGCCAAGGTGCTTCAGTGATGTTCAGCGACGCCCATTCTGATGCAATATATATGCAGGGTGCCACCTCCTAAGCCCCCAACTAACAAGAACAATTGCAAAGTCATGGAGCCAACCAGCATGAGCGTCCCCTCTCCAGAAGGCACCACCACATCTGTCCAATCCTAATCACTATGAACTTGCTGACACCGTGTGACCTGGACATGACCTCACCAAGGGCATACATGTGGGGAGGAAACTCTGGTTACCACGAGAGCAGGGCATTATGGGCCACACAACTCTGAGGTCTTCTCTATGCCGATAAGTGAAGATGAGATGATGAAGACGATGCCATGAGCTCCATTGGGGTCTCAGACTGCTTGACAGGGCTGTGCCCTACACTCACAGACATAATATATCTCAGCGCCAACCAGGCCTGAGAGGCACAGACACCTGCAGTGTTGGCCAGGAAATTTTGAGCAACATTCTCAGAGATGCATCCCTAAAGTGGATGAAACTAAAGTGTGTGGTCCCAGAAATCTCACAGCCCAAATCCCCAAAACAAATGGCTCTGATGGGGATTGAACTACAACCTTCCAGCCTGGAACCTGCAATGCTAACCACTTTGCCAAGGTGGCTGGACATAATATGTGCATTTCAATGCCTGTTCTTCATGCCTATTTTCTTTCTTTGCCTTCCCCCACCCCTCAGCAATTTTTTTTTTCTTTCCCCATAAATTTTTGCCAAGTCAATGGTGTCTTAATGGCCTAAGAACTGTTTGTCTCTGCACTTGTTTCCTCCATTAAGTTTGTTCGGCATAATGATGAAGTATGCATTGTTGATGATCAGCTGCTATGTTCCAATGCAATCAGTAAGCGTTCTCAATTTCTTTTTTTTCTTTCTTTCTTTCTTTTGATTTTTATCCTGAAGTCGCTCTATAATACTTTTAAAATCAAAGGTTCTGAAATCATAATGATTACATACATTTCACATCAAATGCTTCAACTCATGATCAAACTTTTAAAGTTACGCTTGTACATGCCAAATCAAATGTCCTGAAATTATCAATACTGCATTTTTCAAGTGAAAGTTTTGGTATTATAAGATAACTGTACATTTTATTTTCATGGAGATGAATATATTATGACTGTATGTTTTAAATCAACTACTGTGAAATATTCATGATTATACATTTTAAATCAAAGTTCCTGTAATCATCATGATTACAGTATTGTTGTTACATCCTTCAAATGAAGGTTATGAATTACTGTACACATTACATCAAAGATTTTGAAACTATTGTAGTCATATGTTTAAAATCTAAGGTCCATAAGTTATCATAGTATCATAGTAGTACTTTTTTCAAATCAAAGTTCTGGGCTACTAATTGTGCATTTCAAACCAAAGTAATCGAAATTACTTTGACTCTACATGCATCAAATTCAAGGAAAATTATCATGACTATGCATTTTAAATCCAAGATCCTAAAATTATTGGGACTGTACTTTTCAAATAAGTAGTCTAAAACCATAACTTCCCACTTCAAACAAACAAAAAGATTTCTGCATTACTTACTGATTACTTATTATTACTTACTTAATTGATCACTTACTGAAAAATCGAAGATTCTGAGTTTTTCATGATTATGTACATATTTTCAACGCAAAGGTTAAAAACTATCACAGCTGTGCAGAATATTTCAAGGGTTCTCAAATGACAATGAACAGTACATTTCAAAAGTGCTGTCCTTACCAGGATTGTACAGTACACTTCCAAGGTTCTGAAGTTACTATGACTGTACAAATATATTTAAAAGACACTGAACTACCATGATTGTGCGGTACATTTTGAAGCTTCTGAAATGAGCAAGACTGCACAGTAAACTCTGAAGACTCTGATATAGTCATGATTGTTTACCTTTATTCTGAAACAGTCATGATTGTTTATCTTTATTCTGAAATATTCATGATTGTTTATCTTTATTCTGAAATATGATAATTCATCTTTATTCTGAAACAGTCATGATTGTTTATCTTTATTCTGAAACAATCATGATTGTTTATCTTTATTCTGAAACAGTCATGATTGTTTATCGTTATTCTGAAAGTCATGATTGTTTATTCTGAAACAGTCATGATTGTTTATTCTGAAACAGTCATGATTATCTTTATTCTGAAACAGTCATGACTGTTTATCTTTATTCTGAAACAGTCATGACTGTTTATCTTTATTCTGAAACAGTCATGATTTTTTTTTTTTTTTTTTTTTTTAATCTTTATTCTGAAACAGTCATGATTTTTTAAAATCTTTATTCTGAAAACAGTCATGATTGTTTATCTTTATTCTGAAACAGTCATGATTGTTTATCTTTATTCTGAAACAGTCATGATAATTTATCTTTATTCTGAAACAGTCATGATTGTTTATCTTTATTCTGAAACAGTCATGATTGTTTATCTTTATCTGAAACAGTCATGATTGTTTATCTTTATTCTGAAATAGTGATGATTATTGATCTTTGAATCAAATGTTTTGAAATGACCTTGACAGCCTCTCGACAGCACTCTGCCTCAATGTGCTGATTGCCGTTGAAATTTGACACTTTGTAATTTCATGCTCCATAACAATGCTGTAAATGTCAAGCTGATCAACATTTCTAGGAAAATGTCCAGCCCTGTTACTTCCTAAATAATCATTGTAAGATTATGAGAAAGACAGAGAGAGACAGCGAGAGTGTTGGATAGAAAACCAGAGTCACAACATTTGAGCATAGGTTCAGGTTTGTTATCTGCTGATACGGGTTATCTGTACGCTTACTGCATATCTTTTGCACCGAATCTGAAATGAATGTAAAGAATCACCACAAATGATAAATAAGGAAATGTCTGAGGATATGGGATAGACTATGACAGGCCCACATTATAATGCATATTAGACGCAGTATATGTGACATCCCTACTGGTCATCACATTCTATGAGGAAAATGGAAGTGTTCTGGGATTTGGATGTGTGTGTGTGTGTGTGTGTGTGTGTGTGTGTGTGTGTGTGTGTGTGCGTGTGTGTATGTGTGTGTGTGTGTGTGTGTGTGGAAATACCAAAAGTTTGGGTGTTGTTGTGTGTCTCTGGAAACACCAAAAGTTTCTTTTTCTCTCTCTCTCTCTCTCCTTTGTTTTTGTTTGTTGGTTGTTTGTCTTATTATTTTTTTCGCGTGTGTTTCCATCAGAAAATGATTGTTGGAAAACAAAAGTGGCAAAAGGGGAAAAAAAGGCATACCACACCTTCCTCTCTCTGACAAGATAATGTGTACCTAGACTAACACCTTCCTTTCTCTGACAAGATAATGTGTACCTAGACTAACACCTTCCTTTCTCTGACAAGATAATGTGTACCTAAACTAACACCTTCCTTTCTCTGACAAGATAACGTGTATAACTCAACTAACACCTTCCTTTTTCTGACAAGATAATGTGTACCTAAATTAACACCTTCCTTTCTCTGACGAGATAATGAGTACCTAAACTCACACTTTCCTTTTTCTGACAAGATAATGTGTACCTAAACAAAGACCTTTCTTTTTCCGACAAGATAATGTGTACCTAAACTAAGAGACTGGCATACATACATTCACAGACCACCACAGAGGCATTCATTTTACACTTTGTCTTTTTCTATTTCACCCACTCACTCATTTATTCATTTACTCTCTCTCTCTCTCTTTTTTTCTAAAAGACATCGTCTAAAATCTCATCCAAAACTTTGTTAAAAATCTTTCCACTGTAAAATCTCAGATCCGATGAAAAAATGTTAACCTCTTTCAAGAACTCAAAGATCGCGTCAGGCGGACATCTCTGAACAAGGTTTTCATGGAATCTGCTGTAAAATGTTTGTGTCTCACATCGTGCAAATCCCAACACTCTAAAAGAATATGTTTCATTGTGAGTGGCACATGACACGGAATGCACCAAGGAGCTTCTTCACTCTTTAAAAAAGGTAGGAATGGGTAAAATACGAATGGCCGGTGTGCAGCCGGCACAGAACTGTTTCTTTCTTACGACCACCAGACGAAGATGAGAGGAACTCCTTTAGGTTTGGACGGATCTGAAAGAGTTTGTTATCCGTCTGTGTATTCCAATCCTCCTGCCAGAGGTCTTTTACATAATCGTTAATTTTGGGTTTCAAATCTGAGCAGGGGATAGGTGTGTTTGACAGTTTCTCTCGTACGGCATTCTTGGCCAAACGATCCACCATTTCGTTCCCTCCGATGCCAACATGACCAGGAACCCAAGCCAGAAGAATGTTGTAACCCTCCGCTTCAACTTGGTAAAAAGTTCAAAAAAAGTGTAAAAGTTCGGGGTGCTGAAGGTGCGGCCAGCTATGGCCTCCAAAGCTGACAGTGAATCCGACAAAACCAGAAAGTCCCTCTTCGTAGATTGGGAGATTATCCGTAGTGCCAGAACCAGAGCTGTAACTTCAGCAGAGTAAGCAGAAGCGTCTGAAGGAATATGTTCTAACAGTATTTGAGAAGGAGCACCAGGGCAGTAGGCTGCACAGGCCACTCCATCTTCAGACTTGGAACCGTCAGTGAAAATTTTCTGATAGGATGAGAATTTCGAACAGAGGTCAGCATACAAAGCCTTGTATGCCAGAGAGCTGGTGGACTCTTTGCGAAAAGCTGCAAGATCAAAACGAATCTCTGGTGTGAAAAAGGTCCACGGAGGTTGATCTGGAAACTTGGAAAAATCGGACACAACTCCTAGGTCTAGACCTGCATTCCGTGCGTGAGGCTGCATACGAAGACCAAACGGCGGAATACAGTTAGGGTTGTTTTCAAATTTGCTTTGAACTGAGGGTCAAAGACACAGTCATAGGCAGGGTTTTCAGGTTCGGAGAACAGTCTGACGTAGTAATTCAAAGACAGTTTTCAGCCTGCGGTTGGACAGTGAAGGTTCACCTGCCTCTGCGTACAGGCTGTACACAGGGGTGGTGCGGAATGCTCCAAGACAGAGACGAAGCCCTTGATGGTGGATAGGGTCCAAGAGTTTTAGATACGACGGTCTGGCAGAGCCGTACACAGCACAACCATAGTCCAGTTTGGAACGGACCAAGGCTCTGTAGAGGTGCAGCAAAGTTTTCTTATCAGCGCCCCAGTCAGTGTGTGCTACGACCCGCAGAATATTCAGAGCTTTCTGGCAAGAGGTTTTGAGGTGTTTAATGTGGCTGAGAAAGTGAGTTTTTGGTCGAAAATAACTCCAAGGAATTTGGCCTCTGTGACAGCTGGAATGGGAGATTTCCCTATTTTGATTTCAGGATCTGGAAAAAACTGACGAAAATTATGGAAGTGAATGCACTGTGTCTTCGTAGGAGAGAAGTAAAGCCGTTTTCATTTCATCCGCCCATTGATGAATTTTATCCACACAAAGCTGGAGCCTGCGCTGGACACTCGGGTACAGGCTTCCAGTTGCATAGACAGCAAAATCATCCACAAACAATGAGCAGTCTGAACCCTGCTGAACTGACTTGACAATGTTGTTAATCTTGATGCTGAATAGGGGCCGGAGACAGTATGCTCCCTTGTGGAACACCCAACTCCTGCTCATGAACATCAGAGAGAGTGGTGCCAACCCGGACCTGAAACTGTCGGTCTGCCAAAAAATTTTGAATGAAAAAGTGGAAGATGACCCCGAAAACCAAGATCATGGAGATCATGAAGAATTCCAGCTTTCCAGGTGGTATCGTATCGTAGGCTTTCTCCAAGTCGAAGAATATAGCCACTGCGTGGTGTTTGTTCAGAAAGGCGTTCCGAAGCGTAGATTCCAGACGAATCAAATGGTCCACTGTAGTATGATGTTTACGGAAACCACACTGTTCTTTCGCCAAAAGGCCGTCGGTTTCAAGTTTCCACATGAGTCTAGCGTTGACCATTTTCTCCATCAGTTTACAGACACAGCTGGTCAAAGCTATTGGACGGTAGTTTGACGGGTTGGAGAGATCTTTTCCAGGTTTGGGAATAGGAATGATGAGGGCTTTTCGCCAAGATGGTGGAAAGAATCCAGTAGTCCATACATGGTTGTATACATGTAGCAGGATGTGCAGACCTTTTTGCGGAAGATGTTTCAAAAGTTTATAATGGATTTCATCTATACCCGGAGAGGAATCGTTGCAAGAAAGTAAGCGGATTTCAATTCATTTAAGTGAAAGGAAGATTGTAGTCTTCCACGTTGTCTGACGAAAAGTTGCAGGGTGATTTTTCTTTAAGGGCTTTGTTTTTGACAAAACTGGCTGACTTGTTAGAAGAGGAGGAATTCTTTTCAATGGTTGAAGCAAGCAGATTAGCACTGCTTTTTTTTCTCTCTGTTATTAAAGAATCAAAAAACTTGAGGTGGTTCACAGTGGGGCAGGTGTTCTTCCCTTTAATTTTCTTGATGATTTTCCACACTTTTTTCTTCTTCGATGTTTTGGATGTGAGACTTGAGCAAAACTGTCTCCAAGATAATCGCTTACTGGTCTTATATATATGTTTTTAGATTTGGCCCTCAGTTTCTGATGCGCTCGGACGTTGGGCATCGAGGGTCTGCAAGAGACCCTACGTTGAGCTCTTTTACGGGTTTTGTTAATTTCTTTGCACTCAGAATTGAACCAAGGAACTTTTGGCATTACGGGCTTCTTGGAAGATGTCTGGATGGTTGACTTTGCGCAATTCAGTATGAAATCTGAAAGACTTCCTGCCGGATCGTCACTTTGCAGATCTTGTCCTCTTCCAGATCCATAAGAAACTTAGTGGCAAAGAGGTCCCAATCTGCTTTGTTGAAATTGAGGCGTTCTGGCAAAGACTCGCTCTCTGCATTCGTACACCGAAGCAACACAGGAAAGTGGTCACTACCATGCAGGTCCTCATCAACCTCCCAAACAAAATCCAAAAACAAAGATGGATCACAGACAGAAAGATCCAGACAAGATGTGGTGCCATTAGCGGAGTGAAAGTAAGTTGGTGATTTCCTGTTCAAGACACACAGATCAAGCTCCGAAAACACTTCCTCTAAAGCAGACCCCGTGGTGAAGATCTCTCACTTCCCCATAGAGGAGAGTGGCCATTCAGATCACCCAACAGCAGGAAGGGTCGAGGAAGCTGCTCCAAGAGTGAAATGAGGTCCTGTTTGGTGACGCAGATGTTTGGAGATAAGTACAAACTACAGACAGTAACTGTTTTGTGGAGAGTAACCCGAGCTGCCACTGCCTGAAGCGGAGTCTGCAGAGCAACTGGGCTGTACAGAACAGAGTTGTGAATGAACAAGGCAACTCCACCAGAAGCACCATGTTCAACAGACTGTGCAGGTAGATTTAGAAACTGTAGCCAGAAAGTGAAAAATTTTTTGTCAGACTTGAGAAGAGTTTCTTGGAGGGCAATTAGCATCGGCCTGGCCTCACGGCACAACAGCTGCAATTCTTCATAATTGGAAGACAGTCCCCTGATATTCCAATGTATGATTGAATCCATTGTGGATGAGTCCATCATAAAAGAAATATGGTGAAGGAAAATAAATCTCGTAATCTTCTTCCTTTTATTCCATATCAACATCATCTGGATCCCGAGAGAACTGCAAATCTGTTGAAATTTCTCTCCGCTTTTTTCTCTCGATCTGATAAAATTTTGTTCGGCGTTTTTCTTTTTAGGTGGCGACTTGGTCTTTCCTCCAGAACCGCCAGCTCCCTTGTTGACAGCTGTAGGGTGCCCTTTGGAGGATTTTGAGGGGGTGGTCTTGTCTTGTACTTCAACGACTTCCACTCTCTGCCGCTCTGAAGTGCCTGTAGGTCTTTTGCCCCCCTGGTGGTCTGGGGGCGGGAGTAGGCTTTGAAGACTGACTCGTATCTGAAGGCGATGACTGCTGGGGGTTCATCGCATGCAGTGGTTCTGCCTGAGGCTACAGACTTGGTTTTGGCTCTGGCTCTCTCTCGCAAACGAGGACTCCACCGTCTGCACTCCGATGCTGACTGTTGTTGGCTTCTTTACTGCAGCTGCAAACGAGAGCCCAGCAGTTGGTTGACTTTTCATAGCAATCTTTTTTTCGCCTCAAAAAACGGGATTCGCTGTTCAGTCTTTATTCTCTGAATTTCCTTTTCCTTTAACCAGTTTGGGACAGGTCTTCGATGATGATGGGTGCTTGCCTCCACAGTTGGCACAGAGTGGTGGACTGTCACACACACCCTGGTGGACTGGCTGGCAGCAGGTACCACACACCTCTTCTTCCGTACATCTATCCCTCACATGGCCGTACCTCTGGCACTTGAAACAGCGCAGAGGTGATGGGATGTACAGTGACACTGAAACTCTCAGGT
The DNA here is from genome assembly GCA_016801955.1 of Conus betulinus. Classification (NCBI taxonomy): domain Eukaryota; kingdom Metazoa; phylum Mollusca; class Gastropoda; order Neogastropoda; family Conidae; genus Conus; species Conus betulinus. The sequence goes on along the minus strand of JADBJO010001338.1, from coordinate 273,819 downwards.
AGCCCACCGTAATCGACTCCGGGAGAGAAAGTAGAGCAGAAGGTCAAGAAAAGGGTGTCAGTTGGAATCCTGTCATTGCCTTTACGCACAAGCACACGATGAACGTGGGTCACTCCTTGAGATGCCAGCTCTGACTTGATTTCAGCCTCCGACACTCCTCTCAGATCTCTGCACCCGGATTACTCCTTTCGAAGAGTTCAGAGATTTGTGTGGAGACACTTTGATCGGTCGATCCACTAACGTTGTCGATTTTAACAGCATCTCGGAGTGCAGCTTGGAAGAGCACTCAATCAGAAAGTGACCCATTCCTCAGTCTCTTGACGCTCTTTGGCTTCCCGCTGAGGCCATTGATTCCCTTCGCAATCGCAAAAGGACTCAGGCCTGACAGAGGTCTATCTTCATCTGCTCCCTCCACAATCAGCCAGCTGGGCCAGAAGCCTGAAAGGACTCTCGTCTCATGTTCCGAATCCGTGTCCGTCTCTGTTTCTGAATCCTGCCTGTGTCTTTTTTTGTTTTTTTGGTGCCATGGTGTATTCATTAGAATTCATCTCTCTTGATTCCCACCGCCCATCGAGTCCCAACAAGGGGGATGCCCATTTTATACGGAATTCCAGTATATCTGGGCACCAGGACTTCAAAGGAGATATACACAGGCCTGAAAGCATCCCTGCCACAGAAGCTCCCAAACCCGTTTGACCCGAGCCGCCGCCTTCTAGCCTGAGCTAGGGCATGCACGCGACCAGCCGCTTGATCGAAGTGGGCCACTTCGACCACCTGTCTAGAGGAAGTCCAGGCCAAAGAGGTGTGTTGACTTGATGCACCGCAGTCACATCAGCGGTCTCAACCTCCAGGATCCTATTCTCCCCCATCACAGGACGCACCGCACGGCAAACACGGTGGGCCTCAAGAAGACCACAGAGAAAAGAAGAGAGTGTGGAAAAGAAGATTTGAAGGGAGACGAAGATAGAAAAGAGCCAAATAAGAAAGGCAGAAAACAAGAAAAGGAGAATGCAAAAGAACTGCCACAACAAAGACAACCTTTACAACCAGTCAGCAAGAAAACAGAAGAAAACTTAATGATGGATGGAATTCAGTTAATGACAAAGGGAAATCAGCTGTAGCCTCCACATCCCCCCCCCCCCCCCCCCCCCCCCCCCCCCCCCCCCCCCCCCCCCCCCCCCCCTCTGTCCCCCACTCATCCCTGATCTCTCCTGGCTTTCCATAAAACATGACAATAATTGTTAATAGTGAAATTGCAACAGAATGCAACTCATGGAGTTTCCTTAAAACATTCTGAATTTGCTCATGTGATCATACAATATAGGAGACTGTAAAAATGCAACATGTTTGATTGTGGGTGTTCGCCATGGTATTCAGTTTGTGAGATACTTATCTGGCTGAACTTGGGGAAACAGGATTTTTTTTTTCATAGCGAATATGACCATTGTTAAGGGATCTTTCTAAATCATGACTTATTCAGGTAAACAATCCATCATATGCTTAAATAATAACTTGTTCAATGCTATTAGTTTAATCATTTACTCAGCAGCCGAAACAATTTGTTACATGTGTATTTCACAATTATTTGTATCGCTTAACAATACATTATTCACAGAAATAACCGTTATATCCACAGATAATGATTTACTTACACATGATGGATCACTGATGTAAATGATGTCTACTTGTGTTAAAACAATGAATTTTTCATGTATAGAATGGTTCTTTCTGTAAATGAAGCATCATGTACAAAAATAATTTCATTGGTGGGCTGGCTTGTGCCCCCCCCCCCCCCCCCCCCCGCCCACCTCTGACTGCCCTGGTTTCATTGGTTCAGCTCTTCCTTGACAGCAACAGTGAATGTGCGTGGGTGCATGTGTACATGCATATGTACGTGCGTGCGTGCATGCAGATGAGCACCAGGCTCATGCCAGTTTTGTGTATAAAAGAAACTGGAGGGACAGAGAAAATGATTGTTACACAAGCCTCATTCTGTGAAATGATCTGCTTCTGTAAATAACAATTATGTATGTAGAGTGCATTTTTTTAACAGAAGTAATTACTGTATACATAAATAATGAATTATTCACATATCTATAATAGATTATTTGTGTAAGCAATTCATTATATCAGTGAAGAATACACTATTTTTTTTAAAAGAACGATTATATGTGTAAACAGTTTATCTGTTCACACAAGTATTTATCAACATAAAAGATAATTGTTCACACAAATAACTGCTTACATGTTAAATGAATTATTACTTCCTATAATATGTTATTTTTCGGTAAATAATGTATCGATTACTTATGCAATTAATTTTTCTGCTGAGTAACTAAACAATAATCATATGCATGTATATACGTATAGACAGATGGAGAGAGAGAGAGAGAGAAAAAGAGAGAGAGGGAGAGAAAGATAATGAATAATATATGTACGTAATGGATTATTTAATTAAACAAGTCATTATTTAGGATGTATATATATATATGCAAAAACCAGGTTTGTTCCCTCTAAAGATCAGCCAAAAGATCATTTTACAAATAGGACACCATAGGGGGCCGGAATAGCTCAGTGGTACAGCGCCGAACTTGTAATCTAGGTGATCCTGAGGTTGCAGGTTCGAATCTCTGCTGGGCTGTTTTGGTACAGGGGGATTTTTCCCTTGGAGTTAACATTGGTTCTGATTCCATTTCCCATACAGTCCTTCAAATGAGACTATAAACTGAGGTTCCATGTGTGAACGCATGCATACTATCTTGCGCACACATAAAATCCCATCACCAACTTTCTGATAGAGAAGGCCAATTTGGCCGTTGGTATGGATGACATGTTACACATAGCATGCACCTTCCCTGGAGTTAGAGTATGGCTGCCTTAATGGTGGGATAAAAAAAAAACAGTCGTACACACACAAAACTCCACTCCCTTTGTTGGGTAGGTGGGATTAATCCTTGCCTGTCTACACAGGGAGTGTCTGCAGGAGTATCAGCCTGCGTACATATAAGAAAAAAAAAGAACACCACCACAGTTTAAATCATCAGTTGCACATTTCCTTTCAAAGAGTAACAGAAAATGCAGTATGCACACACACACACACACACACACACCAAGCTCCTTTTTGTTTTTGCCTTGAATTTTGGCCTTCATATTAGGACATTCAACTATGCTAACGCAACCCATAAACTTGCACATGCATGTGCATACACTCACACACACGTTTGTCCATTGGTTTTGTTCAAAATTTTGAAAACCAAAACAAATTTATTAACTATTTGTGCCATTTCTCTCTCTCTCTCTCTCACACACACACACACACACACACACACACACACACACACACACACACACACACACACACACACACAGTGTCTCTCTTCCCCCGCCTCCCCTTCTTTCTCTCTCTCACTCACACATAAACACACACAAAATCATCACCATCTTTACACACACAGACATACACACAGTGACAGACACACACACACTGTACGCAGTTTTAGAGAGAAGACTTATCATACCCCCACCCACCTCTTCGTACGCAGGAACATCTTTCTCTGTTCCAGTAAATTAAATGTGGGTAAAAACTGGAGAAGGAAATAAAAATCACTCTCCTTGTAATGGTGTAGAAAAACGTACACTGCCTATTTTTCCTCATGATAACCGGTGTTCACATGAATCTGAATATGCACTGTTTGCACTGCTGGTAAAAGACAATCCTATTCTCCTGCACAGTGATTCAAACATTTAGGCGCAAACGATCTGATTACAGTCAGGATTGACTTTACGCACTGATCCAGTGGTCTACTACTCTAATCAGCAGACTGTTGATCTGCTTCATCCGTCCCTAATCACGGCGTTTTCCCCCCTCATTAGGCACAGGTGTTTACCTTCATTTTGCCTCGTTATTGTCCATCACACTACTATTTGGTTGTGACGTCTTTCTTCACATAGTTTATTCATCTAAAGACACAGTACAATTTAGCATTTTTCATCACACTGAAACCAACTCGGACATTAAGCTTATTACAAACAAGGCGGTCACCAGCTCGTACTGTGAAGAGTCAAGGACAGGTTGTGATGTCGGCCACATCGTCTTTGACTATATCGGTGATACAGACACTTGCACTGACAGTGTCAGACTCATACAACACTATAAGTGATAGTTTCAGTTTCATCAAGGAGGCGTCACTGCGTGCAGACTAGTCCATATACGCTACACCACATCTGCTAACTTTTGAGATCACACTACGCATGATTTGAAGCTGATGGATAAATGAAGAATTAACAACTAAGATGAGACAATTGAAAAAGAGGGTCTCGTGGCTACGACTTAGCGGATGTCTAACCTACGCATCAGCCCAACGCGCTGGTCAGACCTCAAGTGCCTACCTACCATTTTTTCTGTTTTTCGTATGTGTGTGTATTGAATGTACACGTGTGTGTATGATGTGTGGGCATGGGCAAAAACCTGCTCCCCCCCCCCGACGGGGAAATGAAGACCACTGGTAGAGAAACAGGGATCGACAGACTGACAGACTCATGTACCAGTGACAGACAATCAGGGGCTGCTAGGGTGACAGACTTGTGCCAGTGACAGACAGACATGGATTGATTCCGACAGAGTAAACGACTAACATTAGTGATAGAGAAACTCAGACTGACAATGATCAACATATTCCAGTGCTAGAGAAACACAAGAGTGACAGAGCATAAGACTAACGCCATGGGTGAAGAAATAAGGATTGACAGAATGATAGACTAGTTCCAGTGACAGAGAAATATGAACCGAGTCATAGCCTTGTACCAGTGACAGGCAAACATAGCCAGTAGGCAATAAAACTGACATGCAATGAACTGAGATGAACCCTGGCATTTATTTAAGCTGTCATAGTGTAAGAACTGACCCATCAATACCATCCTGTTTACTTCCATTTCTCAGTCCTTTTTTTTTCCCAGCAGATTTTAACTAAGAATAACGTTTCAGCTGTCTTGGATTTCTTTTTTTCTTTTCTTTCTTTTTTTTTTTTTTGGTGGTGGGGGGTGGGGGTGTTTTCCCATTCTTACTCCTGCACATAGATCCCGATCCGCCACGCACATTGCTTTTGAACAGACCTGGTCTGCATGACCAAACTCAAACTATGAACCTTTGCAGCAGCACAATGTGGGAAAGTTCGATATTAAACTAAACCACTCAGCTCATCTACTGCATTCGATTAATGTCAATCTCCACAGGTTTCAATTTTTTGGCAATTTGTTCTTTTTCTCTAACCCATACAAAGGCACAATCTTCATGCAAAGGGAGGAAACTGGTCAGTGAGGAATAAAGTATAAACTGGTAGACACTGATAATGCGAAAAAAAAAAAAAAATTATTATATATATATATATATATATGTGTGTGTGTATGTATATTTACAGAGAGAGAGAGAGAGAGAGAGAGAGAGAGAGAGAGAGAGAGATTTTTATTATGCCAAGTTTTTTTGCATCCATATATACTATTCTCATATTTTTAGTTATAAAAAAAAAAGAAAAAAAATTGCAAAATGTAAAAGAATGCTTTTTTTCTCTCTCTCTCTCTCTCCACTTTTTAAAAAAAAGTCCCTGAGGAGAAGGTTCTTTCACACTAAATTCTGCGATTTTCAGCACACCACATTCCACCACTGGGCTTTCCATTCATCATGTCATGTGAATCCCCACCCACCTCCTCTTGCCTTTCCCCTCCTACCCCCTCGCCTACTCTCCAACCCCTCTGCCCTTATGTCCATTTTCTACTCAATAATTTGTACACACTCTATCACATAAGGAGAAAAAAAAAAAGAACAGAAAAGAATATCACAGTACCAAATTTCTACAAATGTAGATAATCCTGTAACCCCTATACTATATGCATTTATTCAATCTCCTGGGTATCTATAATACACATGTGCCTCTTTTCATGATAAGCTGCATTCATGTGTAGAAGCAAAAAACTTTTCAGTTTCACTGAAAAAATTTGTATGACATGTCTGCAGACCAAAAAAAAAAAAAAATTTGATCTCTTTCAGAAATTCAAAGATCACATCAAGTGGGACATCTCTGAACAAGGTCTTCATAGAGTTTGCCGTACGGTGTTTACGTCTCACATCATGCAAGTCCCAACACTCTCAATAAACATGTTTCACTGTTAGTGGTACATGACATGGAATGCACTATGGAGCTTCTCACCTTTTGAAAGATAAGTGTGGGTGTAAAAGGAGTGTGCTATGTGAAAACAGCACAAGACTAGACAGCACAAGATTCGACAGACGCCTAAGAAAAAACCATACCCATGGTCTACACACTGCATCAAACAGACTGACAAAGAAACAAACATGCAGCAGACTGAGAAGACAAACTGATCGATAGACACAAAGGAAACTCCACAGACACCCAGGTAAAAAGATACCCATGGTCTACACACTGCATCAAACAGACTGACAAACACACAAACGTGCGGCAGACTGACTAGACAAACTGATCGGCAGACACAAAGGAAACTCACCCTCGGTGTCGCCCTGGCGCAGGATGTGGTCGGTGAGCTTGGCATGGCTGGAGAACAGTCCCCCACAGGTGGGGCAGGCCACCTGTTTCTCCTGGGTGTGTCTGCGCAGGTGCTCCTTCATCTTGTTCTTGCCCCGCACCGTGCTCTGGCACCCTGTGTAGACCAACGCACAGGACAGCACTGTAGGTGTCAGCCTCTCTGGAGCCCTTGGGCATGTTACCTTTGTAGCCAGCAGTCCTTTTCCTAACATTCCACCCGCTAAGGTTACATATTCACCCGCTGAGTCTTATAAACCAAACTGCTGTAACAAATGATAACGTTTTTGGTACAGTGAAGTCGGCTTACACTGAAGGCTGGAACAAAGCAGAGCCAGAAATTGCATGAGCACTATTCAAATTTATGACCTAAAGACCCTGAAGCGACATTTTAAAAGAGGCCTGAATATATGTAGGACAACTCTATGAGTGGCGTTGTCTGCTGCCAAATTGAAACTTCTTTTACACTTTTGAGAAAATTCTTATCAGACTCTTTTTAACTGCACAAACTGATTTTTTCCAGTACACAAACGATACAGTTGTTCAGGCCCCAAATAGTGATCTCCCTGTACAGGTTTATGGGTAAAACAGCACCAGATGACGCCTATACAATACCCTACTACTACACTCTGTTATCACAAACATACATGTGAGCACCGTCTATGAAGAGCGTCAAAATCACATGTGAATTCACTCCAAAAAGGATACACTTAATATCAAAGTGGACAGTCTATGATCGCACAAACGGGGGCAAAAGTCTGACCCCATTTGCATCTTGCAGTCTCAAATATTTACATGCTTCTGAGGCTTAAAACTTCCTCTCATTACCTACAGGTTGATCCCACCTTGCCAACACTTGGTAATGCGTCCTGTCTGCGGACGTCCTCAGAGACAGCCGTACAGAGAGCAGAGACAGGTGACTGATAGCTGATTTCAGCCAGTGCTAAGTAAACACCGGAGGTCAGATGACAGTTTTGGTGTGCTGAATGTTCTTTCTCTCATAATTCTTGTGAACTCATCAAATATTCTCAATGGGGGTGTTCAGTCATCTCCACTCCTGTCTCAGCCCCCACCTTGGAACTGAGGTGTCATCATCTTGCTGGTGGAGAACTAGTTGGCAAGTACAGGTTGAAGGTAGCTTTGATGCAGTCAGTCTTGATATAGTCTGTTCATATTTCCATCCACAAATTCTATCTCACCAAGTTGATTGTAACAGATGCACCCAAACACCTTTGGTTTCAATGCCAACTCTGGACTAAAACAGGTGCTGCTCACAAAAAGCACTGACCATTTCCCCCAGCTTTTTAACACTGTTTGACTTGCCTGTTTGGCTTTGATAAAAATCATCATTTCATAACTAACGATTCATTTCTACCATTGATATTCCAGATAATTTACCCTTACAGTACCATGGCTCCTTTTCGTTCATCTCATAGACCTATAGCTTCTTTAATCAGAGATGCCTTAAACACCCAAATCCATGAAGATCTCTCTTGATACTCTTGTCCTTCACTTAAACAGAGGTAGATTTTCAGAAAATTTCACAATCCTGAAAATGCAGAGGCACGCCTTTCCCTGATCAGTGTTGGCCACCATCTCTGAACTTGTTTTCTACTTTTTTTTTCTCACACAACATCCCTTGTACTTCCACTCCAGTCAACTAATTCACCCCCAGCAATTTCAATGCTTCACACGAGTGATTAAAAGACATCTCCGTTTGTCTCCTCTATAAGTTAATCCTGCAATTGTGCAATGCTAAATCTGAATGGACAATGACCAGATAAACAAATCATCAATATTCTATTCTACACAAAAGACTGAACACCTAAAATAAAGATGACTATTTATGGACAACAAATACACTACTGAAGTTGAGACATTTAATCTGCTGAGAAATGGAGACAAACCACTTGAAAAAAAAAGCCACAGCTTTTTTTTTTTTGGAAGACCTTAGTCCTATCATACACGTAATGTGAATAAAAACATTAAGTAAAATCTATTTCCTATAATGTAAAAAAAATGAACAACAAACCAAACTAAAACAAAACAAAAAAAACAAAACAAAAAACAAACCCAGTGACACTGCATTTATTTTCACAACAAAGTTACAGTTTCTGAAGAGTTGACTGCTCATCAGCCATTCTGAGAAACATGGGCTCAATGACCAGCCGACTGTAATCTAAGAACATCATTACCACTTATTTTTAAGGCATGCGACGTCAGCTGACTTGCGTTTGATGGATAATGAAAAGAATGCATTCAGAGACAACAAAAAATAACCATAACACATAACTGATGAGGGTCAGCAGGCTTTCTGTGCATGTTGTGTGAAATCATCTCTGCACCTTTACCTTTGAACTATCTGACTGTCCTGAGGGAAGTCAGGTATCATGTTACCCAGGTGACACTTACCAGCCCACTCGCACTTGAACAAGGACAACTCATCATCACACTCTGAGGAATGGTGACCCACGTGAGAGTAGAAGTAATAAGGGTTGTCAAAGATGATCTGTAACACAACAGTTCCCTCTGTCAGGGTCTTCACACACACACACACACACACACACACACACACACACACACACACACACACACACACACACACACACACATACACACACACACACACACACTTACACTCCCACATTATTACAGGTATATACATGTGTACTTGCCCTCTGCCCTCACATGCATGAAAATCACTTTCTGCTTCATATTCTTTCCATTTCAGACAATCCACCTTATTATCCAAAGGCAGCCATTGGCCCATATCCTGTTCGTAAAAGCTAATATCAACAGGCACACATGTCTCACCAGTCCACTTTGAATGCACATACTTTACTTTTTTCAGGAAATATTAGCGTTACTTTTCAACAAAATATCATTACCTCGAGCGATCAAATGTACATACTGAATGGTAGAACCATAGAAGAAAAAGCTCAACCTTTCTCCATCAGGCTGCTTTCAACAACAACAACAACAACAACAACAAAAGGAAGATCAGTCCTGCAAATCTGAGCCTGGTACCACACCGCGACCATGAAAATGGACCCCACCTCTTTTAAAAAGCTATCGCACAAAGTCCAGGCTCCATTCTTCCTTTTACGCTTTCACAAAAACCACTGCACAATGTCCAAGCCCCAATCTTCTTTTTACCCTTTTCAAACGCTATCCCACCTCCAAGTCCCCTCCCAAACCCCCTTCCCTACAGGCACTGACTGTCAGTCTGCCTGTCTTTCTCTCACCTTACACTGCCGCCACAGACACTGCAAGTTGTCTGGCAGCTCAGGGATCCAGTTGCAGCTCTGCTGGCCCAGCAGACACACCCCCAGGTTCAGCGACTGGGCCTGGTGCGCCCCCAGACGCTTCAGACGAACGTGAAAGACGTGGAAGTAGACGTGGCGGTTGAAGTCGATGATGGACCCCAGGATCTGGGCCCCACAGTCACGCCACCCGCAGGTCAGACACAATCCTGTTGGGGAGTGATTTTACCTACAGTTTAAATCCTGTCTACAGAGTCATTTCAGCAAAGGGTTAATCCTATCAACAGAGTAGTTTCAGCATCAGTCTTCATCCTGTCAACTGGGTGAATTCATCCACTATAAGATCCGTTGGATTGATTTCAGCAGCACATTTCCAATCCTGTCAATGGAGTGATTTCACCTGAAATTTCAATCCTGTCTACAGAGTGATTTCAGCAATGGTCTTAATCTGCTGAATTGATTTCAGCTAAAGTTTTAATCCTGTCTACAGAATGATTTCAGTGACAGTTTAAACCTGCCTTGAGAGTGATTTCAGGGTGATTTAAATGCTTCAAAAGAGAGATTTCATTAACAATTTTAATACAGTCTACAGCGTCATCAAAATCCTTAATCCTGTATACACAGTGACTTCCGCAACAGTTTCAATCCTATCTACAGTGATTTCAGCAACAGTTTTAATCCTGTCAATGGCATTCATTTATGAGATTCTTCAGCACCAGCCAACTAATACAAAAAATTCAGTGTGCTATGGACTCAAATGTAAAGACTGGAATAACAAAGTCGAGTTTTGTCCATGTATGCATGGATCTCCGACATTCTAAAATTTCTTAACACCAAATGCATCTGTGTCTCTCGAACATGTGTTGACACTAGGACACATTATGAAAGAAAGCTCAGAGTACAGCTCTGACATATACTTCAGACCAAAATACAACTCCAGGCGAATCAGGATTATTTTCATCATCCTCATTGTTCATCAACATCATAAAAATTTTTTTTAAAGTATGCAATTCTGTGGCCCTTTATGCCGGATCCAGAGTGGGTAGTATATGAAGTAAAGCCATCTAGAGGGGGGTGGGGGCACTTTGGAGTAGGGGATAGTGGGGGAAGGTGGAGTATGTAACACACACACACACACACACACAAACTCTCTCTCCCTCTCTCTCTCTCTCTCTCTCTCAAAGGAAGTTCCACACAGCCACAAAAACTCACCTCCAGTGAGAAGCGGCGGGGGCTGGGGTCCCAACACCTGCAGCAGGTACAGCTGAATGTGCAGGCTGACATGCAGGAAAGCCTCCTTCATGCAGGGGCTCACCTCCTTACACTCCCCCCACTCACAGGCCAGCTTCAGCTCTGTCTCCTTCATTTTGGGGCACCTCCGCTTGGACGAGCTGGAAGCTCCTTCCTCCCCTGCCTTCCTGGTCCCGAAGTCTGGCGACCCTTCCTCCACTTGCTTCCTGGTCGCTGAATTTGTGGCTCCTTCCTCCCCCGGCTTCCTCGCCCCTGTAGGACTTTTGGCTTTGTCTCCCATGGCGGAGGTGGAGCTACTTGAGGTCCCAGGGCTGTTGAGGAAAGGTTGGGACGCCGATGCCTTGGGCGCTGCTGAATGTTCAGGCAGTCTGCTTCACTGGAGTTGGTGGGATAAGCATGCACCTGGAAAAGCCTGAAAAAAAGATGACACAGGTTCTTTTCTTTCTTTTATACAGATGGATGGGTGTAAGTGCAGACTGAAGTTAAAGCATGGGTTTTATTATATTAGCTCTACAATCAATAGATTTCTGTAAATTTGTTCTGAATTTTTCAAAACACAAACTTGTATTTCTTTTGCATATAACTAATTAGTTAAAAATTCATTCAGCTATGTATCCTGACCCTATACAATTCTTCTTCTACCGTATAGTCTCTACAATCAACAGGCTGATTATTATGAGACTCTGAATGGGGGATCTGTTGGGGGGGGGGGGAGGGGGGGGGACAAAAAAAAAAAAACTATTCTAATTTCTATTTCATAAACATGAAATTACACACATTCATACCACAAAGTGACAATCCCACCCCTATCTTGCCTACTCACTAACCTACACAAAAAAGCAAAACAAAACAAAAAGGTAAAAGCCAAGTGCGGAGCTGCCAGCAGGCTACCAGTCGCTTTTCATCCATTACTATGGACTAGTTGGCCCCAGGCTGCAGCATGCAGCTCAGGCCCGCAACATCCTTCCACTCATCCATGCACACAACAAGACAGCTTTATGTAGGAATCTACTGAAGATGCCTGTTGACCCAGTGACACAAATGTGTCAGGGGTTTTGGCATCAACAGTATCCTGGGGGAGGAGTTCCAGTCCACAATTGTTCTTGGGAGGAACGACATCAGCCGGTAGTTGGTGTCTGCAGCTAGTTGATTAAACTGCTGATCATGACTTTGACGCTCTCTCTTCTTGGGAGGATGGAGCTGCTTTTTTCACCTCGGGCAGCTGACTAAGTTGTCCTTGATTTTGTCGAACATGGAGAGCCTTTTTTTTTTTTGTTCTCAAGGGACATCCAACCTAGAGTCTGCAGCATGTTGGTAACGCTGAAAGTAAGTTGGTAGCGGTTAAACACTAAGCGGGCAGCCCTACTCTGGATTTTTTTCTAACTTAACTTGTGCTGTTTCTCATAGGGCAGACGGATGCCGAATATTCCAGCAGAGGCCTAACAAATGTTTTATAGGCTTTAGCCTTTATGCTAGGGGAGCTGATTTTCAAAGTACGTCTAAGGAACCCCAGGGCTTGGTTGGCTTTGGTCCAGATGGAGTTGATATGATTATCCCAATCCATCTTGTTCTGCAGAATGACTCCAAGATATTTCACAGAGTCTACAACTTCCAGGTGTGGCCGTGGAGACGGTATTCACACTGTAATGGCCGTCGCTTTCGTGTGACAGGGAGGGTGCTGCACTTTGCAGGGTGAAAAATCTGCATCCCTAATAACGCTCCATTTAGAATTGAAATTTGATGCCATTAAAGCTGTTTTATTCTTTAGATCTTTCATATTATCAAGCAATTATTTAACAAGATTAAGAGATTTTTTTGTAATAACCTTTTTTTTTACATGGGATGAACAGCCTGGTGGCTGGCTTCTCTATAATTATATGGCAACACCAGCCACTTGGATGTGTTCTGATCTAACAGACCTTGTAGGCTTAATACTGTTTTCTAAGCGCCACGATCGTGGCTTTACCGCTCGACTGCGTTGGGCCACGATCGTGGCTCAGAGACGAGAACCGTTATACCACCACTGCTAAACATCCGGGTTGATCAGTTCACGTGACTCGCTAGTATCCATTGTGCACCGGCAAGCCTTGTCAGTCAGTTATCTCGAGTTTTTTTCGTCGGTTTTTGACTGAAATAATGAGTAAAATCAGCGACCGAGTCGAGCAGGAGTTGCGTGCGTGGAAGTGGCACGAGTGAACAATCAGTTGCCGAAGGCTGTAGTAACGAAAGCGAAGCAGGTGAGTGGATAAACTTTGATTATTTTGTTTGTCGAGTGATGGAACACATGCTGCGTGCCGTCATTGGTTATTTTACATTTGTTGGTCCCCACATGAAGGAAGGGGGGACGGAAGGGGGGCAGGGTACATGGTTACTTACAGGAGTGATAGGCTTTGGCCTGATCAAACTAGAGATCGTTTTTCTGGGTGATTGTAGGTGTTTTGAAAGCACTTTAGAGATCAATAAAAGTGGTGATTTGAAGAGAACAATTTATAACTTTTGTTTGTTTATTATCTTAGTTTGGAAACAGTGTGGGCGTGTCACGAGTGGGCGTGCCTCCAATGAAAGCTATAGCCCTGCCCCCTCCTTATAAGCTAGTGATTCAGATTTTATTCTTATTTATGATTTTATGCATGACTTCATTTTTCATAGAATGAATAAGTAATGCTGGTCATTTTTTTTTTTCTTTCTGAAAATCAGACTAATTAGTGGAAACTGAGTCAAGCTCTCTGTAACATCTCTTGCACCATTATG
>JADBJO010001338.1:240000-247500 GCA_016801955.1 Conus betulinus | reverse complement strand
ATAGTGACAAGTAGTTGCCGACCTGCCGGTCCTGGATAGAGAAGAGTGTCCACCATGAGACTGGCTATTAACTGGGTTGTCCGGCGGGCTAAAAGGAAGGCAATCGTGTCAGGTGACCGTCACGGGTAGGCGACCGCCAGCCTGCAGGCCCAGTACAGCGACCCTTCAGTCGTTCTTGTTCTGAGGCATGAATGGAAGGCTTCGGACCTATTGAGTTGTTTGCACCTTGTTGTCTATAGAGGTAGTCAAATACTTAAACATCAGTCCTGGCTGGTAGAGAAGTCCAGGCTGTTAGTATAATGGGTAGCTTTGGGGAATGGAACATGAGTTGAATAGGAGGTTATGCATTAACCACTTGGTACCCAAGTCCTTGTTGGTGCTAAACAGCTGGTGTGTGTGTGTATGTGTAGGTGACTAGTGATTCCATTGGTGGAACAAAATAACTCAGGGATTTATTGGTACAAATCGTGTGATATGTGTGAGCCAGTGATTCCATTGGTTGAACCAGTTAAAACTCGAGTTCTCTCTTGTTTGAGAATGGATATAAGGTGCCTGGAAAACAGGAAGTGTGTGACTCACTTAAGGGAAAGTGAACTCGCCCGTCTTGCTGAGGGCTCAAGAAAATACAGCGAGAAGCAGAGGTTTGCTGTCGCCTCGTTGTCTCCTGGGTGGGGACGTAAGACAGTGGAGGTTGCTGCTGTAGCCTCGGAGCCGACGACGAGAAGAATTGTCTCCCGTGTGGGGACGGTCGACAGCAAGACGTGTTAGCCTGTTGGAGCCTAGACAGGGAGCTGCCAGACAACGGTGGTGGGGTGTTTGCAGCCAGAGAAGACCTGTGGGAGGGCTGACAGGAGCCCTTTCCGTGGAGAGAGGGGGGGCGAGTGCGGTGTGCGGTGGAGTCCGGAAGACTCGGTGTGAGGGTGCGACTAAAGCTACGTTGCCAGTGTCCCCCAACTGGGATTTGGCCAATCGGGAGGACACAACAGTGTGGCAGCTTCAGCTCGTGGTCGCACATGTGATGAGAGAAACTGACGGTCAACCAAGGAATGCTGGCAAGTTATGGACGTTTCATTTGTTCTTAAGTTTATAAATGTGTGCAAATGTAATATAGTGAAATATTGTCTTTCCTGGTTAAGTAAGAATCACTGAAGAACAGGGGATGCGATTTATGAGATTGTCTGTATGGTGTTTACATTGTTGTATGATACAGATAATTGTGTTGTGTAGTGACGGGTGGGGCTCGGAGTCAAGTTAAATAAAAGTTGATTATTTTCTGTGTGAAATGTTATTGGTTTCCCGTCACCTTTGTGCGGGCCCGATGTGAGTGACAGAGTGCATGTGCCTATGCGAGAGCGCATTTTGGTGTGAAAAGCGTAAATACTTCTGTCTATAACCCCCTGCATCCCTGCATATGATAATCATATTTCAATAACGAGGGGGAGCGTCGGAGACCCGTCACAAATTGGGGGGCTCGTCCGGGATGAACATAAATGAGTCATAAGTGATTTTGATTTCTAGGTTTTGTTCAATTGCTAAAGGATTTGAAATTTGTCATAATTGTGGAAACCTAGATTTTTTTTTTTTTACCGGGAAAGACGTTAGTCATGTGTTGATTGTTTTGATCTTTTTTTCATGACTGTGCCTTTTGTTTGAACTTGCTTGATTTGGTTGCTGTTGAGATTGATTGTGTGTGGCACAACTGTTTGATCGCTTTATTTAGGAGTGATCGTGTGGATCGCTTTATTTACGAGTGATCGTGTGGATATCGCTTGTTACTGTGTGGTTGTATTAGCTGCTGATCGAGGGTTAGATAGCTTCAAAATGTCGACTGAAGAGGGTGCTGAGACAATGGGTCCGCTGAAAAAGATGGACCTCATCATAGAAGAAGGAAAGCTTTAGGACTAAGGGTCCAGAACTGAAGGCATATGTAGATGAGAACTGGCCCCGTGTAATCGAGGCTCAGAAAATACAAAGGGAAAAACGGAAAAAAAAGAGAGAAAAGAGAGAGAGAAAGAGGAGAGAGAAAGAGAACAGAGAGAGAGAGAGAACGAGAAAGAGAAAGAGAAAGAGAAAGAGAAGAGAAAGAGAGAGAGAGAGAGAAAGAGAACGGGAAAAGAAAGAGAAGAGAGAGAGAGAGAAAAAAGAGAGAGAGAAAAAGAAGGGAAGAGAGAAGAGAGAGAACAGGGAAAGAGAGGAACGAGAGAGAAAGAGAAAGAGAGGAGGTACGGCAGTTTGAGCTAGAAAAATAAAGATTGTTGAATCTAGGTAAGAAACTAGAAGTGGAGGCAAAAGCCAAAGAACTTTACTTCATATTACAATCCCTTAACTAGTATGCCACGTTTTGATGATAATCCAGATCATTTAGAGGATTTCTCTCACAGTTTGAAAGGATTGCCAAAGATCAGGGCTTACCCGAAGAACGGTGGGCCACACATCTGTCCGCACTGTTGACACCTAAAGCCAGAGAGAAACGTTTTTCTGCCTACCATTGGAAAAACAGACGGATTATGTGTCTGTGCGTGATGCTTTGTTTCAAAGGTACCAGGTAACAGCTGATAGATACAGGAAAATGTTCAGAGAGGCCACGCGTAAGCCAGGCGAGGCACACATGTACAGTTCCTTTATCGGGTCAGGGTCTCTCTTTGATAAATGGATGAGAATAGGGAGTATTGAACAGACTTTTGAACAGTTGAGGGAAGAGAGATCGTTAGAGAGCAAATCCTGTCCACGTATCGGAGAGACCTCACTGTGTTCTTGGCAGAAAGAGAAATAAAAAGCTTAGAAGAGTTAGTGAAAGTCGCAGACAGGTATGAAGCTGCCCATGAACAGCGCTATGTTTTGAAAGGAACAAACAGCTGTTCCGTAATGCGCAGACCACACAGTCAGAGAGTGAGTCGCCGACTCACTACAGAAGGAGGCGAGATCGCACGTAGAGGCGAACTCGAAGTCCCTAGGCAACAGTGGGACTCAAGAGAAGGTTAGGGTGAAACGCACATGTTTTAAATGTGGGCGAGAGGGTCATATCGCCAAGGACTGTAGCGGACTGCGAATACATTCAGTTGTTGCCGTTGATACAATTCAACAGGAAGGCAGAGTACCACCACCAACTACTAGGGCAGTAGTAAACGGGAAGCCGGTGACCTGCTTGTTAGATACAGGATTGACTCTGGCGGCAATGGTAGAACCCGGTTTTGTGAGAGAGACAGACTACACAGGGGAAACCACCTGCGTGCGATATGCAGATGGAAGAATTAATCGGCTACCCTTGGCCCGTGTCAAAGTAGAGTCAGAGTTTGTCAGGAGTACTCTCACTGCAGCAGTGCAAAATAATCTTCCCTATCCAGCTTTGTTAGGGGGTAGGTACATCCTCCCAAAGCCTAACCAGGCTGCCAGTCAAGTAGGGAAAGCAAGGATAGTGCAGGGTAGGGACTCCTACAGGAAAGTAAACAGAAAGCAGGTGAAGTGCACAGGCGCCGCTGGCAGTAGAGCTAGCGTTGATCATGAAGGTGTGCGTGGTGGTGGTGCAGTGGACCATGAAATAGGCCGTAATGGCGGTGCCGTGGGCCATGGAGGGCCGTAGTGGCGGTGCCGTGGGCCATGGAGACGGCCGTAGTGGCAGTGCTGTAGCCATGGGCGGTCGTAGTGGTGGTTCAAAAAGTTGTTGGCGTTGCCGTGGTAGTCAGAAATGTAGGAGTCCACGGTGGCAGACCTCAGGGTCGGGCCAAGAGGGACCACAGAGTAACTGGAACCGGCAGCTGGGCTGGAACCGGGGTGGCTGTAATAACGCATGGCAAGAAGGTCGAGGTGACCCAGCCATCGTTAGAAACTGCCAAAGATAGTCAGCTCATAGGAGCAGATAAGCCAGTGTTGGAAAAGGGAGAAGAAAATAAGGCCCATAAAGCAGTGGCATAGGCACTGAGTGGGATTCGAACCAAGGAAGTTCCACACAGAAAAAGAAAATCGGTTCGGATAAGATGAGTGAGGGATCATCTCTTAACATTTTGAAAAGGGGAGATGATCGTCGTCGCAGTGAATGGGCGCGACAGCCCAGTTCACGTGATCTTCGCACAACAGACCCTGAGGCAATGAAAGTCAAGGGGGCTGAATGTCAAGGAGATTTTGCCGAACAGGCTAGAAGAGGATTGCGCAGATTTTCACGCGCTCCTTTAAGGACTAAAATGTGTGAAAGGTGCGCTGACTCTCTTGTAAAGCCTGGAATGCGCAAACTATCTGCCCCAGGTACTATTGGCGAGCCAAAACGGCGGTCAAGATTGAGAGGGGCAGGAGTAGTCAAGGGTTGGAATAATGCCTCCGGGGTGTTGCTGTTGTGTGAACAACAGAAGTAGAACAATAGTAGGAGCAATGCCTTCAGGGTGTGCCGCTTTAAGTGTGAGTGGTAGCAGTGGGACAATAGTATGACCACTGCCTACGGGCTGCTGTTGTTGTGGCGTGAACGATCATCCGTTACGGACAGCTACGGGATAAATAATGTAGCTGGCTAGTTGGGTGTACACAACTGTGGTGACTCTGAAATACTGTTTTTTTCTTTTGTTTTTGATTTGATGGCCCCTTGTGGGGCGTGGTTGAGCCTATATTCATGTGTTATTTTTCATTTTTTTTTTATGTTTATCAGTTGATGTTGCTTTTGTTCATTGCCATTATGGAGCGGGGTTGAGTACATGCTCACGTGTTATGATTTTTGATTTTTTCTGGTTGATATCTGTTTGCTCATGTTTTTTTGTCACAGCTCGGTAAAGTGTGAAAATGTCCTTAAGTTGTGAAATCAGGATAAATGTTTGATTTGCATATTGTGTGTGAGACCGTGTGAGCAGATTGTGGCCACACGCCTGAATTTGATTTTGATGTTACGTACGTTGGGGCACACTTGAATTTGAATCTTGTCTTTGTGGATTGTGGCCACACACCCTGAATTTGAATCTTGGGTTAATCATGGCTGTGCTATTATTAGAAGTGGATGGAATGATTAA
The DNA here is from genome assembly GCA_016801955.1 of Conus betulinus. NCBI lineage: Eukaryota > Metazoa > Mollusca > Gastropoda > Neogastropoda > Conidae > Conus > Conus betulinus. The sequence continues at coordinate 242,512 of JADBJO010001338.1, read as the reverse complement.
TTAATATGTATGAACATGCTGATAGCTAACGCTATAGGGAGAGTTCTGTGATTATATGTGAGCCAGTTTAGAGTTAAATGTTTTGCACAGTCGTTTATGACTGACCAAGAGTGATCTTTGGATTATCTGATTGATTTATTGGTTTTAATTGGGTACATTATCCATGTTAGAGATGTTTGACGGAAGTGATGTCTTGAAGCATAGGGGTAGTACTGTTATATCGACCCATGCATTGAGTTTGTTTTATCCAGTCTGAGAACATTTCGTCCTGGAGGAAATGTTGGTTGGAACAACATTCTTAGGTACGGGGTGTCATGAGTCGGCCGAATGTTCTCGAGCATTTAGGCAAATTAAGGGTAGTTTTGCTGCTGTTGTTGAGAGCAAGTTCCTTGGGTTCTTCAAGTGTGCGAATTCAGGCATCACCAGAGGGGGGGAATACCCCGAGTCGTTTACTGAAGAGGGGGAGTTACTGGGAAGTGTTTCACATGTCCGAGGGATAGTGACAAGTAGTTGCCGACCTGCCGGTCCTGGATAGAGAAGAGTCCACCCATGAGACTGGCTATTAACTGGGTTGTCCGGCGGGCTAAAAGGAAGGCAATCGTGTCAGGTGACCGTCACGGGTAGGCGACCGCCAGCCTGCAGGCAGAGTACAGCGACCCTTCAGTCGTTCTTGTTCTGAGGCATGAATGGAAGGCTTCGGCCTATTGAGTTGTTTGCACCTTGTTGTCTATAGGTGTAGTCACCACTTGAAATCATCAGTCCTGGCTGGTAGAGAAGTCCAGGCTGTTAGTATAATGGTAGCTTTGGGGAATGGAACATGAGTTGAATAGGAGGTTATGCATTAACCACTTGGTACCCAAGTCCTTGTTGGTGCTAACAGCTGTGGTGTGTGTGTATGTGTAGGTGACTAGTGATTCCATTGGTGGAACAAAAATAACTCAGGGATTTATTGGTACAAATCGTGTGATATGTGTGAGCCAGTGATTCCATTGGTTGACCAGTTAAACTCGAGTTCTCTCTTGTTTGAGAATGGATATAAGGTGCCTGGAAAACCAGGAAGTGTGTGACTCACTTAAGGGAAAGTGAACTCGCCCGTCTTGCTGAGGGCTCAAGAAAATACAGCGAGAAGCAGAGGTTTTGCTGTCGCCTCGTTTGTCCTGGGTGGGGACGTAAGACAGTGGAGGTTGCTGTAGCCTCGGAGCCGACGACGAGAAGAATTGTCTCCCGTGTGGGGACGGTCGACAGCAAGACGTGTTAGCCTGTTGGAGCCTAGAGACAGGGAGCTGCCAGACAACGGTGGGGTGTTTGCAGCCAGAGAAGAAGACCTGTGGGAGAGGCTGACAGAGCCCTTTCCGTGGAGAGGGCGGAGTGCGGTGCGGGAGTCCGGAAGACTCGGTGTGAGGGTGCGACTAAAGCTACGTTGCCAGTGTCCCCCCAACTGGATTGGCCAATCGGGAGGACAGTGAGGACACAACATGTGGCAGCTTCAGCTCGTGGTCGCACATGTGATGAGAGAAACTGACGGTCAACCAAGGAATGCTGGCAAGTTATGGACGTTTTCATTTGTTCTTAAGTTTATAAATGTGCAAAACAGAATAGTGAAATATTGTCTTTCCTGGTTAAGTAAGAATCACTGAAGAACAGGGGATGCGATTTATGAGATTGTCTGTATGGTGTTTACATTGTTGTATGATACAGATAATTGTGTTGTGTAGTGACGGGTGGGGGCTCGGAGTCAAGTTAAATAAAAGTTGATTATTTTCTGTGAAATGTTATTGGTTTATAACCCCCTGCATCCCTGCATATGATAATCATATTTCAATAACGAGGGGGAGCGTCGGAGACCCGTCACAGGATGATTAACATGATGCTACTGATTTCCATTTCGGTCTGAGACTACATGACAGGGCTGTACTCTACGCTTCCTTTCATAATATATCCCGGCGTCAACCAGGCCCGAGAGATACAGACACCTGCAGCGTTGGTCAGAAAAGTTGAGCAATACTCTCAGAAACGCATCCATTAAGTGGATGAAACTCAACTGTGTTGTCCCAGTCTTCCCAACTGAGTCCGCAGCAAACTCAACTCTGGGTAGGAGTCGGTCGGGGCAGAAAAACCCCACATGACTCGGATGGGATTCGAACCCATGACCTCCCAGCCGGGAGTGCGCGACGCTAACCACTTCGCCACGGCGGCTGGTCTGCGACACATTTCTGTCAGTGACATGCTGCAGGCCAGAATGGGACTGCAGTTAAAAAGAAAACATGATGAAAGGGCAAATCCTCAGTCATTACACAGGTAAAAAAAAGCATAGGCCTACGTGTGCCCCTAATTAAGCGTGCAGTCAGACGACAGTTGTGAAACATGCCGAAGAATGCGTTACAGTACTTCGGGCGTTTCAAAACACTCCTACGCAGGTCTGCATGAATGGCGCACACATCGCGCGAACGCAAAGCAGTCAAAAATCCAACACAGGTGTTCGATCATGTACGCTGCCACCTTGGCTAAGTCT
>JADBJO010001338.1:235000-237500 GCA_016801955.1 Conus betulinus | reverse complement strand
CATCACTGGAGGAATAGCTGATAATGTGAGTGTGATGACACTGGAAGGATGGTTAACAGCCTATATCTGTAAACGGTAGCCAGAGCAGTGTGATGTCATGCCGACTACCAATCATCACGCCACGTTATGGCATGCAGTTTATAAACCATCACTCAATCGTTCTCGTTTACAGGTTGTGGAACATCCTTCCGCTTAATCGCGTACAGTTTGTTAACCATCATTTAAACGTATTGTATACAGTTGTAAGCCACCCTTCAGTGCTGTTGCATAGATATCATATACCTTAAGCGTTGTCACATATATTTTGTAAACCCTCCAACAAGTTATCACGTACAGATCATTAACATCCCTCGATTATCACACACAGACTGTGTGCTCATAGTTTACTACACCTCCATCGTTATCATCTTGGCGTACAGACTTTAAACCATACCTCCAATACAAACCAGACACAGAATTAGTCATCCCCCGCAGCGTTATCAGAAATAGACCGGTTTCTGCACTATCGGTGGTCGGCAGTCAGCGAAAGTTTGAATGAAGTGGTGTTAACAGTTTCTCTGCGAGAGATTAGTCTGACTGACCGCGCACATCGTTTTAACCCCCCGTGGGAGCACCGGAAGCATTTTCATTATAAATTATACCCCCGTTTTTCTGAAAATTCTGCGTTAGTGATGACCTCTTAATGTCTTACTCTTTTTTGACTCTGCCTTCAAAAAATACTTCACTGTCATCAAAAAACAAAAACAAAACAAAAAAAAAAAAAACCCACCCTTTTGTGGCCTTTTCATCTGTCTTTTTTTCTAGAAAGTCCCCACACTTTTTTTTTCCCTCTCGTTGCAATTTACGGCATGCCACTTTTATTGTTGTTGTTGTTGCTGCTGCTGCTGGTGGTATTCTTGTTGACGTCGTTTTAATCTGGAGACTAAGTAGTGAAAATGTAAATGCTGTTCAGAGCGGAAACTATCCGGCCATTCTGCCCATATGGCTTTTGAAAACAAAAGTTTTGTCAGATCTAATTGTTTTCAAATAGTGTTTCATTAAGAAAAAAAAAAACAAAAACCAAAAACACCCCAAACGAAAAAAACAGCAAAAACAAAAGTAAAAACCAAACCAAACCAAACCAAAAAAAAAAAAAAAAAAAAACGGGTGTTAAAAAAAATCAAGGGGAACAATTTCTGCCGTCAGCATAGCCTACTTAACCCGCCTTATAGATGCAATAATTCAGCTAATATATTATATATCACTGTACACGTTTTGTAGACCGACTGGTTGTTTTTGCGGCTCTTTTTCAGAACAGGACCCCTTTTCTCTGTGCATTCACAGTCCTGATAGGGCCGTATGTGGTCAGCTGGGCCATGAAGACTCGTGGCGCTCGTGGCGATTACCTGCTTGTTAGTGTACGCTGTTACAGTGACGTTATTTTTAGAAAACGTTTTAAAAAACACAACGAAACTGGTTTTTAAAAGGAGATGATTTTTTATAGGGAGGTAAATACAGCTTAAAACAAGTTCGTCCAGAGCAACTTTTTCAAGGGAGGTAATTTTTCGGGAACTAAGACTTCTCCAGACAGTCAAATGTGTGAAGAAGAACGGAATCTTTCGAGGTAAACATTCTTCCTTGGGAGGTAAATATTGTGTCTAGACAAAGCCAAAACGCGTTTCAGAAGAAACAGCCCTTCAGTGGAAGGAATCTTTGAAGGATGGTATGTGAAATGTACACAAACGCAACTGTGAAATGTTGAACCCTTCAGAGTGCGTAGCTTGTTTTACTCTAACCCCCCCCCCCCCCCCCCCCTTAAACATATCTAGGCCTTTTGGAAGTGGATGTGAGAGCGTGCATCATCTGTACTTATGACGCGAATGGTAAAGCATAGCTTGACCGAGCACATGAGGTTTCCAACTGTGCCAATATTCGAAGGGAGTGAGCCTTTATTGGGAGGTACAAGTGCTATAAACAAAGCCCAACCAGTTCTAAAAGAACGAATTTTTCAAGGAAGTGAAAATACATATGGAGGCAGAAATAGCACACACATAGCCGAATACCTCCAGCAGAAATCTTTCAGCAGTCCTCATTTGGAACTAAATCTACTATAGAAATACCATGCAGGCATGGCACATGAAAACCAACTTTTAGAGGGGGTGGGGGTGGGGGCAGCAGCGGGTGGGATGGGGAGAAGGGGGGGGGCAGGGGAGTTATCTGCATCAAGAGGTAAATGTAATACAGACAGTCTCCGGCAAAAACCGGTCTTCCGAGAGAAAGGGGGTCTTCATTTAGAGAGTTTTAACACAGAAACTGGAGTTAGCTATGTTACGCTGGTTCACAGTTTGTACGTGATAACCAGGGTTATATTAGCAGCTGGGGGTGACAGCAAGGCTAAACAACAACAGCAACAACAACAACAACAACAAAAACACGTCCCGCGGTGTGTGTCAAAACAGGAGAGTTTCAGGTATCCCACTGGATTTCGTCATCCGCTCGATGGTGGCGGCGGTGATGATGA
>JADBJO010001338.1:172500-225000 GCA_016801955.1 Conus betulinus | reverse complement strand
GAGCACTGAGCCCTCGAGCGCTTCACACTCAAATGTGCCAGAGCTGAGAGTTAGGCTAATCGGGCTGTGTGTCACCGTGAACCTTCCCACGGGTCAAAGAGACTTACAACCCGATCCGTAGGACTCAAAGAAGAAATCTGACACACAGACACACACACACACACGCATGTTCTCTCTCTCTCTCTCTCTCACTCTCACACACACACACGCGCGCGCGCGCGCGCATGCACGCACGCACGCGCGCGCGCGCAATCACACACACATAGACACCCAGAAGTCCAGGAGGCCTAACATGGTACTTCTTGTTCAAAATAGATACTAGCGGTCCATTCTTGTCCATACGGCAAATGTGATTTCTTTGGCATTCGTCGATGTTTTTCATGTTTTTATTTTCTTCACAATTCACACAGAAAAAAAAAAAAAACGTGAGTGAGAAATCAAGGGGAATGCTTGACGCCCTCGGCACAGCCAAGCTGTACATTTGACAAGAGTGAAATGTGTCAGCTGCTGCCATCTATTGCTTTTGTTCTCTATTCACAGGGAAGAAACTTTTTTGATCATCTGTCCTTTTTTCTCTCCAGCATGAGTTTGGCTTCCTTGAAAGGCTCTCTGTGATAGGTTGAAATGTAGCAATACAAGCTTGAAATCCGGGAGAGCGCAATGCTATGAAGTGCAGCGCAACCTTTGAAAAAAAAAATCTGCCAGCATGTGATTTTGTTTACCTATCAAAGAGGATTTTCCTACAGAATTTGTTGGGGTTACCTCCCTTGTTGCCACGGATTCTCTTACGTGAGTGAAGTATATACTTCATGCGGTTTTTGACATCTCGTCCGAAAGACTAGCGCCCAGACCACCGCTGAAGGTCATTCGGAAGGGGGGAGGGGGGGGGGGGGGATTCGGTCCCCACGAGACGCCGACTGTGGACCCGGTGTAACTTACTGTAAGTACTCCGGCCTTAACCCCCCACCCCCCAACCCCTCGTGAGAGTTGGCGAGAAGTACCCGAGACCAAAGTCCTCCTCCATCCCGCCCGCCCCCCCCCCCCCCCCCCCCCCCCCCCTTTCCCGGGAGTAAATCCTAAGGCATTCCGTTTGCAAAGTATTTGTGTGTGTGTTTACATAAATGATCATTGTTTAGAGAATTAATCCGCTGTACGTGTAAATAAATCATTAGGTATGTTAATGGTTATTTCTAAATAATTTATTTCCTACAGATGTAATGAATCGTGTACAGAAATATTGTGATAAGCACATATAATGAATTGTTTCTGTGAGTAAGTAAATAACCGTACACACACACACACACACACACACACACACACACACACACACACACGGGCGCGCGTGCGCACACACACACATTATATATATATATATATATATATATATATGTAATATTTATGTACGTAATAAATTGTTTACCTAAATAAGTCATTATACCCGACACTGCTTTGTCTAAACATCAGCAAAATAATTAGTTTACTAACGGAAAACCATAAAATCCAAACACACTTCCGCCATTGTTCCCAAACCACTCTCCACTGATTGATTTAGGGCATGACCAGAAAGACCCATTCAGTGAAAGTACGCACGTGGCCACGTCTATCCTGCCACACGGGGTGGGTGAGTTCGGGCACGTGCTCTTATATCAAGTACTCCAATACTCCAAGAGGTGTGTTTCTGAACCACGCCCCTGATCACTTGCCTGCCCTGGGGATGGTGTTGGAACGGGGGGGGGGGGGGGGGGGGGGGGGGGGGGGGGTGTTCTGGCTGAGATATAGATCCCCCCCTCCCCTTCTTAAATTCAGGTGTGGCGTACTTTAATTGTCGTTTTGGGCACTCTGATACTTTTTAAGGAGGGGAATGATTTTTTCGACCGAAAGGGTAGGCTAGTCTGGATGAACTACCCGGGGAATGAGGAGGGCGGGGTGGGAAAGGAGGGAAGGGGTGGGGGAGGGGGGGGGTGCTTCGGCACTCTTTCTCACCCGTTGCGGAATGATTTCGGGAGTGGAGTGATTATGACGCGTTACACTGGGATTCTTTCGCCTTCCAAGGGTTATCCCCCGGGCCCACCTCTACACAGTACCGACATGGTCTGAAAATGATCTGGTAACATGTGTTTAGTCTTCACAAAGAGTGATCCACATTCAACCCTCGGATGATAGTTTAAAACCGAGATTCTGTGTGCACAAAAAAAAAAAAAAAAAAAAAAAAAAAAAGGATTGCTTGCACGAATCCCACTCTACCTTTCCGAGGAAAGTAATTCATTGTGACTTGATGGATGGATGACAGAAAGAGAAAATTCATGCTCCCTGTGTCACGTTTAGACATCATCCCCGCAGACGGAATGTGGCAACCTTAATGATGGAATCAAAAAACGGTCGCAAAGGTAAACATCTCATCAATGGCCAGCATCGGAGTTCTAGCCAACAAAGAAAGAAAGACTGGTCACCAGCCGCCGTGGCGAAGTGGTTAGCGTCACGGACTCCCGGCTGGGAGGTCGTGGGATCGAATCCCATAAGAGTCATATGGGTTTTTCTGCCCCGACCGGCTCCTACCCAGAGTTGAGTTTTTGCGCGGACTCAGTTGGGAAGACTAGGACCACACAGTCGAGCTTCATCCACTTAATGGATGCGTTTCTGAGAGTGTTGCTCAACTTTCCTGATCAACACTGCAGGCGCCTGTATCTCTTGGGCCTGGTCGACGCCGGGATATATTATGAAAGGAAGCGTAGAGTACAGCCCTGTCATGTAGTCTCAGACCGAAATGGAAATAGCATAATCTTAATCATCCTCATCTCATCGATCAGCATTAAACAAAAAAAAAAATGTCTCAAGTTCTGTGGCCCTTCATGCCTGCTCTCATGGTGACCTCAGTTTCGATGTCCTCTCCGCGTCTGTGGCCTTGGTTTGGTTCCGTCGGGGTCACCGATATCGGCAAGTCCATGGGGGCTGTCGTTGGACGGACATGGTGGCGCCCTCCGGAGGGAGAGCTCACTAACGCCGGCTCCGCGACGACTAAGCAATTATTGTCGTCAGTAGGGGGCTTAGTAGGTGGTGTCCTGCGTATGTTAGATCAGAACAGGCGCCACTGAACACCATCGAAATGACTCGGCAGTAGTGCAGTGCCTCCTCCGGTGGGTTGCCTCTTGACGACTTGACATTGACTCCCCCCTGTGGACTGCCGGTGCCGGGGCTGCGGCAGGGCCGATCGGGCTGTGGCTGTGGACAGGGCGTCGGAATGAGCGGCGTGGGTGCACTGCCTCTGAGGTGGGGCAGAGGTGGGACAGAAAAAAAAAAGAAAGATTGAAAGAAAAATTGTAACCTTTCGAAGCTAACGAGCTGCCATACCTGCGCTGGTCATTAACAGTGGACGACACTAAATGCTGTCAAAATGTTAATTAGTAGATGGGTGTGTGCCTCAAAGTGAACCATAAAGCGGTGAACGATAAATTAGGTTCCCTGCAATTAAAAGAAAAAAAAAAAGCTCGTAATGTGAAGCAAAATATCACGAATCCGTGGATGGACAGTAATAACATGTCTTTTCTGATTAATTTTCGGTAAGCTTAAGTAATATTCATGATAATGTGTTATTTTCCTTATTTACATGCGCACATGCACGCACGCACACATATGTGTGTGTGCGTGTGCGTGCGCGCGCGCTTGTGTGTGTGTGTGTGTGTGTGTGTGTGTGTGTGTGTGTGTGTGGTTGCGTGCCTGCCTGTGTGTGCGTGCGTGCCTGCGTATGTGGTATGCACGCGAAAAGAAAACAAAAAACACATTTTCACGAATTCTATTTACACACGCGCGCGCGCGCGCGCGCACACACACACACACACACATGGAGTACAACCACCTCCTAATCCCACACACATATATGTGTGTAATTAATATACATATCTATCGTGTAATATCTGTCTATATCTGTGTGTGTGTGTGTGTGTGTGTGTGTGTGTGTGTGTGTGTGTGTGTGTGTGTGTGTTCGCGTGCACACGCGCGCGTTTGTGTGCCCTATCCCCTATACCCCTCTTTCCCAAGTGACATCTGTGGACCTCATTGTGGCGAATTATCACACCAGGTGTGTGTGTGTGTGTGTGTGTGTGTGCGTGTGTGCGTGTGTGTGCGTGTGTGTGTGTGTGTGTGAACAGCGGGCAGTCATCAGTGACAGCGTTTCCTCCCCCATCATCTGTTCTCCCCCTGCCTCTACATGCATAGACTGGCCTCGTTTGCACACCGGAACTGACATCAGCCAATGACGATTGGAACCATGTCACGTCACCGCAACAGTTACGAAAACCGTGATAATAATAAAGAGGTAAGTGCGCATGCGCATGCGCGTGCTGTGTGTGTGTGTGTGTGTGTGTGTGTGTGTGTGTGTGTGCGCGCGCGCGCGCGCGCGCTTGCGCTTAGTCTAGTGTAGTATAGTGTAGTATATTACAGTGTCATGGGTCTACCAGGTCAAAATCCGGAAACCGGGCTCTTTATTTTTTATCTATTTATTTATTTATTTTTATGTCAATCTATTTCTTTTTGTTTTGTAAATCCAATTTTGTTTTCGCTTAAGTCCCTGCGTCGTTTTTACTGTTGCATTTTTTCTTTGCAATGTACACCTTCTAAAAATTTGATCTCTGAAATAAAAATCAGCATTTCATACATAGACTTTAAACAATCCTGAACATTGGAAACGTTGAAAAAAGTCAATGTTGTCGTAGGATATTCTAGCTGGATTAAACGAAGGGATTTTGTTTAAAGAAATTGTTACGTAAACTTTGCATATTTCCGTAAATCAGAACGTTCATAAAATGCATGGGACTATTAGATATGTGTAATATGTGTGTGTGTGTGTGTGTGTGTGTGTGTGTGTGTGTGTGTGTGTGTGTGTGTGTGGTTTCTTTCGTTTCTTTCTTTTTGTTAACTAACATGACTTTTTGAAATTTATATTCAGTTGGATTCAAATATTTTTTAATGCTTTTTGTACGCTTTGATTGAATCCGATTGCAGTAAACTAAGCAGTATAGCTTGCACACTCATTTGGGCTTAGTATTCTATCCGGCTTAGGGATTTCAGGTTTGAACAAGGGTAGTGGGATTCACACGTCATGAATACATGCAACAGCAACAGGAATGGGACAGGGTGGATGAGAAAGAAGAACACGTAGATACGATTCGAACAACTTTTTTTTTTCTGTGGAACGATAATCGTCAACCTGCAGATGAAATCTGTCAAACTTTAGGGGAGATCCCAGAAGAAGAAGAAGAAGTAGAAGAAGAAGGAGGAGGAAGAGATTAAACAGGAAAAGAAAAATTACAAGTGTCCCACAAACCATATCCACCGAGAACAACCTTGTAATTGTTGCGATTTCTGGTAATACACCGGACAACCAGCACAAAACGTGCACATGGCAGTCAGCATAGGCGGTAGCAGGTGTTACTGGAGATTTTTTATTTCTGAGAAAATGCAGATGAGCAGATTGGTCAGTGCGTGTTAACCATTACAGTGCCCCCAACCAAACTCTTCCCCCTTTCTTCCTTCTCCATCCACTTTGCCCTCTCTCTCCACTCTCCTACTCGTCAGTCCATTCTCTGCCTCTCTCTCCTTACCCCCCCCCCCCCCCCCACACACACACACACACTTCCCCCGTTGTGCCCCTCTCTTTGCTGCAATCAGCAGCAAGTGTCCTGATTTTCATTGGCTCTGCTGCCTCTGGCAGTTACGCAACGGACATCTGCACGCTTCTTCTCCACATGAAAAAGTCATCTCGGAGCTCTAGTTCAATCAGGACACTGGACTCAAGTGCCTTTTTCATAACTGACCGGTCGCCTGCATATTTCAAAGGTTTTAAAGGAAAGACCGAGGATGGAGAGGGAGAGTTTCTTTGTAATGGTTACCGTAACCGGAAAAAAAACTATTAAGGAGGAGGGGGGGAAGGGGCAGGGGAGAATAACATATCGTTCTTGTTCAACGAATGAACTGGACCCTCTAAAAAGTGTTCAACTATCTGGAAAGGCCGTGTAGGAGGTTAAGGGATGGGGGTGGGGGTAAAAAAAAAAGGGGGAAATTCAGCTGATAGTTGAAATTGTTCTCAGTGCATGAACGACCATAATTATCATAGAGATGTTAATGGAAGGAAGATTGAGGATGGGGGAAGAAGGTGGGCGGAGGTGGTCGGAATGCAATCCGATCTTTGTAATATTTGCAGATGTCGTGCTTCTCCTCCGATTTTTTCCCCCTTCTCCCGGGAACGTGCGCCTTAAGGTGCTTTCATGACAGGGTGAAGGGTGGGTGTGTCATTTTGGGGGTCTGGAGATACGGACGTTTTGAGCAGCACCCCAACCCGCTTCCCCAGACCGCAGATGAAAAACAGTAATGAACGGAAACTCTTCTGCTGGGGAGTTTTCTGATCTTAGGAATCGCTCGTTCCTTTCAAACCTATGGCCCGGAGCTACCAACCGGCCGTGCATACGAGCAGAGTACTAAGTATTCTATGTGATGGTGTATGTTTGACATGTAACAGTAGAGAACTCTGAAGCGAGGTTTAGCATGTCATTTAGATGTCCTTTACATAAAGATAAAAAAGAGTTATGTGTCTATACAGACTGACAAATGTTTCTGATAGAATGCACACTGTTTAGCAAAGAAAATCTCAGCCTACAACATGTCAGCAACAGGAAAAAATCTGAATCATGAATACGTTTTAGATACGTTTTAAACAAATTTTACTACAAGACTAAGTACCTGTTTTTCGGAGTGACTCGTCATGGACTATGTGTTCCAATGGAATGTATTGCACTGGCTACCTCTGCCAAAATGTTCATATTCTCACCTACTGGTTTGCTTGTTTGTCTGTCTATCATCAAGATCTCTCAAAAACTGCAGAACCGATTTTAACGAATGTTGGTGTAACTGTTGTATAAGCGTTTGATAAAAAGATGTGGCATGGGTATGCTAACACCTTTGTCCCTAGACGGGTGTGGCATGGGTATGCTAGCATTCTTTGTCCCAATACGGGTGTAGTATGGGTATGCTAGCATCTTTGTCCCAATACGGGTGTGGGATGGGTATGCTAGCATCTTTGTCCCTAGACGGGTGTGGCATCGGTATGCTAGCATTCTTTGTCCCAATACGGGTGTAGTATGGGTATGCTAGCATCTTTGTCCCAATATGGGTGTGGGATGGGTATGCTAGCATCTTTGTCCCAATACGGGTGTGGGATGGGTGTGCTAGCATCTTTGTCCCAATACGGGTGTGGGATGGGTATGCTAGCATCTTTGTCCCAATACGGGTGTGGGATGGGTATGCTAGCATCTTTGTCCCAATACGGGTGTGGGATGAGTATGCTAGCATCTTTGTCCCAATACAGGTGTGGGATGGATATGCTAACATCCTTGTCCCTGTATAGGTGTGGGATGGGTATGCTAACATCTTTGTCCCAATACAGGTGTGGGATGGGTATGCTAGCATCTTTGTCCCTTTATGGGCGTGGCATGGGTATGCTCACATCCTTGCCCCTTTACCCCTGATAGGTGCTGAGGCTGAACGTTGGGGGTTCCTTCTACACCACCACCCGCACCAACTTCCTCCGTCATCCCTCCTCACTTTTGGCCCGTATCGCCTCCGGCCACATCACCTGCCTCGCGACGATCGTAATTTCCTGGTCATCGACCGTGACGGCAACGTCTTCAGGTGAGTCTGTGCGTCCTCTTTGTCATCGGCCGTGACGGTAATGTCTTCAGGTGAGTCTGTGCGACCGCTTGGTCACCGGGTGTGACGAAAGTGTCTTCAAGTGAATCTGTGCGTCCTTTTAGTCATCGACCACGACAGTGTCTTCCGTTGAGTCTGTAAGTCACCTTGGTTATCGAGCGTGACGACGATGTCTTCAATATAAGTCTGTCTCATCGAGCATCTGGCAATATCTTCAGGTGGGTCTGTCCGTCTTCTTGATTATTGACTGTTTGGGTGAGTCTGTCTCTGTTTCGGGTGTTTCGGTCATCGACCGTGACGTGCTTTGTCTACTGATCAGTCCGTGCATATTTCTGGTCATATACTGTGACACGAATGTCTTCAGCTGGGTCTGTCCGTCTCCCAACTCATCGACCGTGACGGCAATCTCTTCAGGTGAGGCCGACAGTCTCTGTTCCTGGTCATCGACCACTATGGCAGTGTTTTCAGGTTAGTATGAGAGTCCTCTTGGTCATCGACCGTGACGACAATGTATTCAAAGCAATGTTTTCAAGTGAGTATATGAATTGTCTTGGTCATCAATCGAGATGACAATGTTTTTATGCGTCAGTCTGTCCTCTTGATCGTAAGCTGTGACGACAATGCCTTCCGGCAAATGAGTCTGTACTCTTAGTTCTCACCTGTAACGGCAATGTATTCAGGTGAGCCTGTCTTTCTTTCAAGTCATGAACCAAGACAGCAGTGTCTTCAGTGAGTCTTTGAGATGTTTTTTTTTTTTTTTTTTTTTTTAGCACTGTCGTCAGTGAGTCTGTCGATCTCCATTTTTCCTATACTCAATTTCTTGGTCTGTTTATCTTAGCTGGGAAACGGCTCGTTTTTATTTGAGGGTGAGAAAGCGAGGCCATGATATCGGGAGGTCTACGTGTTAGCAACATCACGTGTCCACAGTGAAAAGGTATGGAAGTGGACCCAGGGTATCCATGGGCCTACACGTTTCCACACGTCTCAAGGCACACACACTTCCTCCTTTCCTCGTGTGTCTTGAAACTCCCCTGATTACTCTTGACATACGAACTCGCTAGTTCTGTTTGACTAATCAAAAGTCTGCCAATTCCTTAGATAATTACTCTTGACATACGAACTCGCTAGTTCTGTTTGACTAATCAAAAGTCTGCCATTTCCTTAGATTACCACACACACAGTCTGCCATTTCCTTAGATTACCACACACACACACACACACACACACACACACACGTCAACCTGTCTCTCTATCTATCTATTTATCTATGTTTATTTTTTGTATTTTACTTCTAGGCACATCCTGAACTACCTCCGCACGGATCGTCTCCTCTTACCGGATGGTTTTCGCGAGGTGGCGCTGTTGCGAGAGGAAGCGGCATATTACGAACTTCCGGGACTGGTGACTGACCTGGACGGCATGCTGGAGAACCGACGTCGGCAAATGCGGAGAGGTACGTACATAAAAAAGTTCATTGTACCTGGCTGAAGTTAAATGGTTTTGGTTTCGATTTCCGTTTAACTATTGTATACTGGAGGTCCATTTCTGCTCGGACACGTCCATATCCAGCGACAGAATCGTCCATTTTGGCTGGGCTGGCCTCACGTGCAGCGACGCATTTGTAGTCCGCTGTGCAGCAAGGTTGGCCAGTGTGTGTGTGTGTGTGTGTGTGTGTGTGTGCTTGCTTTGAACTCGACAGTTTGACACTTCAAGCAACGAAGTGTGGTCAACAGACAGCAAACACTTGAACAGAAGGGAGACACATTGCCAACTGCATCACCAGGAAGAGTTGAATGCCTTGGAACTCCACTAGCTAAAGGCGAAAATACTTATCCTGCCGCTGTACATTTTTGGTCCAGTTGGACACCACGCCTCTTTTAGGGTTGAATGGCTTTGGTAGGCAGAATCGTATTGTGCAGTATTATCTGTGTTGAGTTTTATCGTGTTATGGCCGTGTGTTGTGTTGTAGCCATGATGTGACTTCTTTCGTAGGCTGGGCCATCAACAGCATGATTTGTGTTGTGTTGTATGGCTTGGCCAGACACGGGCCTGACTAGCGTGTTGCGTCAAATCAGGCATCTGCTACTCATCGCTCATAAGCCCGTCTTCCCTACTCTTTCCTAACTATAAAGAACTCATTCCTGAAAAAAAAAAAAATCAGGGGATGAGAACATCAGTATTTCCATTGCAAACAGAGTTATCCTTTCTCAGTTTAAGGGTCAAGCGAATAGATCATGAGTCATTTATTTGATTTGAAGCACACGCTACCATAACGATCGGGACGTCGATTGTCTGCATTACATGCGCACCGTCTCCATGTGTTGGCGTTTTCTCTCTGCGGTTGAAATTCTGAAGCTGACAGATTGGGCAAAATTCCTTTGGCGGCGCTCAACAGGAGGCATTTTATCCCAATGAAACGGCGGGGTCACTCTTGCTGAGCGCGAGCGCCAACACATTTTACCTCCCTTTTGCAGATTTCCCAACATTTGTCTATTCCCTTATTGATTTAACTATAACCTTAGCATTCAGCTGTAGCTTTACGGCTTAGCACACGTGGTGTAGCATATATTATTCGCTCTGACTGGCACGCTGTGACGTCTCCCTTCTGAAACAAAACTGTGTTGTGTTGCGTTACACTGCTTTATTCTGGTTTTACGACGTCGTGTAGGCCTACTGTTCAATACTCATACATACAGCAGTGCATCGAACTGTATGATACTAACATGAAGTGTACCGTCTTGCTCTGGTCTGAACCGCAATATGCTGTCCTGAAAGTGCTGGTCAGTATTGTACTGTTCAGTTTCATAACTGCATTGTGTGCTACGTCGTTTCGTGCTCCGCAGTACGTTATCATGTCTCCTGGAAAGCGAATACGGATGATTTACATGACATCAAGCGATCGAATTCCACGCGGGCTCCATGATGAGTTTTAGCTTTGGTTTCATTAAGAAGACGGTACTGCGTGCAGGCTGGTCCATATACGCTGCGTCAAATTTGCTCAACCATGAGGGCACAAAGCACATGGATTTCAGCTAGACGGACAAATGAGTTGAACATATGTGGGTAAAGGTTACCATGAACGAGGCTCAGGGCTGATCCACGGGTCAATCAACCATCGCGCAGATCAGGCGTGAAAGAAGAGCCGATTCCAAAATGTCCTACATGACGTGACCCGTCAGTTCAGTCAGAGAGACACAGGGGGTGTAGGATCCGTGTCGTCGTCGTCCGCTAGTTACAGAGTTTCCTTGCCCATGCTGAGGGCCTTCTCCGCTTTCTTTTTGATTGACTGGCTTTATATATACTTACTAGCATGGTATCTTAACTATTGACATTATTAAGGTCGTGCTGAGAGCGTCAGCTAGTCCACTTGGTTTTTACCAAACGGTTAAAGAAAAATAATGACTGCATCGAAAATACTTTAGAAAACAAAGATCGCATGTGCAAAGAGACACTCCAGAATGGACAAACAGTGTTCCGTGTGGACAGTGTGTATCGTTTCGCTACCTAGTCGCCAGATTACGAAAATGAATTGGCATGTGAAATAAACTGTGACAAGAGTAAACAGGAAAATGGGGTACAAAGTAGAAAGAAAAGTGCACACACGCACAACCGAAGAAGGTGACAGAGAAGACAAAACAGATATGCAATGTTCGCCCCCTCCTCTCTCTGCTATCCTTTTCGCCCACCTCTTCCCTCTCCTAGGGGGGCTCTGGGTGGTCCTGAAGTAAAAATTGGATCTCCAACTGTTGAAAATGCTAGTACAGAAAATATTCCCATTTCTGTTTCTCCCTTTGACTGTTATTTCTCTCCCCTTCTCTTTATTGTCGTTCACTGTTTTTCTGCTTTTGTGGCCCATTCTTCTACCTTTGGATTAATTCTTGTGAATTAATACATAAGCAGAATTTTGGTCAAGTCATGGCTACTTTACCGTTGTGCCCAATGCACATTGTTACAGTGATTCATAAATTAAGGCTGAATACTTGAAACACTAAATATTCTCATGGTATTACCTGTTCTGCAGAGAAAACATTTCTGTGCATCATCTTTCGTTTGAATGCTCAGTGTTGACCTCGCTCTATCAGGGGAAAGGTATTGAGATGAACAACTTTGATATTGTCAATACTGTCTTATACGGTTCATGTGTTGCTGAAATGGCCATGGTTATTTCGCAGTCACATGTTGCAAAATTTTTGTAATGATCACAACTTTGTGTACCACTAGGGTATTTCACTTATGCAAATGCACATATCAGCTGTGGCTTCTCAAGTACTAGATAAGTTGAGTGTGAAGGGTTTCTTTTTTTAACAAGTGTCTAGTATCATCTAGCGATGAAAAGACATTAAATAAACCACTGAACTGAACATGAACTGGGATCTTCTACCTTTGTTCTGCAAAGTGTTAGCATTTTTTGTTGTTCCCGTTTATAGCATGCCAGCAGCCTTTATTTTGTGATTTGATAGCAAGTAATTAGGTACTTAGATAATAAGCACGATTTCTGAATGATGTTGTCCATTTTGCAATTTTTTTTGCCGATGTCCTATTTTAATGAAGTTCTTGTGACACTGTTGGTGGTTTTTGCTTTCTTTCTTACATCTTGTGTTTGCTTAAAATTGAGCCAAATGGCGAACATCTTCAGCACGGACTAGCTTTATATGCTATGAGTAAACCGTTAGTTACGATCGCATTGTGGTTTGTTTTGGTGACAGGGCTTTTTCGTACACCTGTTGATAGCCTCAACGGGGTTCTTCTGCATTTTAGTCGGCTGGGGTATAATCAGTATGACATTTTTTAAACAGATATTTAAAATTTCTCTTTTCATCACATAAAATAGAACGTAGAAGAAATAGCAGCATGAACATATAGCCATGTTTACATTAATGAGCTAATACTTGTAATGTGTACATATATAAACCTTAAGAAGTTATGGACACATATCTCTTACGTGCACAGCATATACGAACATACTTTAACAACATCATTCATAAATGCAAGCCAACATGCAATATACGTTAAAAACCTGTATACATGTACGCACGACCATGTAAACAGGCACATACATTTGTACGTGTATACGTAATATATATCCATCAACCAGTATATGAATGCATACATTTTATGCGAATGATCATCAGCATGCACGTGAAGTAAAAAAACCAGCACCACAGTTTGTGTGTGATATTAATTTGATGAGGATGAGAAGACACTGAAGATGTCCTTTCTCTCATTTTCCTTCTAGTTTTATTCAGAAATTTCTTTCTCGAGTCATTTTCTTGGTTCATTCAATTTGGCGGCAGCATGTTGGATAATTTTCAGTTAGTACGAACGATAATGATCTAAGATTTATTTTCAGTTAGTACGGACCATAATGATCTAAGAGTTACTACTCTATAACCAACAGGACGTAACCATACTCAGTACTGTACACAGTGACAGTGATCATGTTGCAGAATGGTACCACACCGAACTGTAGAGTAATGTGCTGCGTGCTCTTCCCTCTCGTTTTCCAGGTGGAAACTTTCGCAGAAACAATCACACCCCAGCATCCTGGAGACTGGTGGAGGAGGAGGAGGAGGAGGTGGGGGTGGGGGTGAGCGGGCGGAAGATGAGCGCCAGCGTGGGGGACAACCTGCACCTCCTGCAGGAGGAGGACGACCTGGACTTCATCGAGGACAGCTGGATAGGGGGCACTTTGCAGTGACGTCATTACACGCCACGCGCCACAGTCACGTGATTTTCTAGAAGGCCGCATGGTGATGGGAAAGAAGGAACTGGGAGTGGCTCACGATCTGTCAGTGTAAAGGGCAGGACACGGAAGTGGGCGTGGTCTAGAGACTGTCTGTCAGCTGTGCTTGTTCAAAGGGAAACTGTAAGTGTTGTCAGTCACTTGAGGTGAAGGGCAGGAGTTTACAGATAGGCGGGGCTTACACATTTTCAATCACCTGCGTTTATGAAAAAAAAAAAAAAAAAAAACCTGATTTGCGGTGAGATATTGCCAGTCACCTATGTTGCGGCCTCGAAGAATATGAAGGGGTGGGATCTAAACATTCTCAATCACCTGTGCATATGTACCATATACATAGAACTGACAGGCGTTCAGACACTGTCAATACCCTATGGAGGGGAAGGGCGTGAAGAAAGTAGGTTGGGATTAATCACCATCAATCACATTGTCAGTCACTTGTGCACAGGAGAGTGGGATTCTAGTAGGCGTTTTTTTTTTGTTGTTGTTTTTTTTGTGCAATCATCTGTGCACAAAAACAAGGGTGTCAAGGGCAGAACTGGAAGTAGAATGTTAGTCAATTTTACATGTGGACTACAGGATGAAAGCCAATGAGTGAAGCTTTACCCTGTCAATCATCATGACGTGTTGAGGATGGGATTGAAGTGAACGGAGGGGGGGGGGGGGGGGTTAACAAAAAAACCCTACTTCAATTGTATTAGGAAGGCTGGGACGCAGACAAATCTAACAAGTTACCAGGTGTTCACACAGGTGAGGGGTTGACGGAGGGGAGTCGGGCGCACGTGTTGGTGGTCAGCTGTGAAGGAGAAAATGAATGGAAAGAGTGGATGGCATACTTCTTGTACATCGCCTGTGGAACGAGTCTAAAGGGAATGGTTGGGCCATGCGTGCTGTTAATTGCCTGATGAATGAACATGAGAGGAGAGTGGACAGGAGCGGTGGGGATGGCATGCACACTGCTGGCTGAATTGTCTTAGCCCAATGATGGCTTCAGCTTACTGCACCAGCAGGTTAAAACTTTAAATACGTTTATTTTGTCCTGAGTACTCCTATTAACTGCCGAATGGAGCAATAAGCAATGTATGTTACAATGTATGTTCAGACTAACGTGAACTTTCACCTACCTCAAAAGTTTGGAATGCAGGCTCACCTTGTTACACATACAAGAACCATGACTGGTTTTTTTTTTTTTTTTTTTTTTTTTTCGTCCGTCTTCGAAACAACTGTTTTGGTCGCTGGAATAATTGGTAGTCAAAATTAAAACCTGTAGTAAGGTACAGGTGTGTGTATTCAGGGTTGCTGAGCTGGTAAAATGCCATCTGGCGTTCAGAAGGTTTAATCCACGTGGTGCTGGCATGAAAAAAAGCGCGCGTTTGGTCTTATGATGTCAGTGCATTTCGAAGACAGAATCACCTCCCTCACATCACTGTTATGGGATGGTTAACCCTGTTAGACATTTCACTGGAAGTTGGGGGGGGGGGGGGGGTTGATGTTGAAGCTAAAAGTAACACACATGAGTTACTGCAGAATTTGAAATGGTTCGGCCAGAGGACCAGTGTCAAGAATCGAGAGCTTTTAAAGAAGAGACATTTCGAGCTTTCGCTTTAAAGAACCGAGAGCCTTGACCACTGGGCTGTCTAGAACTGACATACAGGGTGCAGGTACAGCGTATCAGTCATGAGTTCGTGGGTGTTTGGCCGCGGGGGGAGTAGGGGGTGATAAGGGAAAGGAGGGTGTGAGGCAATTGAGGGCGTTTGAGAAAGAGAGAGGGGTATGGGAGGGAGGAGGGGAAGCGATTTGTTGCACTAGCGTGAAACACGGACTGTGCTTGTGTCAAAGTGGGAGGTTTTTTGGAAGCGTCGATTAACTGTCCGACCCAGGAGAAAAAAAAAGTGACCAAATGACGTCATCAAAACCGAAACTGTCGCACACTTATTGTTACATGGTGACGTCATCAGAAGCTTGATCAATAGACGTTGCGCACGATGAAGCATCATCAGAAGAATGATGATGTGTTATGAGGAGACACTGATGTCATCCGAAGTAGAACAGTGCTCTGTTCAAAAGGCTTTAATAATGGATTGTGTTCCCATCGCGTGAAAGAGTTACGTCTTAAGAGACAGTTGCATCACTCAAAGAGCCTGATAACATGATCAGATTTGAGTAAGTCAGTTCAGTGACCTCATCGAGGAAAACATGACATTATCACAATAAGAGTGACATAGTAGTAGTACTATAAGACGGTTGAACTGACAATGAACAGAACCACGCCACACAGATGGACAGGAAGGTGGATGGCGTGTAACCGTTTAACGTCATTCCAGCGAAGGCGACTGCGTTCACCGACCACGTCATTCTCTGAATGACGTCAAAGTCAGAGGGAAGGGCACGTCGGACAGCAGTTTTCAGTCTCTTTAGGTTCTCGGCTATTTTCAGAGAATAACTGTCTCTGTAGGAATTGCCTGAAGGAAAAAAGTCGCCAGCCGTGTCGCCGTGTGATGTTTGTAGTAGCCCAGCATGGGCGTCTTCATATTCTGTTACAGATCACTGGAATGAAAAAGGGGCTTGTGCGTGACAGTGTGAGGTCATCAGGTAAATGATCAATTGATGGTCTGAACGCAAACGAATCGGACATCCTTGCCCTGTCTCCAAACGCAGGCAAAGACAAACGATTAGAATACTGCGCTAGTTTGGCAGAGCTTCTTCTGCACTGTCTTGGTGCTTGTTCGCCAGCACGTATGTAGATAGAGTGTAATGACGACGAGAACCTCGTAGGTGGGATGATGAGTAGTTGGAGCAAACGTAATCACTTATTTTGTATCCATGATTCAATCTTTCAGCTTTTATTGGCATAGCGTGCTGGGAGACAAATAACACGCTTGAAACTTGGTATGAAGAATGTCCCTCAGCACTTATTCTTTGCGGGGGTTCTGTCTTCTTTTCCTTCTTGAAAAGAACGGAAAGCGAATGGAGTTCAATGCAAAAAATAATCATAATCACTTCACGATGGGTGAAAGAATATCCCTGCATTGTCATGTTTGCCTCGTAACCCAGGGTAAAGGCTGTTGAGACACGTCTGATGATTTCATGACAATCTTCCTCCATTTGTTACCGTTCTGTCCACTCCGATTTTGATCCCCCCCCCCCCCCCCCCCCCCCATCGTTCTTTGTTTTGCGCCCCTCCCCGCTTCCACAACCCTCTCGTCTTCTCCCACCCGCAGCCCTCAAGCTCTGTGCCTGTACCACCAACGTTCTGTGTTTTGTTTGTCTTCCCAGGCTGACTGACCTTGAATACACAACAAGAGGGGAGGTATCTTGCCATTCGTTAGAGTTCCACTGGGCATATCGGAAGGATTCACCCCTTTCTGTTGATCTGATTGGCTCTTTGCCAGCTTCTTGTTCACAGGCTGCCTGTTTGCCATACTTCTCCGACACAGCACGGGAGGCAGTACAGTTAAACTATGTAAAAAGGGACAAGTGCAACAAATGGTCATAAAACTGATGCACAGGGCAAAGCGTTTATACAGCACCTTAATTCTGCTGACCCTTTCGTTGATACAGCACCAGAGCTATCGTTTACACTAAAAGATGGGAGGAAGACGTTAATTGTGATGGCAGGGAGGACTAGCGTGTAGGTTTGTGGGAGCATACCAAATTCATAAGATCCCAAATCACTGAGAAATCACATTTGCACTTCTTTGCAAGGCGTTTCTCACGTACAAATATTGTCGTCGGTTATAGACCTTAGACGACAACACGAAATTCCGAAAGTTTTCCACATGACACAGTCTACTTTTGCCCGTTTGTTTGAAATCAAACACAGAGTAGAAGACGAGAACACGACAGTCCCGCTTCACAATCTTAACATGGTAAATGTTTCATTTTTGTTAAGTTTATTCAAGGCCCCCCCTGACTTATAGGTGCGAGGAGAAGGCTGAAAGAGAAAGGAATCGAAAATAGGCAGGTGGATTTTGCGGACACTTTTTAAAAATTTTTGCACTGGTCGGCAGTATGGGGCAACTTTTCTAATCTGTCAGTTGGCCTTGGTCGTTTTATCGTGTTAGATGGCTCACAACGAAACTACTTTGTAATACGCATTGTTTTAAGTTAAATGCGTTTCATTTGAAAGTGTGTTTTACCAGGCTTTCCTATGGTGATATAATGGGATCTTTCAGCATAAATTGTATTCCGAGTTTACAAGAAACTGTTGCTAGTAATTTCCTCTACTCTGTGATCTCTATGAATGTTATTATTTTTCTTTCCAGACAATCTTTTTCTGCTGTCGTCCACCGTTTTTTCTGCCTTTGACCTGCCTTTTTCTACAATATCTTTACACTTCGGTGGTGTTCTCTTTTTACAATTTGTAATGTGCTTATTTTCTTTTTTAAAACTGGCACCTTTATAGATAGCAAAACTGTAACATTCCCAAAGCGGGAACCAGCTGTTTATTCTGCAGGATCCGCTTGACATTATGGCTCATTTGAATGAATTTTCCGGTCACATTTAACGACTTTCAGTAAAATTTCTCAAAACTATTTCTTTTTAAACTATGAGTGATAGATTAACAGGAACGGCCTGCGCCCTCGACAACGCCTCGGCTTTTATGTCTTGAGGAGATTCCAATAGATTAGTTATTACGCCATGACTTTGTCGAGTATACAAGTGTTATTTGTGTTTGATATCCCTTTTCCTGTCACACCTTTACCTCCCGTATGGTGGCAACCTGAAGGCGATGTCGGCTGTGTTGTAATTACGCTGAAACTGAAACCGTGTTTTCACGTGAAAACACGGGCGCAGGACCGGCGTTGAGTGACATTTTCCTGCAGTAATGAACAGGGTCACTCGGTGTACTCGTGATTGTGCATTCATGGGCAGTGTCTTATTTTAGGATACATGGCAGGCTTTTTCGTTTTGCTTTGCTTTCTTTTTAACGATGAAGCGATGGACTCTGCTTTCACAGAGCTGACCTAGCGGCGCCATGACGATGACTGAAAGGTTGATACCCTTGGAGAAACAGAGCGCGTTTGAAAGTCTAAATTATTTGGTAATCCATGTCGCTACTTGTGATTTTCGTCCTACTCAGGCGCGCGCGCGCCCATGTGTGTGTGTGTGTGTGTGTGTGTGTGTGTATTTATCGTAACATGGGTGGGAAAAATCGGAATTTGGGGGTGGGGGCGCGGGTAAGCAGGGAGAAGGAGGGGAGAGCACAGTCCTAATATAATGTTACGCTAATGCGATGTCCACTGATGTTGATGAAAGGCACAGTAAGGGCTTCAGTTTGAGAACTTTAGAAGTTCAGGTGAACTTAGGCCAGAAGCTGAGGATTTACGGTGCAGATGAACCTAACAGCGCTTCTAGTGCAGTTGTTGCTTTGCTCTAATAAAGACATTCACGAAAGCGAAGGACACCATCCCCCCACCCCCCTCTTTTCTACAGTGCATATCTACTATTGGCTTGTATTTACATTTTAATCTTTTTGTGATTGCATGACATATCATATAGATTGCATGTTGCAATTCTTATTTTTGAAATATCTGACTTTATGGTATTACATTTATCCCTCTCATCGACTCTCTCACACTTCATTGGTGAGGGGAACTTGACTCTCTCTTTGTATATATATATATATATATATATATATATATATATATACGAAGTATGTACATAAATACGAGCTTCAATGACTTTCTCTTCGTTTTCATTGACTTAAACTGATACGTTTTATAGAGGAATCCGAGTTTTATTGTGGAAACGAAATAAGCCATTTTCTTGGTAAGAAAATGGATATGGATTGCCATGTTTGAGCGGGTAACCACGAGAAAAAGATCTGCAACTCTGTTCGAAGACATTTTTTTTTCTACTGCGGACGGTTTTTGACACATTTTTTTTTTTTTCTTTTTCGTTTTTTCCCCTTTTTATGTAAGAATGACGCTGTTGATCGCTCAATAAACTGGTCTCTTTCGGGTCAAAATCCTATTGCTAAATTCTGAGACCTTTCACTCGGTCATTTTTAAAGTATCATTTCAATAGCACACAGGTTCTTTGCAGTCAAATATCACCGTCGACTTATTAATTCAGTGAAACTCTGTTCACCTCCTATTTGACGGAAAGAGCAGGTTTCTTCCTTCCTTGATTTTTTTTTTTTTTCATGACATGGGGAGCCATTGAATAACCCTTTACAGACGTCGCAAGATGGCGACGCACAGGCACAACAGCTGGTCCCGAGAGCACAATGGTGGCTTGACGTATGAAGCTCATAAAAACCAAGGCGGTTATTGCCAAAGTGACGTCAGCACGTTTGTTGACAGGGTTTTCCCTGGATTCTCTCCCCCTTCCAATTATCTAACCCCCCTCCTAGTTCCACCCCCCCCCCCCCCCCCGCTCTCCATCCCACGAACAAAATCCAAACAGCCAAACAATCACGAAGAAGGTCCTGGAATTTAGTACAGGTGGAATGGGTTTTAATCATGTCTTTTACCCCCTCTTTCCCATTGACTTCTGTTTCTGTGTCCCAACCACATTCTCTCTTCACACACCCACACGCTCTTCCACATATGTTATTCAACGGAAACCGTTCCATGTTACATATCCTGAGGGGAACGACGTTCCTTCTTGGCTGTCAAACGATTTATTCTTTAAATAATTTATTTCCTTTTTTTTTCAACACTTCAGCATCATTCATTGTTTCTCTCGGTGCCTATGTCAGTAGACTGCAATAAACGAAGAAAAGAGAGGAAAAAACCCGGCAAGAAACCAAACTTGAAGGAGATGATTTGTGTGTTGTGTGTCTGCGATCGTTTACCATTTTCTCTGAGAGTTCGTTGCCTGTTGTGGATTAGTCCCTCTGCCTCCTTAACTCTCTCCCTCTCTCTCTCCCCTTCCTCCCCAAACAACCATACTTGGCAGCAGTACAGTTCAAGAACGAAATGTCGAGTTTACCTCAGGAAAAGGAGAGCCCGGGGTATTTTTGCAAGCAAGAGGAGAGAAGACACGAGATGACAAGCAGAAATACCTCAAGATATCCACAGCCTCCAACGTTCTTGCTGTATTTACAAGGACGGGCATGCAAATTTCACAGGAAGCCCATAGTATGAAGGAAACGTTCCCACGAGGCATTAAGATAAACCTGAAACACACTGCAGCGTTACTTAGAACCGGTGAAAGCAACTACTAAACATACAGAACGGAGCACAAAGTAACTCTTATTTAATACACAGTTCAATACAGACCAGTGAATTTTCGAAAAAATACGTTTTCTTCAGACATGACAAACAGCCAGACATCATAGAGTAAAGTAAGGGAGCCTGAAGAAATCCTCTCATTCTGAGGATACTGACTCGTTGTGTGAAGATAGTGACCCCCACGGAGTTGAGTAAGAGAACCTAAAGGAATCCCTGCATTTAAAATATACCGAATCCATAGTATGAAGACAGTGACCCCATACAGTAAAGTCGGAGAACCGGAAATATTTCTGCGTTCTGAAGATACTGGCTCCTTAGAGTGATAGTGACCCCATACAGTAAAGTCAGAGAACCGGAAATATTTCTGCGTTCTGAAGATACTGGCTCCTTAGAGTGATAGTGACCCCATACAGTAAAGTCAGAGAACCGGAAATATTTCTGCGTTCTGAAGATACTGACTCCTTAGAGTGCAGATAGTGACCCCGCGGTGTAGAATCAGAGAACCTGAAGAATCCCGACATTCTTAGGACTCGGACTCTTTGGGTGTGAAGATAAAGTGAACAACAGTATAAACTTAGAAAATCTGAAATCCCGAAGATACTGACACCATAGTATGAAGATAGTGACCCCAATAGTGTAAAGTCAGAGAACCTGAAGGATTCCTACATTCTGTGGATTTCGACTCCACAGTATGAAGATAGTGACCCCACAGTGTAGTGTCAGGGAGTGGGTAGAAATCCCCCAGTCTGAAGATACTGACACCGTTGCTCAAAGATACTGACCCATTAAAGTGAGCGTCCTGAAGGCACACCTTCATTTTGAGGGTACTGAGTCCAGAGTATGAAGATAGTGACCCCAAGCGTAAAGTCACCAGACTGAAGGAATCGCTACATTCTGAGGATACGCTACCCCACAATACGAAGATAGTGACCCCAAGCGTAAAGTCACCAGACCGAAGGAATCGCTACACTCTGAGGATACTGACCCCACAATACGAAGATAGTGACCCCAAGCGTAAAGTCACCAGACTGAAGGAATCGCTACATTCTGAGGATACTGACCCCACAATACGAAGATAGTGACCCCAAGCGTAAAGTCACCAGACTGAAGGAATCGCTACATTCTGAGAATACTGACCCCACAATACGAAGATAGTGACCCCAAGCGTAAAGTCACTAGAGACTGAAGGAATCGCTACTACATTCTGAGGATACTGACCCCACAGTACGAAGATAGTGACCCCAAGCGTAAAGTCACTAAACTGAAGGAATCGCTACATTCTGAGGATACTGACCCCACAATACGAAGATAGTGACCCCAAGCGTTAAGTCAACAGACTCTGAAGGAATCGCTACAATCTGAGGATACTGACCCCACAATACGAAGATGGTGACCCCAAGCGTAAAGTCAGCAGACTCTTAAGGAATCGCTACAATCTGAGGATAATGACCCCACAGTACGAAGATACTGACCCAAAGCGTAAAGTCAACAGACTCTGAAGGAATCGCTACAATCTGAGGATAATGACCCCACAGTATGAAGACACTGACCCCCACAGTATGAAGACAGCGACAACCCCCCCACCCCACCCCCAGTATGAAGATAGTGGACCCTCCCCCAGTGACCCCACAGTATGAAGATAGTGGGGGATCCCCCCCCCCAGTATGAACATAGTGACCCCACAGTATGAAGATAGTGACCCACAGTATGAAGATAGTGACGATACCCCTCCCCCAGTATGAAGATAGTGACCCCCCCCCCCCAGTATGAACACAGTGGGCCCCCCCCCCCCCCCCCCCCCCCAACCAGTATGAAGATAGTGACCCCACAGTATGAGGATAGTGGGGGGGGGGGGGACCCCCCAGTGTGAAGATAGTGACCCCCCCAGTATGAAGATAGTGACCCACAGTATGAAGATAGTGTGTGTGTGTGTGTGTGGGGGGGGGGGCAGTATGAAGATAGTGACACCCCCAGTATGAAGATAGTGACACCACCCACCCACCCCCCGGTATGAAGATAGTGACCCCCCCCCCCCCCCCCCCCCCCCTCAGTATGAGGTTAGTGGGACGACCCCCCTCCCTCCCCCGTATGAACGTAGTGACCCACACAGTATGAAGATATTGACCCCCCACAGTATGAAGATAGTGACACACACACACACACACAACAACAGATAGTGACCCCACCGCATGAAGATAGTGACCCCAAAGTATGAGGATAGTGACCCCCCCACAGCATGAAGATAGTGACCCCACAGTATGAAGACAGTGACCCCACAGTGTTAAGTCAAACAACCCAAAGGAGTCCCTACATTCTGAAAACACTGACCACACACTGTCAGGCTGATGATCCCACCTGTAAAGTCAGAGAGCCAGAAGGAACCTTCCATTCTCCCTCCCAGTCTGGGGGGAAAAAAAACCATTGATCCATCAACGTCTGGGACCTGAAGGCATCTCTTCGTTCTGAGGGTACCGAGTCCATACAGTGAAGATAGTGACCCCCGATCCCACAGCGTAAAGTCAAGGAACTTGAAGAACCCATTGCGCGGATACTGACCCCATATAGCGAAGACAGTGACCCCCACGAAGTGAAGTCACGGAACGTAAACGATTTCTGAAATTTGAGGTTACTGATCTTCCGGTGCAATGATAATGCCCCCCCCCCCCCCCCCCCCCCCCCCCCCCCCCAACCCTCGTTCCTTATAGTCAAGGGGACTGGAGGACACAGAAAAGATGATGACCCCACAACGTGAAGATGATGACTTCATAGTGCAAAGTCAGGGATCTCCGGCAGTCCCTGGATACACAATGTACAACAACAGTCTGCTGTGATGGGAACTACGGAAAACTACTTGCTTCCATAGAATACAAATTTTCTGCTTCAATCTTCTTGAGAGGTCATTTCTTTGCGAAAACAGTAATTAACAGTGGTAGTTATTGTTTTTATGCGAAATCGTCAAATTTATGACTTGTATTATCATTGTTTTCTTTACTATTCTTCCTGCAATTACACGATAACCTTTATTACCATGATAACTGAAACATCGCGCTCTTCTACTAGGATCACTATGCAGTCATTTTAAATGTGAACAGCCGGGTTTCAAATACTCCATCTCAACATGAAATAAGTAATTATGTTCATGTCCATGGGCACGGAGACTTACTACACACAATGACTAGCTGTGAAACGGCTGATTGCTGAAATTAACTAAAAATACACACTTTTCCCCCCCTGCACACAGTCATGAAGCCAAGTATTGCTGCTCCATTCCTTTTGTCACACAACTCCATTCTATTATGTCGCCAAGAGCGGTTAAAAAAGTAATTATGATCTTTTGACGCCAAGACGTCCTACAGTGAATACTTAAGTTTCAGATTTATTATAACAGAGCACTCGTAGAGCTGCTGTGTCATAACGTAAAGAAAAAAGTTCTGTCCTTTAAAATAAAGCAAAGGAAACCAAAAGTCATTCATAAAAGATTCGCAAACATTGATCACACTACAGCACAGACGTTTGACTGATATCCCTAAGGACGATATAAGTATGGTGAGGAAGCCAAAAATGACGTTTACATTTAGCCTATCATATCTAGATTAAAAACATAGTATAACTTTGATGATAAAGCTGCTGGGGGAAAAAGGCGATAAGAGAGGCAGTGTGCCTGTGCTGACTCACGTGTGAAGAATACACGCCACAGGATGGTCAATGACAATGAGTGGGTGGGACAAAAGGGGAAGCAGAGGCATGGCGATACAATTCCAATGGCAGCTTCTTCTGTTGGAAGATCGGCACCAACCTGCTGATGAAATATGTTGCATACATGTCTGTAGATAATGGATAAGAACAGAAAGAGAAAAAACATATTCTTTAACAAATAAAAAAAAAACCCTGATACATGAAATGATAGCAAAAATAAAACTCTTGTTCATAGAGAAAAATAGACATTCTAAAATTGAAAAAAAATTTATCCTTGAAATAAATTAAAGAAATCTTAAACATGAAAAAAAAACTATATAATACAGAACACAATCAGTAACAATAGATAATTAATGAGAGAGAGCAAAGGGGGAGGGGGGGGGGGGGGGGGGGGGGGCAGCAGAAGCAGGAGGAGCGTAAAGTATAGAGAGAAAGAAAGCATTACGTTTAATTGTACGAGTGTGAGCTAACAGGGTGTTGGGGAGAGAAGAGGCAGTTGAATATTAATGAAGAAGGCGTGAGGAAACAAGAAAGTGAAGATAGAAATAATGTGATACTGGAGTGGGGAATGCACATGTTTCGGCACTGCAAGGACGAGCAGACACTCTGTGTTTGAACAGTCAAGCCAAGTGGATAAATGGCCCTGTCTGGCGATACGTCTCCTGCACAGCACATTCAACTATGCAGTCTGCGACTACCGAAGGACCGTGACTTTGATATGATGTTACTTTTAGAATAACTGAAGCGCAGAGGAACTGGTTTTCAGGGTAGAGGAGGGAGGGTGGGGGCATGGGACATAGGGGACTAGGGAGACAGGAGGGGGAGCGAAGAGACAGAGGGGAGGTTGGGAGGTAAGAATCGGGAGTGTGGGGTTGCCCGTCACTTAAGGAACGATACATTTTCGAAGCAAGGGAAACACTCTTCATTTTTCAGCTGTTACACGTAGTTCTTTCCCTTGTACTCAGGTGCTCCCATTCAGAACCTACAGACCGCATTTTTAATTAGTGTAACATTAATTAATGCTGAAATAATTACTACAACCGACTTGTCTTTCGTTTTACCCTCCTTCTCCCCCCACCTCTTTAGTTCAAGGTTGTCGTGAGTATAATCAGCTCTTTTGATTAGCTTACTACTTGTGTGTGTGTGTGTGTGTGTGTGTGTGTGTGTGTGTGTACGTTACGTACGTACATACGTACATGCGCGCGCGCGCGTATACGTGTATGCGTGCGTGCGTGCGTGCGTGTGTGTGTGTGTGTGTGTGTGTGTGTGTGTGTGTGTGTGTGTGTGTGTGCGTGCGTGCGCGCGCATGTGTATGTATGCGAGAGTGCGCGTGTCAGTGTGTATATGGCTTACTATGATTATTATCATCATTGTGATCCGAACTAACAATTATTATTTGTATTAGCAGTAGTAGTAATAGGAGTGGTTGTACTAACCATTTTCCCCTCCCATCTCTATACTTAATGAATGGACATTCCAGAGAGAGATGTCCTCGCACAGTATGCTCTATTACCCAGCAGTCACGTACACACATGCATCCCGCACACACACACACACACACACACACACACACACGTGCTGAACCAACTGGCTTCCTCTCCACCCTCACTATCCTCATTCTTTCTTTCATTTATTCTTTTTTATATATTTTTTTCTCTCTCTCTCTCCCTTTTTTTTTTTTAAATTAACCCATTATAAACTGTGGCACTGTGTCGTAGAAGATGTGGTTTAGCGAATATGGACTTGCACGCCAGTAACAACACCTTGTTGATACACGAGAAGTGAAAACCGAGTGACAAGCACGTTATATAAGAAAGTGTGAGCATTCATGTGTTTGTCGTCATCATATTTACTGTATAACAATCGTCTAGGACTGCTCCCGTATCGACTCAATCATCATAATGTTGATCAAGTCGATCTTTCTTCGTCGTCGTCATCATTGTCGTTTTCCTCAGATAGACGAGGTTAAAAAAAAAAGTCATCAAATCACACACAGCAATTTTCGTTAACAATTTTTTCAGGTAAAAATACGATAGTAATGGTCCGTTTTGGGATGTCAATATTACAATGAATTAAAGACATGTGTGTCAACATTACTGAGGACGTAAACGTACAGCATCACACTCTCACAACAGAAAACCTCGATGCATAAACTGTGCAGCAGAAGTCGCACGCGTGGTTAACATGTCAGCACTAGCTGGTTGCGACCAACAACAACAACAACAACAACAACAAAATCAACTGTCAAAAATCATAACGACACATGTTACAGCTCACAACCCCGAGTTACCAAGGAAAACATGGTAAACATGGTGTGTGTGTGTGTGTGTGTGTGTGTGTGTGTGTGTGTGTGTGTGTGTGTGTAGGGATGCAGATGAGGCAGGGGGAGGGGGGCGGGTTATCAAACAGAAATGAATTTGAAAAATTGTTGCTAAAGCTCCGCCCCCAAAATCGTTGACAAACGAATCACGAGACAAAACACGACGCGTTTCGACCTCTTAGGTCTTCTTTAGGCAAGATACACAACATTCAGAACAACGAAAATCAACGAGCTATTGGATGGAGATAAGTGATTGCTCGTTCATTTTCGCTGTCCTGAGTGTTATGTATCTTGCCTGAAGAAGACCTAAGAGGTCGAAACGCGTTGTATTATGTCTTGATGATGTGTTTGTCACCGTTTTTGGGGCGGAGATTCAGCAATAATTTTTCTTTTTTTTTCCTTTTTTTTTTTTTTTTTTTTTTTTTTTCAAATTTCCGCCTTCAGCCACCTCACTGTGCAACTAGGTGAAACAAGAATGAGTTCTGTCCCCTACCCCGACCTCCCGATCCTTGTTTATCATCTTTTGGGTGGATGCAGTCTCTTCGTGAAACGGGGATTGAAAAGAAAAAGCGTGGATGTGGTTGCGTTTGAGGATGCGAGGCGTGGGACAAAGTTCGATCTGTGTGTGTGTGTGTGTGTGTGTGTGTGTGTGTGTGCGCGCGCGCGCGCGCGTGTGTGTATAACGATGGGGAGAGAGAGGGGAGAGGATCTGAGAGCAGCCTATTCGCCAAAGCTAAGCCGCGGCCAGAGGATGGGACACGTAAAAAAAGGAAACTTACCACCATCACCAAAACACCACTAAGATATAAGACACATGCCTTTAATTTATCAATATGTACTAAACATTATTTTGCTACCGTCACTCCGAGTCATACAGAGAGAGAGAGAGAGAGAGAGAGAGAGAGAGAGAGAGAAGAGAGAGAGAGAGAGAGAGAGCATTCCATTAATGAGGAATTCACGCAGTTATCTAGCCAGAGGGCCAGATAAATCTGTCTGAGCTTGCCAGCCAACCTCCTCAAACCCAATCAGGTAGCCAGACATTCTTCCAGCTCTCTCTCTCTCTCTCTCTCACGCGCGGGCGCGCGCGCACACACACACACACACACATGCGCGCTTGCTTGCGTTCTTTCTCTCTCTCTCTCTCTCTCTCACACACACACACAATTACCTACATACGCATACACACGCGCATGCGCGGACACACAGACACAGACAGACACACACACACACATACACACACACACACACACACACTTACACACACAGCCAAAGCAAACGAACAGTTTGAAGTCAGACAGCAACGTGGACATCCCTGGTTTAAAAACAAACAAACAAACAATAACAACAACAACAAGAACCAGCTCTACATCCCATCCCCTGCGCCACGTTGTCTGGCCCTCTGCCACTGGACCAGGCCTAGAGAGAGGGATGGGAATGGGGGTGAGGGTCGAGTGGTGGAGGGAAGGAGAGGGAGAGGGGAAGAGGCTGGGGGAGATAGCAGAAGATAAAATAATGATGGGAGACAGGTTTGGGGAAAAAAGGAAACTCCACACTGAATCGGGGGTTGGGTGATGATACGCATTGAAACGAAGATCTGGAATAGAAAGAGAAGCTCCGAGAGAGGACGCGTTGGGGCAGGTGGGAAGGGGAGGCCGGGGGGAGGGGAGGGTTAGGTGAAACAGAAGGATAGACAAGCTGTTGAATTTGGCGATCTACTCTGACGTCATGATCCACGGACGGACACAATCGATCCACCTTCAAATCCATTTCACAAACCAGACTCGGTGATTTCACTGCCTGATTTAGTTGCATGTAATCAAAGTGTAGTGACCATGTTTGACAAACATCTCTCCAGTGCTAAGTGATTGCCTGTTGCTGTACTACAACATACTAGCATGGACAGAAAAAGGAAAAAAAACTCATCTCGCCGAAAAAAAAAAGGACAATACATTACGAAAATAAATATGAAGGAGGCAGGGAACGGTAAACAGTAAATGACAAACAAGTAGGGTAACTCTTGCTCCCACGATGAAATAAATACAGGCCCATAACTCCAAGGCAGTGCTGCTTACGACACCGAATCGTCTAGCAGATATGACAGCACAGAGCACACAGAACAAACAAGGAAACATCCCCAAAGGGGATTCCGTGTCGTAAGCAGCATTCCCTTGGAGTTATGGGCGTGTATTTATTTGGTCATGGAGGCAAAAGTTACCGTACTTGTTTGTTATATACATTACGAGTCAAAGCATCGTCCAGACCGATGTGACGGTTGAAACACGTACCGTTGTCAACAGTCTACTGATAAATCTAGTGGTGAATAAGGCGTGCGGGTGGGGGGCGGGGGTGGGGGTCGAGTTTTGAAATAGAACTGTATAATTCCAAAAAGGGAATATCACATGGGTCGTGACATTCCACAAAACGGAATACAACATTGGTAGTGACATTCCACAGATGGAATATCATGTGGAGCGCGCGACATTCCCCAAAACGAAAGGTTTACATGGCGCGTGGGGTTCCTCAACTGAAATATAACACGTCGGAGTAGGCTGCTGAATTCACAACACGTGAAAGACAGGAGTGGGAAGGCCGGGGGGGTTCAGAGGGATCGGAACAGTAACGTTGGGAGAGAGGGATGAGCACAGGGCAACCTGGGAGAAAAGGATGGGAATGAGACAGCTGGGGCACACAGGGGGAACAACCAGCCTCAGGCAGAAGGGAGGGAATAGGAGAGTGGGACAAAGGAGCGTGAAGAAGACTATGACAAAGAACAATGGAAACGGGAAGCTTGGGACTGAGGATTCTGACCGAAGGATGGGAACAGAAGGGTCGGGAGAGAAGGGTTCAGGTAGAAGGGTGGGATCAGAAGGATTTGACAGAAGGGTGGAACTAGAAAGATCTGACGAAAGAATACGAATAACGGGAGGGTCAGAGCAGGACTGACACAGGTTTGGGGAGAAGGATGGGAATAGGGGGAACTATGGCAGAAGGGTGGGAATAGAAGGATGGGAACAGAGAGGCTGGAACAGGAAGGCTGGAACAGAAAATAGGGATGGAAACAGAATATAGAAGGCTGATCGAAGGGTGATAGAACGATTGAAACAGGACGGTTTAGGAAGGCTGGACTGAAGGATGCGAACATTGAAACAGGACTGGACAGACAGGTAGAAACAGAGAGAGAGATAGGGACAGAACAGTGGGAACGGGAGGCTGGGACGCAAAGACTGGAGCCAGGAAAGCAAGAACACAAGGGCGGGAATAGCAAGGACTGAAGACCTTCTTCCATTCAATGAGGGTGGGCGTAGGTGGGGGAGATAAAAGAACGGGGAAATAGTTGTTTGCCGTACAGAAGGGCAAGGACTAGAAGTATGGAGAGCAGAGACAGGTAGGGGAACGTCAGGATCTTTAGTGGACGGTTAGTCAGTAGGCAGGTGGACGACGGAAGGTCGGAGAGGACTGGCCACTGAAGGTGGGGAGAACAGGTTTTAAGGAGTAGAGTGATCTGAAATAGAGTAGCAGAAATGAAACGATAGAGAACGGGTGTTAAGGAGTAGTAGAGTGATCTGGAATAGAGTAGCAGGAAATGAATGGATAGAGAACAGAAAGAGATTACACGGGTGGGGAAATACGCTCTTTGTACAAATCGTTAAAGCACAACCGAGTATGGAACTGTCTATGATAAAAATGAATGGTGGAGGAAACTACTTACAGGTGTTCAATATCTCCGCTATCATGACGATGACTTCGTTCATGTATGTAAGAAAAATAAACAAGATGCAAAGCATATAAACCTACTCCCAGTTTATCTTGAATACGCGTGTACATGTCGAGAGCATGTTTACTATGAAAATACCCATAATCTACCAAATCAAACAATATGTCAAGAATAACGGTTTTTAACGGTCAAATTTTGAAACACTAAATGGAAGTGCCATTTGAGTGTGATAACCTTTCTATAAACTAAATTTCATTAAAATCCCACGAATATATAAAAATAACAGCAAAATAACGGTTTTATCGGTTATATAAACCGATGTACACTTTTGAAACTGGTATTATAGTCCTCACTGGGCTAAAGCCTGTGTACATACAAAATTTCATCCAAATCAGACAATATGTCAAGAAGAACGGTTTTTAACGGTCAAATTTTGAAACACTATATAGAAGTGCCATTTGTGTGTGATAAACCTTTCTATATACCAAAGTTCATTAAATTCTACCCATACATAAGAAATAACGCAAAATAACGGTTTTCAACGGTTGTTTAATCGATTTTCAGCATTACATTACTTACATATGGAAAGAGGCTCCGATTTGTCACAAAATCATCCAAACCGCTTATAAATCGGCCAAAACTTTCTGAGATATTCCATAAAGAAAACAAAAACTGTTTTGGGATTTTACAGCCGTTAGTAACGGTTATTCTGGTAAAATAAAACATCGGGCATCATCCGTGCCCCGTAATGATCATACCTACCAATTTTCAGAAAGATCGGCGTAGAAGTTTTGTCTGGAGCGAGTGGAACACATTTTGACCACGGACAG
Source organism: Conus betulinus (assembly GCA_016801955.1). Lineage (NCBI taxonomy): Eukaryota > Metazoa > Mollusca > Gastropoda > Neogastropoda > Conidae > Conus > Conus betulinus. Next base: position 193,820 of record JADBJO010001338.1, on the reverse strand, counting down.
ACAGCATTTCTTCGTTCCCATTGTAAAGTACTGCCTGTTCTATAAGAACTGGGAGCACAAAAAGAAGGGACGAGAAGGGGTCAGGAGAGGTTGAGGGTCAGGTGGGGTTTGAGGTGAGGGAGGCGACGAGGGAGGGGGAAAAGAAGGAAGACAGATTGGAGGGCTTCTATAATGAATATTATACCCTTCGCTACCAGGATACAAGATCCATTGAAATCTGTCACATTGACAGAGTCATTTTTTGTGCCTCCCAGGGCCAACACGCCAGAAGAACTCTACGAAGATAGAACTGTCGTATTCTGCAGCTCACGCTTTGAAAACAACCTGACTGCCTATGCGTACGTAGACACTACCATTCCCGCGCACGCGGATCAAACTACCTTCAAACTACAGCCACAACCCATTCACGCTCAAAACACTTCAAACTATGATGGGACACAGAAAGGGCAGGGTGGGAGGTGGGGGGGGGGGGGGGGGGGGGGGGGGGGGGGGGGGGGGGGGGGGGGGGGGGGGGGGGGGAGGGAGAATGGGGGAGTTAATGTAAACCAACTTCTGCAAGTAGGAGAGAGATCATTTTCGAGTAATGTCCTTTGAAGCCCTCTCCCGTCCCCACCCACACCGACACCGCAAAAATTCGAACGGAATCAAAATGAAAACGCTTGAAGTGTTTTTTCTCCGTCTCATTTCCCGCGCCAACCCATTTCACTTTATGCCTACGCATTCCGGCTGCCCATACACAGGAACGTCCTGGCTTGTCCCGCCAGAGTTCTCGGCACCGGCAATCCAAGGGAGCAATCATGGCAAGTCGTGATGAAGCAGCCCGCAAGAGGAGACACTGCAATGCTGCCGGGTGGCCGCGGTGGTGTTCCGTGGCGCCTGTTCTGATTCGACATATGCAGGAGACCACATGCTAAGCTTGTCTGAATCATTTTTAGTAGTGGAAGGACGTTAAACTGAAGAACAACAACATGCTAAACTCGCAGCCATCTATGCGAGACATGGACACTGACGGCCGAAACAGAAAGAAGAATCCAGGCGTTTGAGACCAGGTGCCTGAGGAAACTACTCCGCATCTCCTACAAAAAACACAAGACCAATGATTATGTGCGGAACCTGGTCACTAACCTAGTTGGGCCCCACGAACCACTTCTGGCAACCGTCAAACGGCGGAAGATGGCATGATTTGGCCACGTCATTCGTCACAACACCCTCTCCAAAACCATCCTTCAATGTGCTGTTGAAGGAAGGCGCGCAGACGAGGACGGCAGAGAAAGGAGAGTGATCCGAAAATATAAAAGACTGGACCAAAATGACCATGCCAGATCTCCTCACGACAGCCAACAGAAGAGCCGGGAGAGAAACGGCGGCTGCCTCATCACGTCCCCACAACGACCCAAGCGGTCAGGGGAATGACTGACTGACATGCTGAGCTTGCTATTGGTAAATGTTTAGTCGGCGAGCCAGTGCGAGTGAGCTCTCCCTCCGTAGGATACCACTACATCCGTCCAACGACAGTCCCCATGACCTTTGCCGATACCAGCGAACTCGACATGAATTTCACCACGGGCATAGGCATGAAGGGGCGATCGAAACTGATGTCATCATCAGAGAATGGCCTGAAGGGGCACAGAATTTGGGACTTCTTTGAAATGCTGATCGATGCAAAGATCAGGGTGATCTATGGACTTCCATTTTGGATCGTGACTGCATGACAGACTTGTACTCCGCGCTTACTCTCATAATATGTCTTCGATACTTAAGACAATCAAATGTAAAACTAGCTAAACTTTAAAAATTAATTTGTCCAGATTAGTGGGGAACCTCAAAACAAATTCTGTGGAACTGCTGATTTGGAAAAAGCGACGATCAGTGTATATTGCTCTGGCAGCTGATTAAACGTGTTGCCTACAGTTACCAAGTAACGTTTACTGCGCACGTGAAAAACGCTACTGTAGTGTTCGGAGCTTACGATGTGATTATTACGGTGTGTGTTTTGGCACAGTAGTAAGAATGCATATCACACTGGCATTGGCAGTGAAGGTCCGCCCTTGACAGCTAATGTAGCCACATACTGTCTTGTAATTTGGTGATACTGTCGCTGCCATGGGGAAAACACACAAAGCAACAGTATCCCCCCAAACGAGCAAACTAGCGTAGTACAACACAGTTTTATCACATATAGCATAATACAGAACAGTATACTTCAGTACAGTATAGTATGGCCATAGTATAGCTGGTTTTGGCATAGTATGATATGGTGTGGAAGGGCATGCCAGGTACGGTAGACCAAAGTATAGTGCAGTATACTATAGGATACGATACTGTTGTACACACACATTTTACACTGTAGCATACTACGCTATATTTTAGGTACACGATAGTACACGACTAGTATTCTACATTATACTACAGTAGACTACGGTATAGTACAGCTTACAACAGCATAAATAGTCCTGTCTACCATGTTGTGTAGCAGAGTATAATATGCTGGAGGGTAGTCCACACTATACTATAGTATTGTGTAACACAATACAGTACAGCATGGGTCCCGACTATATCCACCATAGTATAGCAAAGTATAGTATGGCGAGTACACCACACTATAGTACTGTACCGTACAGTACGAATAAGATGATCTGGCATAGCATATCATAGTATGGTTTTATAGGTATAGTAGTATCCCAACACCAGCAGCACAGTCGGATACAGTTGAGAACCATTGATCACAATACAAAACAGAGACGTGGAATGACCGAAACAAGATGAGTTGATGCGTTAAAGAGATACAAGGGCACAGACAAAGGAGACACGAGGGGCTTTATGCGGGGTATGGTATGAGCGGGGGTTGTGGAATGGGCTGATGGGGGGGGGGGGGGGTTGGGGGGGGGGGGGGGGGGGGGGGGGGGAAGTTTGTGGGGGTGGGGGGGGAGGTGGGGCGAGGTGGGGGGGGGGGTGGGGGGGGGGGTGGGGGGTGGGGGGGGGGGGGGGGGGGGGGGGTCCAGGGACAGCATTTGACAGAGGGGGGACAGAGAAAGACAGCGAGTGTGGCGTAGAGATGAAGGGGGGTGGGGGTAGGGTGAGGTAGGGGGGTGGTGTGGGGGGAGGTGTGTAGGGAGCAGAGAAGTCACGTGGAAGGCGGCTCACCCGCAGGTGTTGTAGGTGGGCTGGCTGGTCTGGTCTGGGACACCTGTCCTGTGGGACACATGCAGCCAAGACAACCTGAGTTTAGTTCTTCAGTCGACTTCAGCCTCAACACAAACAGTCCGGTGATCTTTCTGCAGATGCTTACGGCTCAAGGCACACACAAAGACATACATATACACACCACGATGCGCACACACACACACACGCACACACGCACGCACGCACCACGCACACACACACACACACTCCACACACCACACACACACACACGGCACACACATACAGCAGCAAGACACACATCTCTCCTCTCATTAATTGAATAACAGTCCGTTTTCTTTTCCCGTTTCTCCTCTTGTGTCTCTTTCGGCAATGTAGGGGCCTGGGCGTCGGCAACGAGAACCTTGGCGCCTCAAGACGCTGGCATACATTGGCACACATGCACATATACATACGGTACATGCACACAGCATTGTCACCAAGTATGGCTCGTCCCTCGCCCCTCGAGACACAACAACGAGCAAAACTTAAAATTATTATCACACACATTTTCTCGCGAGCACGCGCAAACATATGCGAGTTCACCCCACCGGTGTATATCTGCAAGCACACCACACACACACACACACCGTCACCGACACACACACCACAAACGCGCGCACATGTGTGCACACATGCTGTTCACACAGAATGTATCTATGCATGCTCACAAAACTCACACACACACCACACCACTTGCACGTCTCTCTGCTCTCTCTCTCACACACCCACAACACACACTCCACACACACACACACACACACACACACACACACACCACACGTGGGGGGGGGGGCAGCGCGCGCGCAAGAAGGGAGACAAGCAGGTTGGTGGGGGCAATACAACACCTTTTTATGATCTAAAAATGGAACTATTCCCCAAGAAGACACGTCACATCCTGACCTTGACGCCCGAATGTCAGAGAGCACGTAAGCTTCCGGTAAACCTGGACACCACACAGAGACACACCCTAAAAGACACAGACACCGTGTCTCAGAACAGGACATAAATCTTGCACACTGTAATAACATCCTTGTGCAAATGGTCCATATCACATCCATGTTTGTTTTCAAAAGTGTTGCATACAATGAGAATAAGATACGATTTAATATGAAAATAATTACGAGTCTACAAAACATATCTATTTTGCACTTTTTTATTCTAAAATTGTCTGATGCGACGATTTTTTTTACAACGTGTTGACATATCTGCAAGCATTTACAGCATTATAAGACAGATGAACAATTGTTTGAGATGCTTTAGGATAGTCTCACAAACTTCCTGAAAATGTTTTCAGTCAATTCCGTGCATTTTTAGTTGGTTATGTTACATTTTGGTTCTCCTTCATGTTTATAAATCATATGCAATTGTACTGAAGAAAAGTAACTGACAGCTGAACACATTTTGCTATGTTGTGAACAAAAAACAGAAATCGTTGAAAAAAAAATTGTCAGCGGTTTTATATGTGGATTTGCTTTGAAGAAAAAATCGCTTAAAAAAAAAACAAACGTTCTTTTCTAAAAACTGACCAGCAGCAAACCCCCCCCCCCCCCCCCCCCCCCCCCCCCCCTGCCCCATATACACCCCCTTTCTACCTCGCCTTATCTTTTCATTTTCTTCTTGACATTTTTTTTCTCGTTGTAAAGTGAGGCGACTGCAGGCGGAAATCTAAACAAATCTTAAATAAATGTTAGCGAACCGCCCAAAGAAACGTGGACAAACGAGTCACAAGACAAAACACGACGCGTTTCGACCTCTCATGTCTTCTTCAGGCAAGATACAAAGAAATATTACAACGAAAATTCACTTAGCTTTCATCGCTTCAGAGTTCAGCGCAAGGAAGGCGTTGAATGAATTTTTTTTCTCTGTTTCTTCTTCTCAGTGACCCCTCAGCAGCACGAACTGCACGCCCGCTCATTTTGTCCACCCCTCTCTACACAACCTTACCCCAGATTCTTTTCGTCGCCAGCCCATCACTAGCAGTCCACAGACAGCAAAGCGACAAACCCACCACAGGAGACACGGCACTGCCCGCCGGATCACTTCGGCGGTGTCCAGTGGGACCCTTCGAGTCCAGTGGGACCCTTCCTGTCTCGCCACACGCAGGACACACTGCTAAGCACCTTACAGACAGCATTAAAGGCTTAGTTAGGGAGCCAGCGTGAGTGAGCGTCGAGGGCGCTACGACGTCCATCGATCGACAGTTCCCCAGTGAGCTTTAATCGATACCGGTGACGCTGACACGAGTTTAGCGGGGTCAAGGGCGTGTGGACAGGAAATCGAACCTGAGGTCAGCACGAGAGCTGGGCAGAGAAAGTGATTTGCTGAAGATCAATAAGGATGATGAACTGATCAGCCGCCCTTTGGAGGCAGTCCAGTTGGTCTTGCCCCTCCTCCCCTCCCGAAACCTCTTCTCCCTCGCCTAACATAACTCACCCCCTCCCTCTCTCTTGCTTATTTGTTTTATTGATATAGAAAGGTTCAAACTTATCTCGCGTCTGATATCATTGTTATCACGTATCATTGTTTTTTTTTAATTAACATTTTAAAAATTTGTTTTCAATTAAATTACTAAATAATATAAATGCACACACACACGCACGCACGCACGCACGCACGCACGCACACACACACACACACACACACACACACACACACATATACACGCACGCGCATACAGTTCTTGGCAAATAAAGTTTTGTAATTTTGTTTGTTCCTTCGTTTGGCAGCTCAGTATTTCTGTTTTTGCCGTCACCATTACAGGACCTTACAAAAATGATGAACCAGCCAAGCGACCACCTTGCTTGAGCATCCTACTGAAGGCTTGTAAGCGATTGCGACAAGAATTTCCACAGAGAGTGTGACCTCTTTCTTGACTTCTTTTGCATTTCCTTTGAAATAAAACCTTTTTACCATGTCTTTAATTTCGGTTTGTGTTTTGTGTTGTTGTTGTGTGACCTGCTTATTTCGAAGGATCCCATTTCATTTTATGTACGATACAATGTTTTGTTTTTATTTTACATCCTTTCGCGTTTTGTTATTGATTGTAAGAGAAAGGTGCCTTTTTACAATACCTAAAACCTCTGTCTCTCCCTCAGTCTCTGTCTCTCAGTCTCAGTCTCTATCCCTTTCAGTCTCTGTCTTTCTTAGTCTGTCTATGTCTCTCTCAGTCTCCATTAGTCTCAATGTCTCTCTCAGTTCCTATGTCCTTCTCAGTCTCAAACTGTGTGTGTCTCTCTCTGTCTCTGTATATCTCTCAGTCTCTGTCTCACTCAGCCTCCACAGCTGATCACTAATGAAAGATCAACAAAATCGGGCGGACGTTCATTTATTCGAAGAGCATAGTTACAGAGAGTTCTTAGGAGAGCAGAGGAAAACTGTATTTTTACCTGTCCATGACACATCTGATCACACTATCTTTATAATCGTTACATAATAAACAACGCATCATCTACTTGTTTTTATTCTCGAGAAACTGCCAAAACTTTATCACTGCCCTAGGTAAACCTTGCATCGATCAAACACCATCCACAACCTTCCATAACAGCATTTCTCTGTTCTTAACTTATCCGTTGGCAATGATTCATTAAATTTGCAAGCTAATACCAGTATTTTCGAATCTGTTCACAACTCTTTTCCATACACAAAACGTTTAGAATATTAGCTTTTCTGTCACATCTTTCAACTGCATTTCTGGTCTTCGAGGTTATATACTTATGAAACTGATTACCAGTTAATCTTTGTTTCTTTTTCCAGTTTATATAGAGCTGGTCTGTATTTTCAGGGATGTCTACTTATTGTTCAGAATTGCATCCCGACTCGCTGTTGATTGTGTGCGTTTATGAATTGCTTCTCTCATGCTGACATTCAGTCGCTTCATTGTGTTCTTTTCCCTCATTCCTAGCCTACCATTTCACCTCAGTTGTCTTGAATTTTTGTACTCCCAGTTCTTACAGAACAGGAGTACTTTAGAATGGGAACGAAGAAATGCTCTCTCTCTCTCTCTCTCTCTCTCTCTCTCTCTCTCTCTCTCTCTCTCTCTCTCCTCTCTCTGTGTGTGTGTGTGTGTGTGTGTGTGTGTGTGTGTGTGTGTGTGTGTGTGTGTGTGTACCGTCCGTCCATGGTCAAAATGTGTTCCACTCGCTCCAGACAATACTATTCGGCCGATCTTTCTGAAAATTTGTAGGTATGTTCATTATGGGTCACGGATGATGCCCGATGTTTTACTTTACCGTTATAGTCGTTACTAACAGCTATAACGGCCCATAAGGGTATTTTTTTCCAATGAAATATCTCAGAAAGTACTTGGCTGTTCTTTCTGAAAATTTGTAGGTATGTACACTATGGGTTATGGATGATGCCCGATGTTATATTTTACCGTTATGGCCGTTACTAAAGGCTATAACGGCCCATAAGTGTTTTTTCTTCTTTACGGAATATCTCAGAATTACTAGGCCGATCTTTTTGAAAATGTGTAGGTATGTTCATTATGGGTCACAGATGGTGGCTGATGTTTACCAGAATAGCCGTTACCAACGGCTATAACAGCCAAATACGGTTTTTTTTCCTCTTTATGGAATATCTCGCGCGTATTCAAGATAAACTGGGTGTACGTTTATATGCTTTGCATTTTGTTACATTTGATACTTATTTGCTATGTTGTATAAACTGGGTGTACGTTTATATGCTTTGCATTTTGTTACATTTGATACTTATTTGCTATGTTGTTTCTGTTCAGACACTCCTCGCAGATTTTTTGTGAGCATATTCTCTTACGACAGGGTTTTATATAAGAACTTTTTGATGCGCTGTCTGATTCATGTTTGTATTAACACTGTGACACGACTGAAACAAAATGCTTTTAAAATCAACTGACCACATAGCAAGGCACGAAGACAATCCAGCAGATACACAGGAAGGCAATCCACTGGGGACTGCAGTCGAACTGATGACGATACGCCGCATGATTGGTCACGCACACCCGCGTTTCTGCGCGTGCGCAAGTTGTGGATGTCGTCACAGCTGGTGATGGCGTCGCGGTTCATCATGTACCAGTCCAAAATCACCTCCGTCAGGTCGATCTGTATACAGGGCGCAAGATGACGTCATGGGTTTGGGCGTGCACAAAATATGATTACATCAGCGCATCCGTGTACCCACTGATAGATGATGTCATGTCTCTTCGTGCACGCAAAATATGTTCAAGTCAGAATTGTCCGTGTACACATAGCGGTATAAACTGTAAGGGTACGGGATGATTTCTCTCACATTTTGCTTCTAGTTCACATTTGTATGAAAACAACGTTGCAACACCGGAAATATTGTCACACTCTGAGAAATCATGACACATTTTTAAGAAAAAAAGTTACAATTTCATGGCAATTATTTCAGAATTTACAGTACTGCCATAACAAAGATTCATTTTCATAATTATTTGTGTTTTGAAAGTTTTAGGCCTTACTAGACAAGAAAATCGGGTTAGGACGAAAACGTCCATGAAAATCCACATCTGTCAGGTGATGTAAAATCTATTAGTGTATACATTTAAAGTCCATCATCATGTCAGGGCGGTTGAAGTACACACAATTAATGCACTGATTTAGATAGGTCTGTTCAAGTATCATACAATAAAAACTATCATTGAAACGAACAATTCATTCTCTACATTACAAGTACGAATCAGCTTCTTGCGCTTGAAAACGGAGACAGTAGTAACAATTAATTTTTTCTTCGGTGTTATAGCGTACATTCACCCCCCATGAAGATGTGAGAATTTCTAAGGTGAACGTCACAAAAACAGCCTGAAAACTGACGCAGAAAAAATTAAAGATCCGAACGCACACAACAGTCGGAAGTAAAGCCTCTGGAAACCATTCAAGGAAAGGCCACTCTCAACCTTTTACCTCCAGACAGAAGTGGCGATCACGTGAGAGGCACGTGACTGCGCGCTGAGCAGCCCTGGCCAGTGACGGACTGAGACTTGGGTGAGAGAAGTTGACCAGGACAGCAAAGTCGTCTGCAACACACAGTCAACAGGAGCGGACGATTTAATTTCGCATAGGAGATAAGACCTAATGTTTGTATTGCATAGACTGACGAGCACTTTTCTTCCTTCCGCGCACATTTATTTGTCAATTAAATCAATCGTTTCTGTTTCAGAGGCATCAATAACTACAACGAGAGCAACAACAACGAAGAAGAAGAAGAAGAAGAAAGAAGAAGAAGAAGAAAGAAGAAGACGAACAACACAATAACAACAAGCAAACAACATAGACATCAACAAGGTGATAATGAAGAAAATCAGGAACTGGATGAATAAAAGAAGAAGAAGAGAAGAAGAAGAAGAAGAAGAAGAAGAAGAAGAAGAAGAAGAAGGAGGAGGAGGAGGAGGAGGAGGAGGACAAGAAGAAGGAGTAGAAGGAGAAAAAACAAGAAGAAGAAGGAGAAGAGAAGGAGGAGGAGGAGGAGAAGAAGAGGAGGAGGACGAGGAGAAGGAGGAGGAGGAGGAGAGAGGAGGAGGAGGAGAGAAGAAGAGAAGAAAGAAGAAGGAGGAGGAGGAGGAGAGGAGGAGGAGAAGGACGAGGAGGAGGAGGAAGAAGAAGAAGGAGGAGAGGAGGAGGAGAGGAGAAGGACGAGGAGGAGGAGGAGGAGGAGAAGAAGAGGAGGAGGAGGAGGAGGAGAAGGAGGAGGAGAAGGAGAGGAGAAGGAGAGGAGGAGGAGAAGAAGAAGAAGAAGAAGGAGGAGGAGGAGGAGGAGAAGAAGAAGACGAAGAAAAGAAAAGCCGAAGGAACATCAGTAACCGAAACAACAACGAACTGGAAAAAAAACGATTTAAGACGGAGAGGTTTGTATGCACACTTTACTTCACAACTGAACATAACAGTTGATGACCTAATATAGTACATGTATTGCGATGACGTGATATGGTGTCGGCACTGTGATGATAATTATATTATGGTACCCATTTTATGACGACGCAATGTAATATCTAGAATGTGATGATGTAATTATGTTCTCTATTCTGTGCTGATCTGATATCGAGTATGTAATGTGTTTTTAAAACGGTACCTGTTCCGTGTTAATGTGATATTGTGTATGTATTGTGATATGATTGAGTATTCCTACTGCGATGTGATAATTGTGACGAAGTGATGTAATATCTACTCTGTGATGATGTTATGTGGTATATGTACTGTGTGACGAAGTGATGTAATATCTACTCTGTGATGATGTTATGTGGTATATGTACTGTGTGACGAAGTGATGTAATATCTACTCTGTGATGATGTTATGTGGTATATGTACTGTCATGGCGTGATATTGTCTTGTTGAGATAATACAGTATCTGTACTGTGATGACGTGTGATAGGGTATCTGTATTGTGGTAAAGTGAAATGCTGTCAGTACTGTGATGATACAACATGGTATCTGCGCTGTAATGACATACTATATCTGTTCTGTGATGACATGAGAGTGTATCTGTTTTGTACTGACGTAATATGGTGTCTGTTCTATGATCACGTGCGATGCAGTATTTACACCGTGTGATGATGTGTGATATGGTGCTTTTACTGCCATGATCTGATATGGTATTTATACTGTAATTATGTGGATATGGTTTCTACACTGCAGTATTTTGGTATGGTATGTAAACTGTGATGATGAGACATAGTGCCTGTACTGTGATGACGTTATATGCTATATGCACTGTAATGACGTGATAAAGTCTCTCTCTCTCTCTCTCTCTCTCTCTCTATATATATATATATATATATATATATGTGTGTGTGTGTGTGTGTGTGTGTGTGTGTGTATTCATATGGCATAGTATTGTATATGTGCTTGTGTGTCGTGATATGTACCTGTACTGTGATGCGATACGTTGTCCAAGCAGTGACGATGTGATATAGTATATGTGTTGTGATATCGTGATTAGGTATCTACTCTGTGCTAATGATGTGATAGAGTATACGTATTGTGATAGCGGGATAAGGTATCTACTCTGTGGTAATGCGATATGACATCTGTACTGTGACAACGGATGATGTGGACTCCGTGATATGATGAGATGATACGATTTCTGTTCTGAGGTAATGTACTACATGGTATCCGTACTGTCAGGTCATGATGCTACAGCATAAACTGGTATGACGTTGTATGACGGTGTAACAGCCCATTCTTACCTCCCCTCTGAAACTTACCCCGGGGTAAGTCTGAGCTGGCCTGCTTTTACCCCCCGGGGTCATTCCAGGACTAGCTGGAACTTACCGCCCCCCCCCCCCCCCCCCCCCAACCCCAGTCATCTACATTGTACAAGGTACACAGGCATTCAGGAGACACTAATTAGCTGTAAAAATAGTTAAAATCTTTTATATACATTAAACTGACCAATGGTCATTGACACTGACTACTGGTTGTCTGCATTGCACAAGGTATACAAACACTCATGAGACACTGATTAACTGTAAAATAGTCGAAATATCTGATTTACGTCATAGTGACCAGTGGTCAGTGGCACTGACCACCAGTCGTCTGCATTGTAAAGGTACACAGGTACTCGGGAGACTATAATTAGCTGTCAAATAGTTAAAATCTCCGATTTACGTCATAATGACCAGTAGTCAGTGGCACTGACCACAAGTAATCTACATTGTACAAGGTACACAAGTGCTCTGGAAACACTAATTAGCTGTTTATAGTTAAAATCTCCGATTTACGTCATAACGACCATGGTCAGTGGCACTGACCACTCACTAGTCATCTGCATTGTACAAGCTAAGGTACACAGGTACTCAGGAGACTAAATAACAGTAAAATAGTTAAAAGAGGCAAACCGGGATGAAGCAACAACGGTACTTGGTCACAATGACACGTGGTCACAACGACATTTTGTCACAACTACGCTTGGTCATATTGGCACTTGGTCACATTGGCATGTAGCTGTCTTTCTTTCCCACGCATGCACGGGCGTACTCACACACCCGAATGACCCACAACTGACTGTGTATAGGAAATGGGAGAGGGGCTGGGCGGGGGAGTAAATATGCAGGCTAACACTTTTTTTTTCTTTTAAAGGCGGGTGTGCGTATTGGGAAAAGGCAGCGAAAAACTCTGTATAACGCTCTCTTGTTTGAAGAGTGGGGTGGGGTGGAGGAGATTCCAGATAGTCCTAGACTGACCGTGGGGGGGGGGGGGGGGGGGGGGGGGGGTAAATCCAGGCTAGCCCAAACTTACCCCCGCGGGGGGTAAGTTTCAACTAGGGGGGGGGGGGGGGGGGGGGGGGGCGCAAGTTCTAGCTAGTCCTGGAATGACCCCCGGGGGTAAAAGCAGGCTAGCCCAGACTTACCCGGGGTAAGTTCCAGAGGGGGTTAAGAACGGGCTGTTACAACGGTCCTTGTCAAGAAATGCCACCGTGTACAGCACGCACCGTGAAGGATAACACGACAGCATGGAGTATGATGACGCGACACGATGACATGTACTGTGATGACGTCATGTGACGTCAATGCTATGATGACGTGGTATGACGTACCTTCCACGATGGAGACCGTCTCCATGCTGTGACGACTGGAGATCTCAGTGTGGTAGACAGTGACGCGTGTTAACATCAGCTGCTGCTGCAGCCGCCACAGCACCCTGCATAGCTCCTCGCACGTGCTCACGCGCAGCACCACGTTATCACTGCATCATGATGTTACACTACTGGATAACAACAACGAACGTCGAAATACTCGGCGATAAGTTTGTTTTGCGGCTGCGGTGGTGTTTTGCGGTTGCTGGTGGTAATGTTCATGGTTGCTGTTGTTTCTGTGGGTTATTTGTTGTGTAGTGGTGGTGGTGTCGGTAGTGAGAGTAATTAGTAGTGGCACGTGCGCGCGCGCGTGTGTGTTTGTGTGTGCATGTGCATGTGTATCGTCCATACGTGCATGCAAGCGTTCGAGTGATTTGTAGGATCACTAATATATACACGAGAGTGCGTGAGTGATCGCATGTATATGCACATGATTTCTTCATACATATATGTGACAATATTGCTATTCGTTCATTAAAATGAATTCTTGTTATGTCCCCCGTTTTCCTATCATATTGTCATTAGATTCACTCATTTAATCATCGTTTCTTTATTTTTCTTATACATACAGACACCTATTGATTTATTTGTCTTCCATGATTCACTGGTTCGTCTGACCGTTGGACTGAAGATAATGCACACTGACATTAGATGAACAACTTATCCTCAATCAATATAGATGTGTTCATGTTATTTTTTTCTCTCTCTCTCCGCTTTTCCCATCGTTTCTCTCAGTATGATTTTACTCTCTCTCTCTCTCTCTCTCTCTCTCTCTCTCTCCTCCTCAAACAAAATGTACACACATATGTATGCTCTCTCTCCCTCTCTTCTCTTTTCGGACATACACATATGCATGCTCAAACAAATGTACACACACATGTACGCTCATACAAATGTACACACACACACACACACACACACACACACACATGTGAAGAAAATGTGAGGGGAAGCGGAATGAGTCACCTCATATCGTCCACGCTGATGACGTCATTGCACGCGCCTAGCCGCGTGAGGTCAAAGACCAGAGTGGGGTCACAAACATGCCGCCCGTCTTGGTAAGTCAAGCTACAATGGAGGCGGGCGGGCTGGGCCGTGAACAGTGCCCAGTCCAACACCCTTAAGGGCGCCTCTCCACTGAACGCAGCCATTGCGCCAGTCTTCTTTTCACCTCAGCATGGAAGCATCCCAGTTTTGAGTTCTTGCACCTGAAAAAAAAAAAAAAAGGAAAAGAAATTTGTTAATACAGAAATGGACAGAATATGGAAAGAATGAATGCACGAATAAATGACTGAAGGAATAAGTGAACGAACTAAGTGGGCATTGGGGAGTACGTAGACATCCACCAAGTTCGGATGGGTCCTGCGCGTGAATACCAAAATTATTGGGTTCGTTTCGGAGAACATTCCATCTTTCGATAGAGTGTCATTAGACACAGTTCACTAGATTTCTGTTCAATCTTACCGGCAAACAAACCAACAGACGGTCTGTAAAAATAAGACCTCCTTCACCACCACTTGCTTAAATGCTCACATATGCTTACGCGCACACCACATGTCAACATGCAAACATAAGCACACAGAGACACAGACACAGACACAGACATACACACAAATGCGTGCGCGCGTATTACACGTTAACACGTAAGCAGGCACACCCACACAAAAAAACATGTACGGCACACACACACACACACACACACACACACACACACACACACACACACACACTCGGAAACCCCTCTTCCCCATTTTCTCCCTCCCATTTCCTAACATATTCTCTCTCTCTCTCTCTCTCTCTCTCTCTCTCTCTCTCTCTCTCTCACACACACACACACACACACACACACGCAAACCCCTCTTCCCCATTTTCTCCTTCCCATTTCCTAACTCTCTCTCTCTCTCTCTCTCACACACACACACACACACACACACACGCACACTTGCGCATGCGCAACCCCCTCTGCTCCATTTGCTCCTTGCCACGTCCTCACGCACGCACACACACACACACACACACACACACACACACACACACACACACACACACACGCACACACACACACACACACACGTACGTTCTCGTCGGCCGTCACGCGAAGTGAAAAGTCAGACTACCCAAGGGGGATGGACCAATCTATTATGTCATGCAATCAGCAAGGCCGCAGTCGTAGAGTGTTGGGGGACCACAGACACAGTCACCCGCTAATCACACACTTTCAACGTGACCTTTACGTTGGCAACGTGGCAACGTTAACCCTTTTGGTGTGTGGGAGGTTCACGGACACAATCTCCACTTCTTTCTTCTGTCTCTCCCATTATGAGTGCACGTTAAACGTGGCCAGAACTTGGCAACAAGTACGTAGAGGGGATTGATTTCAATAGTAAGTATCTTCACCATTAGTTGGCTGGGATTCTAATGCACACACATTACAGGCATTCACCACTTCCTGTTGATATCAAGGCATTCACTACTTCCTGTTGGTCTAAAGACAGTCACCACCCGCTGTTGATCTAAAGGCTTTCACCACTTCCTGTTGGTCTGAAGGCATTCACCACTTCCTGTTGGTCTCAAAGCATTTACTACTTCCTGCAGGTCTGAAGGCATTCACCACTTCCTGTTAGTCTGAAGGGATTCACCACTTCCTGTTGGTCTAAAGGCATTCACCACTCTCATGTTAGTCTAAAGGCATTCACCACTTCCTGTTGGTCTAAAGGCGTTCACCACTTCCTGTTGGTCTTACTGTTGTTCTGTGTCTGCCTGCTGCTCAAGATTGGGCTGGCTGTTCAACACGCTTTGCAAGTGCTGGTGTCAAACTGCCAGTGAAGCACACACACACACACACACACACACACACACACACACACACACGGTGGTTCACGTGCAGGCAGTAAGTCAGACTTGCTGTACATAGGACAAGAAGAAGCTGACACATGCTGTTACCTGAGAGGGCACACCAGTCATCTGAACGATTTCCTCTCCAGGAAGTGGCTATAGTTCTCTGTGCGTGTGAAAAGGGACTCGGGCAAACACGAACAGGGGGTTAAAACATGGCAAGATGAGAAATTTTGACACATCTCCGTCATGGGATCGTATTGCGAATCCGTGCACTATTGGGAGGTGAGAGTGGGGGTGATGGGGATGATGGTGATACGCTGACACAATCAATTACTTCACTATTTTTCCCGTTCGCAGCTAGCGTTCGTTGAATGTACTCATCACATTGACACGTGCGCTGGCAGCAGGGGAGGGAGTGTACCGACACAGTGCCCGCTCCTCTCTTCCGTCCCTTTCGCTACTAATGGTGTTCAAGGTGACTGTTATGTTGGCGACGTTAACCCTTGTAGACTGGTGACAATTTCGCTCACCTGTCCTGTCTCTCTTGCTGCAAGTGTGTGATCAGCATGACAGCATTCCGCCGGAAATTTTAACCCTTGACACTGACACAGTCATCATCTCTCCCCTATTCCTTTCGCTATTAGTGCACGTTAAGTGCAAGACATCCGAAAAAGAAGATGGCGGTGGATAGGACACACGCTCCGAAAGCCCCCGGACAACACCACCAGAAAAGCCCTGACCTGGAATCCCCAAGGAAAAGGAAGGGAGGAAGACCAAGACACACCTGGAGGCGGGACCTGGAAGCGGACACCCAGGCAGACGGGTTACAGCTGGGGCGAATTAGAAAAGATTGCCCAGGACCGTGGTCGTTGGCGGGCAGTTGTTGTTGGCCTATGCTCTGGCATGAGCAATGGGCCAAAGTAGGTAAAGTAAGTAAGTTGCAACTATATTCGACTGTTAAATGCTAACCTGTCAGGGTGGGAGAGGGGCGCAGAGGGGGCACTGATAGAATTGCCCAATCTTGCTTGCCTCCTGTGTACATTCAGTGGGACCGTTACTCTGGCACTGTTAACTCTTCTGATATGTTAAGGGCCACTAACAACCCCCTACTCTCCTATACTGTGCCTCTCGCTACCGTGTACACCCAAGTGATGGCGACGTTGGAAGTGTTAACCCTCGTAGTTTGTTGGGTGCCCATGACAATCTCTTACACCCCTGCTCTGTCCTTCTCGCTACCAGTGCACATTCCAAGTGACAGTAACGTTGACAATGTTGGTCCTTGTAGTGTGTTGGGTGTCTCTGACAATTCCCTGTTCCTCTCTTCTGTCCTGCTCGTTACGTACCATTGCATGTTCTTCTTATTCTTTTGCGTACACAGGCTGACACTCCTGCGGACACTCCCTATACGGACAGAAAAAGTGTTAATCCCATCCACCCAACAAAGAGAGTGGAGTTTTGTGTGTATGACATTATGCTGACAATGTTAACTCTTGTGGTACGCTGGATCCACTGTTAATCTCCCCTCCTCTCGCCCATCCCTCTTTCTACAACCGAACGTTCAAAGTGACTGTCACGCTAGCAATGCTAATACTTATGGTGTTATGTGGGGGGAAAAAAAGGAAAAAAAGGGGAGGGGGTGCATGGACAATCCTTCACTCCTCTCTTCTGTCACTCGAACTTCTTACGCATGTTAACGCAACCATTCCGTTGGCGGCCTTGTGGTGTACTGGGGCCACTGACATAACCTCCACACCACAATCTCACTCTCTTCTTTCACCCCCACAACCAGTGTGCTTTCACCGGAACGGCTAAACGTGGCAAACTTCACCGTTATGGCGCTCTGGGGGCCACTGGCTCAGTCACCCACACCTCTTCCCTGTCCCGTTCTCTTTCAGTTCAACGTAACCGTTACTTCGGCAGTGTCAACTTTCGTGGTGTGTTAAGCGCCACCGACACTGACATGCTCCGCTGCCAGTGAAGTTCCGTCGCGACCGTTAACGTCAGCAACATAAACCTTTGTTATGCATGGGTGGGAGGGGGTGGATGGGGTGGGGTGGGGGATGGGGGCACAGACACCTCTCACTCGTGTCCCGGCTTCCAGTGCACGTTCAAAGTGATCGATGTGTAGGCGACGTTATTATCTACGGCGGGTTCCGGTGACTGACATAATAGTGTGGCGAAAGTTCAACTTGTCCATTACGCTGGCCACGCTATATGTCTCTTTGCCCTCCCCGACTCATTGTCTGTTTTTCACACACACACACACACACACACACACACACACACATTGACAGAGAGAGAGAGAGAGAGAGAGAGAGAGAGACAGACAGACAGACAGAGACAGAAACAGAGGAAAGTCCTGAACCGTCGAATCGGCAGGCGGCTTTCTGGATGGAATATAAGATTTGACATAGAATAAAAAAGAAAAGTACAAACTTCAATATGCAATCAAATCTTGTCAATCCAAATAAGCAACACAACTCCAACCACTGCATTCATTCTCCCACTTTGGCACCAACGGCAACGAAGAGGCGAAAAAATACGTTCAAGTGCAGGCAGTGGCCCGGAACATAAGAAACCCCGAATTTCATCCGCAGCGCAAAATTCCACGAGAGTAAATACCACCGGTAACGGAGGGGGAAAGAGGGATCCGCCATACAAGAACAACCCAAAGGATCTCTGTGGAAATGTGACACCAGATCGTCATCTTCCACCACTGAGGTGGACAAAGATCCACCGAGGCTTGGAATGAAGAATGCAGCACCAGTTGTCTTCACCTCTCACAATTGTGACGACAGTCCGGGTTGCGTGTGTGTGACGAGACGGATACGAGTGGTAGGTGGGTCCTCTAGGGGAAGGGACTTGGAATAATTTCTCTATGAGAATTATCTTACATCTCACCTACACCCTCTCTCTTACTAGTGGTGGAAGGAGCAACTTTCCGGTACTAGTCATCGAAGAAATTTTTATTTTCCCGGGTGGTAATAAAATACGGTTAGAATGGCTCTGAGATAATTTTTCCTTAGGCCTGTACTATTAATTATAAGTACTGATAGCTCCGAGATACAGAATTGAAGAGAGAAGTTCAAACAAACATTCAACATTCGATTGAACAACAGGGAACTGACACAAGTCAAGTGCACTTTCACACATCAACTTTTATTACTTATACATAGATAAGAAATGGCGCGACAATTCCATAGGCTGTGTTTCAGTTCTCATTGGACTACCACAATGAGGGGTCCTTCCTCACTCCTACTTTACTCGCTTGCACTCTGTGCAGCAAGCTTAAGTTGGCATACAGGGGTTCTGTCTAAGTTACACTGAATGTATATGGTTATTATACATCCACCCCGCTTGCGAATACCCAGTATTGTAGCCAGGATGGTACTCATAGACAAGTTCTCACTGTTCATCATAAAAGTGAGGGTAAGGGTCTGATGGGGTTTGAGTCCAGGTGGTAAGCAAACTTAGCTTTGCTTCGGAGAAGACAGTTGTTCTCTCCTGTGGCTGGTGACTGCCCCACTGGTGTAGATCTGTTGTCTGGTGTCGCCCTGGTTTCTGGCAAAGTCCCAGCTCCTGTTCAGTCGCAATGTGTAGCGTGACCAGGATCCCAGTTCTGCGATAAAGAGAACTTGATCTGTAGGTGAGAATCTGGTGGCTGGTCTGTCTGACGAGTGCACACATTTACCCTTTTCCTCTGTCTTTCAGAAGGGTTGTGAGACTCAGCCAGCAAAGTTTTCCCTATGGTAGAGTTTCTGCTATAACTATTAACCTCCACTTTTGTTTAATGTTTAAGTTAAGCTCACAAAAGGGTAGGAGACAGTAATACAATGTTACAGTTTTGGTTTAAACAACTCTTCCATGTTTCATATGAATTAAATCACACTGACTTGGGCTATGCTTAGTCCAAGTACACATGTGGTGTAGACTTAGAGTCATACACTACAAATCATTCCAATAATCACCAGTATTTATAAATCAGAGTAGCAGTTTTTACCTAGCACAGGCATACTGTTTTCCTGCTCAAAATTGATCATTGAATTATTATCTTAACAGACAGAGTTGCATACTGACAAAAGTCAGGGTGCACCCAAAGAGCAGTGGTCAGATTGTTAACAAAGAATCAAAACCACTGGGAGAGAGCTTTTGCATGTGATGGCAAGCAAACCACTACACAGAATAATCATTCATCAGTTTGATAAATGTTGCTAAGCATTTGTACAGAGTTACAATGCTAACACACACAGCATCCATAAAATCAATACATAGATTCAAAAATGTAAAAAACCGAGTTCCAACTCACTTTTCCTGGGAATGAACAGGGAATGACTTGAGATCAAGGAGTTACCAAGAGTTTCCTAGGCCTCTGTCCCTTTGTCTTCCTCTGCTCTTGTCTACAGGCAGTCCTGAGGGGTCAGTGAAGCTGAGCCGGTGTGTGCCTAGTTTTATGAATCTCTCTTGCCGAATCACATTGAGATGACCTGTCATTCACTGATCAGGGGGGAGAGGGGGAGGGATTTAGTCTAGTCACCAATCGCCTCGGAAATTGTTTGAACCTAATCGGCACGGAATAATTTATGCATCCGTGCAGCTGACTGTTAAGCCTCAGCTAATTTATGCGTCTGCATAGGTGTTCGCGAGCACGTGCAGGTGCCTGCGAGGGGCGGTAGGGATGAAAGGGAGGAGGGGGGGGGGGGGGTGGTGGTGAGCGCGGCACATGCCTTTGTGTCGGCACATGCCTTTGTGTCGCGGGGTAAGAGGGTAGAGAGGGGGGGGGGGGGGGGGGGGTGGACAGGGGGGGGGGGGGGCTGGTTGTTAGAACGCCTCCCACGCTGCGTTGTATCGTACAGCATGGGGAGGGAAGGTTGAGAGGGGGGAAGGGAGGTAGGCTGCTAAGAACGAAAGGCGGCACGTATTTGCCGTGACGCAATTTTTTTCCTCAGTCACTGATCGTGTCAGTTGGGCCTTTCGCACTGTCCCAAGCAAGAAAGAGGGGGAGGGGGGGGGGGGGGGGTTGAGAGGGGAGAGTGGGCAAGATTTGAAATCTATTTTTTGGTTTGGTGTTTTAGTGGGACTGATAGGATGGCGTTGTCAAGCGTCACGTCACAGTGTGTAAGCGTGGGTGTGTGTGTTAATATGCACCCTTGTTAGATCAGAACAGGCGCTACTGAACACTACCGAAGTGACTCGGCAGCAGTTCAGTGTCTCCTCTGGTGGGTTGCCTCTTAACGACTTGACATTGACTGCTCCCTGTGGACTGCCGGTGCCGGGGCGGCGTGGCCAACCGGGCTGTGGCTGTGGACGGGGTGTTGGAATGAGCGGCGTGGGTGCACTGCCTCTGAGGTGGCGCTGAGGTTGGGACAAAAAAAAAAAAAAAAAAAAAAAAGCACCCTCGTTTGTAGGTGTATGGTACTTATTGCAATTTCGTCTTCTTATTGGTTTCATTTATATATTTTTTTTAACCTCTCCTGTATTTGTAAGCGCTTTGGGCTTTGATGTAAGATTAAGCGCCATAATTAATAATTAATATCATTATTTATTATTATCATTATCGTGACAAAGTTCTTCACGTTATCCTCGGCAGTGTTGTCTGTCCACAACTGTTCGTATCTGCCCTGTCTCACCTTCCTCTGCACTGATCTTCGTGTTCCTACGTATCGTCACGTTGTTGACACTGCAGCAGACATAGCCAGACGCGTTTTCGCGAGGAGGTCAGCAACAGTTCTCG